>MU225836.1:315120-345430 GCA_018584345.1 Thuja plicata
TTTTTCCCCCCCCCCCCCCCCCCCCCCTCTCTCACAATCCTATAACCATAAACCATAAACCTTAAATGAGAGAAGTAATAATATGAGGGTAATAAGCCCTTCACTCCCTTAGGATCATGGATAGTTTAAGGCTACAAGTCGAGGGATTGTAAGATATATAAGAGAATGAGAGGGGAACCTCTCTCTCTCTCTCTCTCTCTCTCTCTCTCTCTCCCTCTCTCTCTCTCTCTATATATATATATTATCTCTCTCTACCAATTTTACCATCAATATTGGTAGAGAGAGCGAGGAATAAGGGATAAATAAATCTATAGATGGAAAGAAGGAAGAAGATGAGAGACAAAATAAAAAAGAGAGAGAGTAGTAAGATGAGATGGAGGAGAGGTAAACATGTATGGAGTGAGAGACAAGATAGAGGGGAAGAAAGGTGACATAGCTAGAGAGGGAGAGGGAGATGGGATATAGTTTTAATGATGAAGGGGAAGAGATAGATGGAAGAAGAAGAAGAAGACATAGATAAATTATAAAGAAGAGAGAGGGAGAGGGAGAGATATAGGGAAGTATCAACATAGGAAAAACCCTCAACCTTATGTACCCTAAATCTAGTACCATCAATCTTGCACCCTAAACCCTATGCAGAGAGGAAGAGGGAGAGATAGACAGGTGACAGGAGAGATAAGAGGAGGAGAAGGGGGAGTGGGAGTGGGAGTGGGAGTGGGAGGGAGGTCTAGAGAGAGGGAGAGAACTAGAGAGGGGGAAATAGAGAGGTGAGAAGCCTAGAGGGGGAGAGAGACATGAGAGACCTAGATGGGGAAAGAGAGGTGTGAGATATATGGAGGGGGACAACAAGAGGTATTTTTATACCAACCTTAGATATGGCCTCTCTCTTTCCCCTCTCTCACTCTCTCCCTCTTCCCCACCTCTCTCTCACTCTCTCCATCTCCCCCACATCTATCCCTCTCTCCCCCATCACCCTGCCACACACTCTCTCTCTTTCCTCCAAGCTCACTTTCCTCTCTCTCTTTCCCCCTCTCTCACTCTCCCTCTCCACCCCATCTCCTTACTACTTTCTCTTTCTTCCCCCCTTTATCAAGGAGATAGAGGGAGAGAAGAGGATATAGAGAGGTAGAGGATGGGATATGGGGAGGGAAAGGGAGAGGGAAAAAAAGGGATATGGTGATAAGGGGATAGGGAGAGGTGGAGAGAGGGAGAGAAGGGGATATATAGAGGGAGAGAAGGATAAGCCAATACAAATTGGTTGAACTTGTCCTTGATACCCTCAAGGGCCATACTCTTAGGTTATTACACATGTTGGAAACTTTTGGCTATTTTTGCCACCATTAAGACCAACATAGATAACCAATCTAAGACATCTTCATCATGGGCTAAAACTCTGCCATGACCAACACGTCATGTTATCTTCCTAGATGGGCCAACATGTCATGTTATCTTCCCCGATGGACCAACATGTCATGTTGTCTCATCCGTCATTAATGTTCATTCAAGCCAAAAAAAATGGCTCCAATCAAGTTTGAAACAAGTTTGAAATCCATTTGTCGATTCTCTCAACACTGGCCGATCGAACAATTCTCATTAGTCAATCTGACATTAACTTCTTACATGGAAAACGGGCCCAGCAATTGACCAGCGAAGAAAATCCAGCGCGTCACCTTACAGCTCATCCTTTTGGTCCCACCGTTGGCTTGCTTTGGCTCAGCAAAGACACGTGACATCATCTCGCAATGTTGCAATGCCTAACTTCCTCGCATCTCCCGATCGTGGGATCACGAGAGTTGTTGGATTTGATCTCAACTTGATCGCTTGTTATAACACAATATTAGCCCCAACCGTTAACTTTCAAGCACCTTTATCCTTAGCTTTAAAACATCTTTGTTCAATATCTTCACCTGCAAAAAGATGCACCTTTAGTTGTTCAAACTTTAACCCAAAAGCAGTTGTCATACAATAATAAGACTTTTCCAATGTTTCCTTTGGCCAATCAGAATATAACATATGGCATCCTCCCACAATGCCATGATCAATAAAATACTCAGGAAAAGGTCTTCATGGCATTACATGGACCAATGAAAAACTAACACATCATGTTACAGTGGGTTAACACGTCATGTTTTCCAGTGGCTAACATGTCGTGTTATCCTTCCCCCGGTGTTTTCTTGTTGTTTCAATGGAGCTTCCCTTTTGTCTTGCCAAAATCAAATGTCGGTGAAACTCTCACTAAAATCTTATGAACATGACATTCATTGGAGAAACTTCTATGGTCGCTAGGAGATTGAAAACGCATCCCGATGGGCCATGTTTCCCTTATGGAAAGCATTGGTAAGATATGTTGCATGTCTTGTCGATATCTATGGTGGCCAAACACGTGTTTTCCCACTTTCGCCATTTCACGGTTTGTTTTTTCCTGCTCATTAAGCATAAGTGCAAAATGGCGAAACCAATCAGGATTTTCCACATGTATCCAGTCAGCTCAACTATTAGTGATGTGGGCTCATACTATAAAAATGTTTTCTCAAAAAATTTGGCCCATGCATCTTCATGAGGATCGATGGCCCTAGTTTCTTTCGCTGGTAAATTGAAATGAAAATAAAGAAAAAGAGAAAAAAAAATCGTGGTTTGTTTCCTACTCATTAGGCATAAGTGTGAAATGGCGAAACCAATCAGGCTTTGCCACATGGATCCATTTTGTTTGACTGTCAAGTGATGTGGGCTAGTGCTATTATAATATTTTCTCACATTTTAAGGTGTGTATCTTTATGTTAATCAACGGCCCTGGTTTCTTTCGCATTTTCGCAATTATCCCAAACAGTTTGCTGGGGTGATGTGCGAAACCGCGATGTCGGCGGGGCTAACATCGGTAAGACAAATAGCATGTCTTGTCGATATTTCAAGTGGGCTAACACGTTGTGATTGTCGCTTCAACTTTTTTTTCCAACGGCCCAATTTGACTGTTTGCAACACATCTGGTTTCTGCGGCAAGTCATTCTCCATACTCACAAATTATTGCAGATCATCAACGCTCAGAAATTGGTGAGACAAATGCTCACAAGTTGAAGGGCCATTGTTGTAACGAAAATTGTGACCAAAAGTAAAACACAATATCTTCGCCCATGGGGTATGCCATGCCCATTTCATATGTGCTCTATGTATAATCACAGTGCAATTTTCAACTATTCCTTGATTTATAACCATGGTTACTTTTAAATACTAAAAGAAATTGTATTGACAAACAAAATGTATTTAAGATAAAACAACAATACACTAACAAACATAGGCAAGTAGGAGGTATATTTTTCCCAATTGAATTAACAGAATTCAAATGTACATTTTCAAAGTCAAATTTATTAATGAATATTTTAAATAATAATTAAGAAGATTTTATTAATTATCTAAGGCATAGAATGGATTTAAATATAATGTAATTGTATCGTCAATACAAATATGACTTGTCCAGATTTATTAACTGATTGAAAATTAAAATTAATAAATATTAATTTTGTTTTTAAAATACTGATTACAAAGAATAAGATAAGAGAGTAAAAAAGAGAGCTGTAGAAAAGCGGGAAAAAAAAACAGGTGAGCAGAGAATATTGTTCTTCAAACTCATCTAAATTTCCCTTGATATTTTAGGTGGGCCATTCAATCTTCTCGGTGGTATAGGGCCATGACCCCTAATATTTTTAAAGCAGCCAGCTGAGTCACCACCCTAAGCTGCAACATTTCAACTGAGACAACAGCAAGCACTTGTTCAAACCGAGAGTTTATTTCTTTTTTATCATTGTTCAGTCTTATATACCGTGAACACGCCGGGTTCAAGACTTAGTAGAGATAAAAAGGTGCAATGGTTACGCTTATAGTAAAATATGTTTTAAATGATATATTAGAAAGTTTAGATTTTAAGTAAATGTTTTTATATGTTGTAGTTTGATCGTTATCTTGGTAATGAAGTTATATGTTTTAAATGATATATTAGAAAGTTTACATTTTAAGTAAATGTTTTTATATGTTGTAGTTTGATCGTTATCTTGGTAATGAAGTTTAGGGTGTTATTGAGATAGCCAAGGTCAACCATGCAGTACACAAAATGATCAACTGTAGGTGTAATGCAATAATCACTATTCATGTGGTTAAAGTATGTAATGCTCTTGTCGACCAAATCTACATGATGCAAATAAAACACAGGATTATGGCCCAGACATTATCGTGCCATGTTGCAAACCCAGTAAAAATCTTCATCCAAATTTACTCTTGAATTTATTTTCTGAATTCTTTTGAAATTATTTTCTGAATTCTTTTTCTCTGCAATTTTAGCTGGTCTCTTCAAATGCTTACCCCTATTTTTAACAACAAAACACTCTGTTTTGGTGTTTTGGTCTGTGTACAAAATGGTATTTGCCGATTTGCCAGTCGTCTGATATACTTCTATTTGGGATTCCTGGCTGGCATGCAACTGTGCAACCACTACACGTCTTCAATTGTTGCAGATTTGTATTCTGAAGAACTACAATTAAAAAAAAGAGAGAAAAAAAAACTTCAATCTCACATTTATGCAAAATGTGGAAGCATAGATAAGGCACATGACTTGTTTGACAAAATGTCTCAAATAAGTATGTTTTCGTGGACTCCAACGATCTGAGGATATGCACAAAATGGATTTGTTCGAATGACGTCAGAGACTTTCAAGGAAATGCAATTAGGTATGCTGGCGAAAATTATAGCTATGGAATAGGGTATGGACATCCATCAAACCATAATGGAAGGAGAGCTCTTGATCAAATAGTTGGGGCCATCGTGCTTTGCAACGATCCTTGGCCCTTCCCACTTCCATCTTCATATCGGGTTTTTCTGTGTTGCTGGGTTTTTTCTCAGACGTTTCCTTGCTAACGCGGCCCTCATTCTGTAGTAAAAATGTTGAGCCCAAGGTTCAAGAGAACCATCCGGAGGAGGCCACCGTGTTTCTCAGGACACAAATTGGAACCATCGAGCGCTTTGCTCAGGTAAAATTACACTTCTTTGTTTTGAATTTTGAATTTTTGTTTGCATATAGGTAAAAATGCTTCTGCATAGTTGATCAATTTCTCTTAAATCTATGATGTGTTTAATGAAACTTTCATTTTTAGAGGGTTTAATCCTCATAAAAATTGAGATTTTTGTAACTTGCTTGTCTTGATTGAGATCATTCTCTTCTGATGTTAGACCACGCTGCTCTGGTGAGCGAATGTTCGCTGCCCTCTGCAATGGTTCTGCTTCTTATACAAATCTCAATATACCTAAAAATCATCTCAAACCATGTTTTTTAACTAGAGATTAAAATTCTTTGGAAGTTAATATGGTTCATTAATATGGTGGTCACCTAGAAGTTCTAATGTGGGCATTAACCAGAGAAATTTGGGTTTGCACTCCGTTGATTTGCAGGCTAGATGGTGAATCTGAGCGATGAGGAGATGAGGTTAATACTTAAACGGGTAATCAACAGGATTAATTGGAAATCCTGTGCCAAGGTTTGCATTCAATGGAGAAGACTTGAATGCTCTACCAGGGAATCCCTCAAAGTGCCGGACTCTCAGATCTTGAATTCCTTTCTGCCAAGGTACAAAAACATGCTTACTCTTCAAGCAGAGGGAGAAGTTTGTGATTTTAATTTTGAATTAATTGTAGAAACTTTCCCTGCTCTTCAAAACTTGAACTCCAATTTTGATATATTGAAAACTGCGAATTATAATGGTGGTACATTACACCTCTTGACGTAGGACTTTGTTCAATAGCTTATGGTTGTAAGCAATTGACAAATATACGCTTTGAAAAGGAGAAATGACTTAAGCAATGTGGGTGTCACATCTCTTATGAAATCATGCCCTAACATAAATCATTTAGGCTTAGGATTTTGCAATAGGATAACAGATCAAGCATTAGAAGCAATTAGGGACAATGAATGCTTGAAAGTTCTTTTATTGAATGGATGCAAATTGGTGACTAATAGGGGATTGACATCATTGGCATCAGAGTCAATGCCACAACCTTGAAAAGGGTTGACCTTTCTCATTGTGATTGAATTACAGATAGGAGTGTTAGTCTTCTGCATCACTTTCTTGTTTACAAGTGCTGAGTTTGGAAGGATGTGGGCCAAGAGTGACTGATGTTGGAGGACTGAACCTTGGAGCTATACTTACCCTAGAAAAAATAAATCATGGTTGATTAATGAAAAAACCTGCAAGATCTAAGAGATTAAAATAAAGTACAAGATAGAGTCACCAAGTCAACCATAGAATTGGAGAAGTCAACCATAGATTAATTGGAGAAGTGGAGTACATATAGGCAGAAAGTTCAACCAAGTCCAACCACGAAAAAAGGGAAAAGGGATGAACTTTTCATGTTGTTTGAAAATTCCCTGTATGTGTATAAATGACTTATTGGTTTGAAGGTTATCCTTTATTGCCAATGTTCCTCTCGGTTTGAAGCTCATTTTATAGAATAAAGGATAGCATAATGACAATAGCATATAGTATTTATAAGCATATTATATCATATAATGTGAATATGCATATGTTTAGGCAAAAATAAAAAGGGATATGATACAATAATTAGAGAAACCAATGGGTGGAATATCATATCATACCCTTTAAGCTATAATATTTGTTGGTTTCTCTAATACCAGTCATATATATACATATTCATATTCTATAATAATGCCATTGGTGATAGGGATAAATAATATGAATATCATATTATGATATAATTTTTCTTGTTAAGATAAAGGGGTAATTCCCTTGTTTAATATGAAGTATTGATTGTATGTGTTTCTTTTAAGCATAGTATATTAGCTTCTATATATCATATAGATAACATGTATCCTTTGTTGCAATAGTTTCCTTATGCTATCCTTTATTCATGCTAATAATAGATATAAAAGCTTTACTTACAGAAAAAAGCAAAAAATATTATCTATAGGAAGTATTGCAATATGATATACTTCCTATTATCTATAATATGCTATACTTCCTATATCATATAGATAACATGTATCCTTTTTGGGGGTTTCTGAATTAATTTACATCATAGATTATTAGGTTATTTTGGTGAGATATTTGACTCTTTTTAAAATGAATTAAAAATAACTTGCATAGCAAATTCTGGCTTGACCTTCATTACTTTCCTAACAGTTGATTTAAAAACTTTTATAGGAAGAAAATTCTTTATTAGTAAGTAGTCTCAATGAAAATATAAAAGAGAGTGAGAGCTCAAAAATTGAAAACAATCATATGGAATAAAATGAAAAAATTCAAAGCTTTTCAAGGAAACGACAGAATGTTAAGCCACAGCTGTATACAAAATCAAGATTTTATACAGCGATCAAGAACAGCATTTATCATGTAATGATGGAACAGAAAACTAATCTTTGCATTAATATTAAATAAAGATGAAAATATCATGATTCATAGGTGAAGTAACTTTTGATATGAGAGTTTACTTGGTTGCTAAGAAATATGCCATGATATGCATGTAACTCTGTTCACATAAAATCATCACAAGGTGTCTGAATATCCTCTACAAGTTGTGCAGCTATTATTAATTTTGAAGCCAACTGCTTTGCACGGATACTATGACAAACATAGACACCTCAACAATCCACATATCCTCTACGCATAGGCTAAGACCTGAGACTCAAAGCCATCGGCAGTATCTTGAAACTTATAATTGCACCTGGAGCAACGCTAATAAAGGTCAAGAGAACTTGAGCTTTAGAATATGATAAGCACCTATACTTCCTTTTGAAGCTCATCCAAATTTAGCGTTCAAATTGTCTTCAAATCCATAGAAGTCTGGGGTTTGCTCATAATCAGTGATCCAAACATTTCCTTAACTACCTTTCAGTTTTACTAGATTTAAAGTCGGTGATTCAAACCTTTCTTTTAATAGAGTAATTCCACAATTTCTTCAATAACTTTGAAGAACTCCTATGTTGAAATACATTTTATCATCCAAGAATATATGCATGGCTGATGGCTCAACATCATATATCATATAAGCAAGTACATGTATGCATTCCTTGTGGAATGGCATTTACGAAGAATTGTCATTGATGGCCTCCAGAAAACGTGAACTGAACATTGCATAGGTTTTTGGTACAATCAACGCAAAATATTGATCCAAAAAGAAATTAATTAGTTTTGAGCCATTTGTGGCAGTTATGATATGAAAGGATGCACAAGAATGGCTACATTTATCTCAGTTGCTCTGGCATAGGACGTGACTTGTCTGCATCTGCTCACATGGTAAGTGCCATTGAGGCATGCACATTTATTTTTTAACTCAACAATGATGTGAAAAGACCAATCAAACTGGTTCACACATTTCGGAATCTTCATGGTTTGAAATTCTCTTTGTTTCATGCATTCTGGTGTAAGTACTTACTATTTTCTGATCCAATTTGTAATAGTGGGTCATTTTTTCCAAGCGCTTCAAATCCAAATCTAGATAGTGTGCCTGCAAATACAGTTAATAGCGACAAGCTATGTTAGTTCATTGATGACACAAAGTGCAAACAATGCTCGGTTGATTAATTAACCCTCAGGTGGTCATGTTTAGAGTTTTTAGTGTGGTAAAAATTAATATGCTTTATCATACACCAATATTTCTTTGACTTCACAATATTAGCACCATCTGACTCTTGTGACCTAATCAATTTAGGTTACCAATAGCCTATCCGACTCAAAATGTTGGCCAGTTAGAAGAAAATGAGAGAGATTGTTTCCATACCTTGAAGCGAAAAGTTTGATTAGTTGCTGTAAAGTGCATCATATTATTTCCTTTGAATGAATTTACATCTGTGGCATCATTATTCACAGGCTGGAAAGTGAGCATTAAACTACAGTCTTTTGCAGTTGTGGCTACCAGAAATTCACGGACAATCCTTCTGCTTTCCTCAAGTGAAAGAGAGGTAAAGTAATCATGTTTATGATTTTGCATTTGATTATCTGACTCATCTGAAGAACAAGTGCATATCTGGCATGGTTTCCTCAGAATGTTGAAATATGCATGGATTGCACCTTCAATGTCATAAATGTCCATCTTCTGAACAGCAAGAAGCTTGCTCAACATTCTAGTTTCATGAAGAGATTCTGTGATAAGATCCTTGAAGCATGCCAATCGCTCTCCCTTTTGGCATGTCATTACATTCTCAAGTACGTCTTCCAAGTTTTGAACTGCCTGTTCAGTGATGGAACCGTTAAGCAAGCCTTCCTCTGCATAACCTCCCAATCCACCAAAGACCAACGAGCCATTCAAAAATATCCGTAAATTATTCTGAGGGGTTTCCAAAAGTCCCCCAATTGCTTGATGGATACTATCACGTGATTCAGAGAACAAGTCTATTGGACAATATTTGCTGATACTGGCTACCTGAAGTACAAGGAAATTCCATTATAATACTGACATCAACGCTGCAATTCTACAAGAAAATTGGACGCAGACTGCCCTCTGATTTCTTCAGTGATTCATAGTTCATACTTAATTGATTATTTTGCATTTTTAATTTTTAAGGGAATCCAGAATAATATTTCACCTCCTGTTGGGATAACTTTAGATGTTGATGCATTGCAAATCGAGATACAAGCCTCTTCAGGTGATTCTCTGATGATATGAACCTTGAAGAAGGAAGAAACCCACATTTTGGCTGTCTTCAAAAGATTGAATAAAAATGGCACCAATGTGCAGCAACCAGAACAATCATAGATGGTTTTTCATGCAAGGATCAGAGTACTCATAGTTAACATGTGAAAATGTACATGAAAATTGAATATAGCCAATAATGTTTGCAATTTGAAACTGGAAATGTTTAACCAAAACGAACACAAATAGTGTAGAGTAAAAAGGATATTCAGTATCCCACATATATCCTGTAAGGAAATTGTAAGCAGTTTAAGAACTGGAAGAAATGATTCAATATTAAGATAGGAAAGATTACCTTGATTTCTACTGAGATACATGGTGCAGCACCATCAAGACCTGTGAATTCAAAAGGAGAACTACTTTCACATCAAAAATAACAGAGATAAAAATTGTACAATCCCACAAGATGTGGTTGGTAAAATTCCTCAAAAATGAGATATCCAACTGAGGATTTGATGATATATCAACAGTAAAAAGCATGAAACAAAGATACCACATATGTGACAGTGATATAAAAAACTAAAGACATTTACAGGCATATTTTGGTAAGTTGAAGAATACCTCTCAAACAAGTTTATTGATATAAGGCAGGATTAAACAAAGGACTATGATTTGTAGAATAGACAGGGTTGAAAAGGAGGACAAACGAAATGAAAGAAAGATCCAGAATAATATGATTATACCTTATGAAAAAGATGCACAATTTCACAAGTTTAGAAATACACCTTAGCACGTTTAGTGATAGAAAAGTGAGAAATATTTTTAAAATGGGAAATGATGCTATAAAAAGGGTTGAAAGGTCAGACAAATTAAATGAGAGAAACCTCCACAAAAATACAATTATACCTTGTGAAAAGGATGCATGATCTGACATAAGAAGTGCAAAGCCACTGTGGAGATTGATCCTGGTATCTCTAATCCTCCATTCTGGACGTTTCTTATAGATGTTTTGATCCAAAGCTTCTAAAAACTCCTTTGAAACACAAACGAGTGTCTGCAATAGCCCAAATGTCTTCCAAAATTCAGATATTAGACGAAAAAAAGTAAAAAGAGAAAAAAAGCTCCCCTTGAAATAACAATTAGCCTATTCAAAAGCATCAAAACAAAGGCCATAAGGCAGACTTCAATGTAAACAAATAAGGTGAAAAAGGTACTGGCTACACTCTACAGCAAAAGATTAAAAGACAGATAAGAGGAAACTATCATAAGAAGATCAAATAGTATACATCCTCTTTCCCAATGATCCAGATCATGAGAAGCTATTTGCAATTTAATTACAGGAAAAGAATAAACTTCCAAAGAAAATAACTCTTCAGAGACATTTGGAAAATGAAATATAGAAGTAATGTTAAAAATTGGATAGCCATGCCCTTTTCTATAATGTTTGGGGTCTGCTATAATTAGTCATAAATGCAATAATCAGCTTATAGGTGGCATAATTGTATGTGAAGTTGGGATCATGACATCCCATTTCCTGATCATCTTCATCACTCGTTTCCAGATTTGCATCCCTCTCACAAGATCTATTATTCACCAACCTGGATCAGATCCATGGTTGCAGACTTGACCTAAGTCACTTCCATGGTCGTGCGTCTGAATCCTTCACTTCTAAAATTCAAGTTTAACCACTTCACTGCTGACTTAGCATGTGTAATGTTGATGTGTGTGATTGGATATTGTATTTAAGGACATCCACTCATTCATTAGAAAATCACTTAAGAATTCATGATTTTAATTTGCAGAGGATAAAAGAATTTAGCACATAATTAGAGATCACTTCATCCTATGGCCATTGCATATTTGGCATTTTCCTATTGTTCTCCATCTTTCCACCCAAAGTTGTAAAGCTGTTCTACTAGGGGTCCGCCTTGGGAGAACTTGACCCCCACAATTCAGTAGATTTCCCCAAAGACGTTCATTAACATTTCCTGTCCTTCGCCAGCTGATGTCAAAATCAAGGCATGCAAACAAAATCAAACAACATCCTGCCAGTACAAATTTGTGAATTTCAGATCAGGTTTGCATTGCAAATCATTTCCACAGCCACAGATTTGAACTAGAGTGATAGACAGTCAAATTTTAGTGTCTGAGATCATCACAAGGAGTCCAAAATTCCAAAAAAACAAGGTGAATCAATTAATAACATTTGGCACATCATATTCCACTATCATTTATCAAAATACGTATCACATTAAAATGTTTTAATTTCCATTTCAGTTTATTTTAATTTGTTTCAATTATCAATCTTCCATTATTCAGGTCAATCTGTGCTTTAATTGTTTATATTTGATTGAAAAGCCTAGATAAGATTAGTGAGGTGGATAAGAAACCCTTACGTTTTTGCTGAACCTCACTCATCTTACATCCCCTAGAGTTTGGGGTTAGGGTTTTTTTTCCAGATTAGAGGCTTTTAGATCTGATTCTTCCAAGAGCTTTACCTATTTTAAGATTTGATAAGGGTTATGTTCCCTTTTCCTTTTTGTGCTTCATTGTTTTACTTTTCTCTAGAGTTTGTATTTCATTATGTGATCATGTTTTCAGTTTCAGCCATCCTACTCACCATTGTTTGTGCCTCTAGGATTTCAATTTCAGATCTGATTTTGTAATTTATATCAGCCCTTGGCTCATTCCTATATCATTTATCCATCTTTTCATCTTTTAGGATTTTGAGAGTGATTGTTTGAGAACACCAAGGAAGAGTCATCCCTGTGATGTCACAGGAATGTCCCCTGTGCCTAGTCACAATTTTAAACTCCTAAAAATGCAAACCATTCACTTTTTCAAATTTCTAAAAAACACAAACAAGTAGTGTGGTCCCTACAAGCCTTCCACACATGGAAAATATTAGTTTTTCTCTATTTGCCCAGTCATTTTTCCATTTCTGCTCTCTCATAGCATTTTGCTATTTCTGATTGATACACAGTATGGTCATCAAGTGTTTTTAGCAGTTTATCAGCAGACTCTGGAGTTTGTTATTGCTTTAATATCACTACTATCAGCACAGTGTTCTTTGGCCTCTACTTTCAAGCATCATCTAAAGCAGTGTTAGAAAAAGATTTTTTATTGTTTGTCTCCATTTATATAGTCATCAGCATTTTTTCGTCATCATTACAGTAGCATACTACCTCACAGCATTTTTCCATTTCTGTTTGAGTCATCCACGGCAGGATCATCAAGTGTTTTAACAGGTTTTCAGTAGATTGTAGAGTTTCTTTTATGTCCAATATCACTTTAATCAGCAGTTCCTTGGCCTTCACTTTCAAGCATCTACATCAATGATATAAGCAAATTTATATTATTTGTCTCCATCTACAGTAATCATCAGCATTTTTCAGTCATCATTAGGATAGTATACTACTGTACAGCAGTTTGACAAGACACCTCAAGCCTAACATTGGGAGTTCAGCATTTTTGCTTCCAAAGAAGATGAGGAAAAGGTTACGAGTCTATAACAAATCTTGAAATAAAGTCCTTTGTTTTTATTTTTTGTGGTTTCCTTTTTATTCTTTTTAATTGTTGTTTCCAATTTCACATGAAACACTTAAATTGTCTTACCCATAATTGTAAACTCTGGCTTTGCCTCCTTACCAATTTGTTTGGTCATTTGTGGACTGGAATAAATCCATTTGCACTTTGCATTTTGAAACCAATAGGACATTCATTGAACTCCCATAACCATATTTGCTATTGTCATTGATACCATAGAAAATGAAAACTTAAAACTGATTTGTAGTAATTTAATGTTAATTTGAGACCTTTAACCTTTTCTTTGCATCCCATCATTGGGTTGTTCTCCATTGACATCTGAAAATGCTGCAAAGTTATCCACTGACATCTGAAGGAATCCACAATTAGTTGCTTCTTTTTCTAACAGACATTTTTTGAAAATTAAAAAATTTATTGTTTTAATTATTTTATGTTGTATTAGAGTGAAGATGGATTTATTCAGTGTTATTATGATCTTCATATGGAGAACCAAACTAATAAGGAATCAGTTGACAGCAGCCGAATGCAAATCCCAAGCAAAGCCACAAATAGTTCAGTTGTGAGTTTATTGAAATCTAATTGCCTTCCAGAGTTGTTCACAACATATGCCAAAGGCACATTTAACAAGAAAAACCCTTGACAGCAGTTTACAACAATACTTGACACAAACAGATTATCTAATTTAGATGGAAATGGAAATGCAACATTTAATCGGAGGGTTGGAAATGCAACATTACATCAGTTAAAACATACTTTTTACATACCCTTGGTAAAGGGGTTGGATCTTGTGAGAAAATAGATTGACATGAGAGCTGAGATGATCAAATTATTCATAGGGACATTATTGCACCAACAATTTCCAGCACACCATGAGGTTCACATATACCACCTTCATTTTTGTGAATTGAGGTGAGAGCAGTGGAATCAAGGGTAAAACAAAAAGTTGTAGGTTCATCATCATTGAACTCAACCACAAATATGTTCAATGGGCAAGAAACGAAGGTTACAAAGTAATGTCCCTATTGGGGATATTACTATATTTTGCCCTAAAACCACAAATTCAATTAGAATAAGAAATAAAGAACATTTAAGAATGCAAATCTACCAAATAGAAATGCCTCTTATATGATAAAACCTGGACTAGGTCTTGCACACAATATTAGTCACTGGAAATTGACACAAATTCATAAGGCATAATATCATCTATCATACCAATCATTAGCAAACACTATGGTATCCATAGACATCATTCATATTGAACCCAACAAGTCATTGCTTTTTCAAATTAGGTTTCCATGATAGTCTCATTAGGAATTTGTTGAAATGTTTGTAAACAGCAGTCTCAAGGTCGGTCACCCTTGTACTGCAAGAGCATGGAAGGTGGGCCGCCCTCCCATCCCTTAGTTCACCTTGGAGGTGCTCCATCCTCCTTGACCAAGCCCAGGAGCACTAATAAGCCTCCCAGCCCATGAGGCTTAACCCCTAATGGATGGCATGCTTGATGGGACCTCAAGCCCCTTGGCCCACAAGCATAGCATTTATCTTGGGGTAGCATACTTGATGGTATCTCAAGCCCAAGGGCACACAAAGCCCCTGGCCCACAAACATAACATTCATCTTGGTATGGTGTCCTTGAGTCTCGTAAACTTGAAAGGTTGATTGGCCTTCATGATTGGCAATCCATTTCTCTGAATTAGGAAGAGCCTATCATACAAATCTTCCATTGCAAGTTTATATTAGAATATGAGTATTAGGGTTTTCCAATAATTTCTGCAAGTAACCCTATAGCATGAACACATATGCATAGATCTATTTGTCTAGTTTTCTATCAGTTTTGTCCTTTAAATAGCACTGCTGCTAATATTAGATCAGTTCTGAGTTCCATTCTATTTCTGCTTATTTTCATTGATCATTCCATTTCTGGATCCTTCATGGATTGTTGTTGAATGATAGATATTTGTATGAATGATCAATTGAATGAATGAGTTCCTTTGCTTGTATGATTTGAGGTATTGGTGAGTGATGATTAAGTGATGGCTAATTAGATGATTGGTGAGTGATGCTATAACGAATGCTGGTCTGAAAATTCCCCTTCATCACAAAAATTCCCCCTTTTTATTTGAACTTTCCCTTGAATTTCTTCATTTTCTCCTTGCATTTTTTCTAGGGTGGAAAATTCAAATTCTCAAGGACGAAATTTACTTCACAAATTTTGGAAATTACATATTGAACAAAGGACAAATCCACATTCAATCCTTGGATTTTCGCATTTTAACTTAGAATTTCCTTCCTTAACTAAGGATTTCTTCACTTTTCTTACTTTCCCTTGCCTTTACAAAATTTTGGATCTCAAATTTAAACATACCTTCGGCAGAATTTTGGCATTGTCAAGGATTTTTAAGTGGGGATTTGACCGTGTCACAAACTCATGAGTGCAAAGATCAACTTGGGCAAGGATTGAAGAGGAAACTTGACCTAGAGGCAGATTTCCTAAGGCCCCGTTTGTTTCACGGAATTGGGAGTGACACTTCCCGTTTTTGGGAGTGACACTTCTCGTTTTTGCAAATCCGCTGTTTGTTTCTCTAAATTGCAATTCCGGATTCGTCAAGCAAAACCGGGTTTAGACACCAAAATGAGTGGCATCATCTTCCCACTAAATAGGTGGAATTAGAAATCATACCCTGGTTTTGCGATAATAAGCTTTTGAGTCAAATTCCAATTCCCCAAGAATGCAAAACCGGGATTTCAAAACCTGATTTTGTGATAATAAGGTTTTGACTCAATTCCAATTCCGCGAAACAAACAGGGCCTAAAGGAAATCCTCCTCAAACCTGGATTTTGCAATGAGACTCGTTCCTTTAGACAATTTCTTCAATCCACACCCTGACTCAACTCACCTTTTCCTTGAGAGATATGAAACTGAGAAACCGGAAAAACATTGCCAAGCTAAGGACAACTAAGCTAAACACAAAGCTAGAAAGTGAAAAAGAGGGGATCCCCATTTGCAACGGGGCATGTCTGTTTACAACACAACAGGTCTGACTAGAGAAAATTTGACTCCACAATTAAAAAACTCCCCAAAAGTGTTCATAAATGCAGCTCATCCTTACACCAGCTCAGCTATCAAAATCAAGGCAGGTGAATTTAATCGGACCACACCCTGCCAATTCAAATCCACGAATTTGAAATCAGATCTGCATTCACAAAGATATGCTCTGTAATCGCACATTGAACCAGATTGACAATTCAAATCCACGAATTTGAAATCAGATCTGCATTCGCAAAGATCAGCTCTGCAATTGCAGATTGAACCAGAATGACAGAGTCAATTTTCAGAATCTGAGATCTCCATCACAGAGAGTACTAAAATTCCTGAACCAAAATGAATCAGTAATTGACGTATAGGATATCACTTTCCCATTATCAGTTATCAAGCTAAGTATTGCATTTAATAGTTCAATTTCAGCATTTATTTTAATATATTTCAATTATCAGTCACGACTTCTCTATCAAGGTTAATTGTGCTTAATTGATTGCATTTGATTGATTGGCCTAGATAAATTCAGTAGGGTGTGATAAAAACACTTATAATAGAATAATGAACAAACAAAAAGAAAATATAATGTTAGAAAATTGAGCATATTCTCAACCAAGAGAGAGAAATTCCTCAGTTAAGCTGACTCACATAATAAAAAGTCAGGCATGCTGCAGAACTAACTAGCATGTTACTTCTATTCTAAACAAAAGTTATATAGAAACTTGTTTTAAGTTTTAACTCATTCTTCTATTGCTAGAATTCTTACATTTGATCCTACAGTATTAAGACATGAAATGAGGTGAAAATAAGGCCTCTTAAAAACTTCTGAAATGCATATATGGACAAATGAAAAGTAAATTGCACACATCAGAGGAAATTTCATGGAGTATTTCAGGACCATTAAAAAGTTAGTCAAAAGAAAAGTTGCTCAATTAAAATCTTGGCATTATGAATGCAAATGAAAAGAATCATAGTCAAATTATAGCAATTTAAATTAAATATAAGGAACATAAATCTGGCACAGAACATACCCCAAGATCAACATGATCAGAACCTAATAAAGGGCCTATGACATGTTGTGCATATCCCTGGGCTAGAATCTCTTTAGAGTTTGATTTAACCACTTCTTGCAACTCAGACCATAGCACTTGTTCTTCAACAGACAAAAGTGGAGCATTCTTTTCAGAGCTACTGTCGTTGGGCTTATCTGGAGAAGCTTTCTGCACACGTAGTACTTTTCCAACCTGCAAAAGAGCACCTGCTTCTTAAAATGAAAAAGGAGTTCCTGACAACACACTAGCAAAGACACATCCATATACCAGGTCCTCATTATATAAAAAGAGAATATTGGCACGCCTTATTCTAGGATCAACAAATTCTCTGATACATTAATTAACAAGGTAAACGAAAACTACAGAAAAACAGAATACAACTTACATGCCTAAATGTTATCCAAATTATTTATAATAGGAAAAGCATAGAAACAAAGTAAAAACAAACTATGGTGAGATAAGGTCGTACAAATTCTGGTGATGTCCCACAATAGCCCATTACAACATTGGCTGCACCCTCGCCTCTATAACTCCATTCCTTTGCATCTTTTGCCTCCAGAAGGAACACCATATTTCTCTGGCCCTATATAACTTTCACTTTGCCTGCAAAAAACAGAAGAATACTTTAAATTTATTTTAAAGAATACTGGGTTTTGGGTACACAAGGTGACAAGTCAATGGCAATAGAAACAATCAGACATTGGCACCAAAAAAATAATGCATTCCTAACATATAGGAGATTGATATTGGACATTTGCACATCACCAGAGATTAATACACAAACTTCAAATAGAGCATAAACATATCAAAATCAATACATTACACCATGATAGCATGACCAAATCAAAGTGGGGAGGAGATGCAGCAAATCTCGATGCACCAGAACTACTACATCTTCGTGGGAATTAAATAAGCACTTCTTTACACATGCAACATGAATTTATCACATGCGTATAATATCCTCCACTATGTTACCAGGTTCCTCTGCCNCCCCCCCCCCCCCCCCCCCCCCCCCTCCTTACCACGCATTGCTATTTAAGGTACACACAAGTGTACTTGACAGAGCATCATTAATCAACATGGTAGTCGACATAACTGTAATACGCCATCTCCACCATCATATGCGCCACTCTCCATACACCCGCTACTGCCCCTTTGTTTATGTTATCAGATGAAGACTGCCAAAATCTACAACTGGCACACTCCCAATTCTGCAGCCCTTTACAAAAAGCCAGCATATGCAATATGCAGCATATGGGTGATTCCTAAACTCTGGAATCCCAAACATTTTGTGAAAATGGAAGCCTAATTTCAACACAACATGATTTCATATGCAATTAAAACAAGATTCCGAATTTTGAATTTAAATAATAATAATAAACAAGGGCTGCACTGCAGAAAATAGCAGAGATAAATAGAAAAAATTGATCAGCCGACTTGGATGTAGAGCACAGATACAAAGATAGGGGTGAATCAGGAAAATATAAATAATCCACTAAAATTCCACAATAACATTCAAGGAGCTCCAGACCATGGGAAACGCAGGGATTAATAAGCAGACCCGAATTCCAAGAAAGAAAGTAATCGCATTTAATGAGGTAGAAACATAAGTCTCCACCGATAAGACAAAAACTAAAAAGCTCATAGCAAGTAGGGATTTTGAAAAGTTTTGACATACAGCTCAGCATCACAGATAACTGCAATTCGCAGCACAACATATACGGAAGAGTTCAGGGCTGGTAAAGCAGGCTTGAAAAAGGCAGGAATTATAAAATAATTGTTACAATGCTCAGCATAGAAATGAACACCAGCTTACAGTTAGCTTAGTTTTATAAATTTGAAAGATGCTTCACATTTATAAGATTGGCAATTCATCATAATGTAAATTACCTAAGGCCAATTTGCTTCATAAGGTAAAGCAACCTGCAAATATGATAAATGATAAGGTTGTTAGGCTCCCTTCCACAGAGTTCAAACAAAAGCTTCTTTTGAGAAGGCCATTCAATGCATAATTCAAATGAAGCACTCAGTTCTCGAAAAGGAAACAAAATCTTCAGAAGGAAAAGAAAACTAGAACAAACATTAATTTTGTATCAATAATTCAACACAATTTTTATCAACGAGCATGAATCTGAATAAATATCAGTAAGTTAGCAGAGCCACAACTACCCCATGACATGATACAACAGATAGATACTACAAGGAGCTTCAAATCTCATATATAAACTACAAAGAAAATTAGTCAGAATTTGAAATCATTCAAGAGAATTTGTGCATGTGGTCTTCTTTATTAAATTTTGTGCATAAGTTTTTGTGAAGGCTGTGGTGATTGGAAGTGGCACTTATTACTACAACATCTGAAAAAAAAACATTTTCAATAATGCTTTGATGGATATCGATAACCTGTTCCAAAGCTCCAAATTGAGCACAGGCAGGAAGGATGCCTGTTTGCATTTATTTGGAAGAGTTTCTAAAGCCTTCTCAACAAACACATTTTCGTATGCTTCCACATTTTGCATACATGTCTACCATATATGTGTGATCCTACATGATTTCAAAAATTTTGACATACAGCTGCAATTCGTAACACAACATATGGGGAAGGGTTCAGTGCTGGTAATATGCTTCAATAATTGTTACAATGCTCAACAAAGAAATGAACACGGGCTCACATGTAGTTTAGTTCTATAAATTTGAAAGATAGCTTCAATGTTGAAAAGTTTGAAATATAGCTTCAAGTTTTCAACATTGACAATTCTTCATAATGTAAATTTACCTAGGCAAATTTGCTTCCTAAGGTAAAGCAACCTTCAAAATATGACAATTGATAGGGGTCTTAGGCTCCCTTCCCCAGTGTCCAAACAAAAGCTTCTTTCGAGAAGCCATTCAATGCATAATTCAAATGAAGCATTCAATTCTCTTAAAGGAAACAAAATCTTTAGAAGAAGAAGAAAACTAGAACAAACATAAATTTTCTATCAGTATTTCAACACAATTTTTATCAATGAGCATGAGTCTGAATATATCTCAGTAAATTAGCAAAGCCACAACTACCTCACGACTTCATGCAATATAGATAGATACTGCAAGGAACTTCAAACCTCATATACAAGTTACAAAGAAAATTAGTGCGAATTTGAAATCGTTCAAGAGAATTTGTGCATGTGATCTTCTTTATTGAATTTTGTGCACAACTTTTTGTGAAAGCTGTGGTGATTGGGGGTGGTACTTATTACTATAACGTCTGGAAAAAAATCCATTTTCAATTATGCTTTGCTGGATATCCACGCCCTATTCCGAAGCTTCAAATTGAACAGAGGCAGGCAGGATGCTGGTTTGCAGTTGCTTGGAAGTTTCTAAAGCCTTTTCAACAACACATTTTGATATGCTTCCACATTTTACATACATGTCTACCAAATATGTGTGAACCCCCCTTCTCTTTAAGCACATACATATGATAATTGAAACGATTAGTTAAGGAAGTACTGCAATGGCAATTAAAAATTTGATTCATGAAATTGTGCATGACATTCAGTTCTTGGTTTTACACCATAAAATTAAACCGGGATAGGTCACAAGACTCGCGTATCTTATAGTGGAGCAAGTTTTGTGGAACATACCCAAACGCATACTAAATAGCAGAGAACATAAAATTCTCTTAAATTGTACATTTTGGACATAAATTGAATCGCACGCAACAATATATAAGTTTCTGATAAGTAAAATTGTGATAGTATTTTTGAACAAAGAATCTGCATATATCTGACTAAATTTATCGATTTGGAGATGTAAACATAAAATAAAATATTATTTTGGGTGAATGACGATTACTCCGTGACAATATAGTATTATAGACATTGTTGTCCTCGTATGCATATCATGATATCTGATGAAATTGTGATGTCCCGAAGATGTCCCTATGGCTAATGCAATAAAACACCGAAATCATACATAATTAGAAAATAATTCAATGCTAATGAAGATTAGGGAGGCTCTTTCATCAATGCACCTCAAGTTGCAGGAAAACCAGAACAAGTGCCACATTATATTAAGTAGAAAATATTTGAAAATACAGACTAATGTGCGTACTTGTTTTTTGAGGGCTTTTTTGTATTCTGGTTTACAAAAGGGGCCAAACTACTGTGCCAAAGAAAAGGGAAGTTGAAAGAATTTCCAAGGGTTTGTAATATTTGGAAGGCTGTAGATCACTAAAGTCAATAAACATAGCATAATGGACATCTACCAGAGCAGAATGATACGATTTTCCTATAGGATTTTTAGAATGGCATTTTTTAAAAGCAAACAAACATAACATAGAATGCCGGATGTGGCAGGAAATCCCTGCGCTATATGCATCCCATGTAAAAGACAAGTAAACCCAGAACAGTTGCGTGCAAATAGAGTATGGACCTAGCTTTGTCTCTTCTGGATTTGGGCTTTTTCGCACCATATTTCTCAAGGGATGTCTCGTTACATGTAGAATAAATAAATGAATTGCAAACAGCAATGCCGAAAGAAAATGATGATTGAAGCATACACACTTGAAAAGGGTAGATTTCTGTTGAGGCTACGACCTCTTTCCTCTTCGCCACGCAGATTCGAAAGAGAAAATGCCAGTATTGAGCAATAAGTATGAAAAGGGAATGAAGTACCAAATTCCTTGAGTTATCCCGCCAGATACACATCACTCACCAACAAAGCTACACGCTCACAAACGTGCCCACCAGGGAAGCTTCCATCTGGAGAAGTTTCTAGACAGACTCAGCCCATGTTGAAGACACGTCCCAGCATCTAAGAAACATTATAAACACACAAATATTTTCCTCTGCTCCTTTTTAATTTACTAGGGAAATTTTTCTCTGAATTGCTAAACCGAAAAAACAAAAACCTCCTGGCAAAAATCCGATGGGCGAATCAAGAAAAAGGAAACAATCCGCCAAAATTCCTTAATAAAAATCACGGAGCTGCAGACCATAGGAAATGCAGGGATTAAAAAACTGGCTCAATTTCCAAGATAGAAAATAATCGTCCACACATTAGTCAGGGACTAAAAACAAAGACTCCATTTATTATTCAGAACCAGATTCAAGCACACCACGTCTCATATTCAAAACAGTGACAATACGCAGATGATTCAATCAATGAGCTTTAAGGAAACATACACAGACATCTTACCTGTATGTCTCAGCCTATTCAACCGTTGACCTGATAAAAAATTATCAACAATCCTCCCCTCAAGTATTTTTCCACGTACAAACGGAATTTGAAAATAGCTTATGGATCATAAAACGGAAAAATTCTCTGCAACATTTCCAGCTGAAGTGAGACGTATATTCTTTACTCTTGAGACTTGATCCTCTACTTTTCTTTTCTGTTCTGTAAAGGTTGTTACATTTTCCATCGGTGCACTTTGACTTATTTAAATCCTCTTTGATGATTGCTTTCAATTTATCAGCTGTTTTTATTTCTATTTTTCTGAATTTATGATGTCATAACGATGGATTGGATATAAATTAAGAGGCTCAAACAACTGGGGCAATTTCCACCTCTAGTATTCTTTCCCTTCATATTCAGCATTTAATCTTGGGATGAATGAAAAACCTTTTTATATATATTTAGGTTAATTAAAGAGGATAAATGCATTTAATATTTCTAATAATGATAGAAAATATTGCTGATGTCAAAAAAGAAATAGTATAGTTATTTTCAAAATTTATAGGAAAGAGTTGGAGATATTTCTTAAATTTTTTATATTTTTTTATAAATAGTGCCTTATCTATTAATAAAATATCAAAGTTACATACTCACAAAAAAGGGTTGGGGGATATAGAAATCACCCCGCAGAGTTCACAAGGCAAAGCCGGAAACGGTAAACAACTATTCATAAAAAAAAAAAGCATAAAGTCTTTAAGCAGCAAGAGCGGTGCCAGAAGGAGGAGGATCTTTATCATCATAACCCCACACATCATTGGGGTTAACAGGAGGGTCGGTAAGCGACCATCCATCATCTTCGGCTTCTTTCTTATCTTTCTCTTCCACCCTGGGCGGAGAAATGGCCAGACCCAGGTGGGGAAACTTGGAAGAAGTGGCAGGATGCTAATCAGAGCCACGACGAGAACCAGGAGCATCAGGAGGGGCAGACAGAGTCGGAGCTGGAGACCACCCAAAAGTATAGCGAGGCGGAGAAGTCGAGCGGCGTCGCCAACCATCGTCGCCACCTCTCGGAGAGTGGTGGCGGGGTACCTGAGACCGCAGGGTACATGAGCAGCGCGCCGAGGAGCTGCGCCCACGACACCAACCTCTGGGAGGAGTACCTTCAGCAGAAATGGCATCAGGGGGAACCCTGGCAACAGTGCAGGGAGCATTGCCCCAATGATCGAGCAGCTCCTGCAGGTGAGCCACTTCCAGAGCCACTTTATTAGCTTGAACTTGAATTTGCATCATAACATTATTACATATGCAAGCCTTGTTATACAGAGCAACATTCGTATCGAGAAAGCTGTGGGAAAAAATAACAGCATTCATATCTTTCCATAAAGTGAACAAAATCTCTATCTTGAAAATAAGTGTTTGGAAAATAATACCTCTTAAGTCTTTTATATGAATTCTTCTAAAGATAGGTACCTTAGTATTGCTCACATATAAACTATATTTCAAATGTATCAACTTAAGAGCTAGCATTTTATTTTACTTTCTATTTATTTCATTTTATGTACTATTATGAAGATATTATTTCTCATTCATTATATATAAGAGTAAGTATTTTGATAGATGAATAGTCATCATAGGGATCACACTTATTTTGCTAAATAAGTCGAGAAATTAATATGAACATGTATATGCTAGATATTATTAGCAAAGGCATAACAACAATACATCAAGAGCTTTTAGTTAGAAAAACGTTATGAAAATGACAATAACCAAAAGTGTTGTTGGGAGTATTTGATATATGTTTCTCTTTATTTTGGCACTTATTTGTATGTAGTTACCCTATTATACTATTTGTCAGTTTCATAAATTAGAAAATAGTTATATGTTCCTTTTTGGTCTAGTAGTGTCTTGACATCATATATTGTAACTCCTCTTTGTATGTTTTGGTACTCAATGCCTAATTATCAACTTATCATAAACTAGCTTATCACAAAAGAGGGAAAGAAGATTTAAGATGCCTCTATCAACCTAAACAATATACCAGCCTATTACAAAAGGGGCTAGAAATCCACAAAATGCCCCAAATAAAAAGAGCTATGTATACTATGGAGCCACATAACAAAGAACCTCAACCTCCACATCACCCTTGGAGCTATCAAAAACTAGAGAAATAAGTCATGCAATGTTCATTTGATAACATGAATCCAAGTACTTGTTTAAGGAGTTTGACCTCTTGTGACACCTTCCTCGTTATATGAGCTTCATCTTGTGGGAATATAGAGGTGCTATGGCCTAATTTACATGTTGCGAGAATGTAGAAATGTATGAAAATAGAAAAATAGTTTCTAACAAAACGTGAAAAACAAAGCTTGGGAGAGATTTTGTTGAAGTTGGATATTCAAAGTGATCAGGTGGATATATTAATGACTTTGTGCATTGATCAATTTTTCACTTTGCATGTTGCCATCAATGCCAAAAGGGGAGATTGTTGGATGATTGTTGAGCATATCAGAGTTTGGTTTTTGGGTGTGTTGACATCAATGTTTTGTCGTTGATGTCAACATACTGGTTACTCTTTCAAACAGTGTGCTCAGTGTGTTTGGTGAAGAAGATTTTAGTTGTTCAAGTGTTATATTGAAGATCTAGAGTTGCAATCGTAAGGTGTTGTTCCATGGTGTCTGTAGTTTGTCTATAGAGGTTCGCAGATGTTGAGATGATAGATTAAGTACGTGTTGCCTCTTTTTAGTCCCATTTGTAAAATTGGGTAAGAAAAAGGAAAATTGTGAATGCTTGAATTTACTTTTGAAAAATGAGTCTTCCTGATGTTTCAAAAATCATTATCTTGCAAAACATTTCAATCCTTGTCTTTAAATCAGGATTTTGGGAATTTGTGTTTCCATGTTCGTTGGAGTCTTTTCCCTTTGCACTAGCTCACATCAAAGTCCAAAAAATAACATGAACAAGTCTCAATTTCACGAAAGGAAAGCATAAGTGCATAATTTCAGGGATAGGGGACTTCTATTGCTATAGCTTTTGGGAATAGAAGCTAGAGAAGGCGTCATCTGAATTTCCTAAGAGCAAAGAGGAAAGCACTGAACGTCTCTTTTTCATAAAATCAATGATCAGAGTACTAAAGGGGTCGAAAAGAGAAGCACGGTGGTAAGATTTCTGAAACTCCAAAAAGAAGCCGACTTTCACACTTCATCGAGTGACGGGCAAGTCAAAAGAAACCAACTCTACAGATTCCCGATTAACAGAAGATGGAGTTCAGAATTCGAAGGGGGAAAGTATGATTCTTGAAGTTCCAAAGACAAGGACCCGTGAAGGGTAACATTTGCAAACTGAGAGCCCATTTTCAAAGTTTCCTCGTTACAAATACTTCCTCTGTGGGAATGAAGAAAGTTATGTAGATCTCCACCTAGCGAAGAGAAGAAGAATCAGAATAATTGATGCTATCTCCAAAATTCCACACCATGATTGTGGTATTCTGACATACCTATTTTTGACATTTCCAACTGACATAAGCAGCCCGTCGTAGATCATAATAATAAATGCACTACATAATTTACTTATAGATACGTCTTGTTCAACACTTAATGCATTTAATGCCATCAATGCACCATGATCTTCTCAGATTTACCTCGATCACATGATATCTTTTGGAAGAAGTTAAAACAAAACATCAATGCAGTAACAGGTGCAAAAGGTATTTTTGTTTTTTATGCCATTTTCTCCTGAGAAATAGAAATTTGTTGTAGCCTACAAATACACAGAATGACTCTCAGATATCATGGGTATGATCACCTTAACGACATCAATAGTAAATGGAAAGAAATTTGTGCTAGTAAACTAAATCACTTCGACTTGGGAGATCTCCACAGGAGAATTCACTAAGAACCTAGACATCTAATCACACAAAAATTGGTTAAGAGCGGACTCGTGGAAGCAACCGGACTTCCTGTTGTCGTGCAATGTCCAGAGCTTATTAAAGAATACATTCCCCATTTTTATCAAGATACAAGACAAATCAAAATGGCCAACGAAGAGGTTCTTGTCACTTTAGATAGAACCACCATCCAGAACTTCTTTCGCCTGCCTACGAGGGAAGAATAGACAGATTGGGATTTCGGTCGTTCACCCTCATTTTTCAATGAAAACAAAACAAAGTGGAGAGTTGTAATGTCGAGAGAATGGTTCAAGCAGGCGAGGTCTATCAAGTTTAAGATCCCCAAGACCATTTATGGCATGAATTTGAAAAGGGAAATCGTCGACATGCTAGTCTTATTGCACTAAACAAGAGACGATGAAGAAACTCTAAATTTGGACATGAATGGGTCTTATTTCTAGTACAAACTATGTGCATAGATGATAGGTACATAGATTGGGCTGAGCTCATTAGTGATAGACTCAAGACTCTAATAACTAGGGTGAAGTTTCATGACTCCTTTTTCATGTCTTCTTACATTATTTATGCCCTAGCATGCACACAGCACTGGCCCGGTCTAAATCATGTTGAAGATTTCGATGATGAGGTGCAACCATGCTTGCAGCTGCACAAAAGTTATGATGGGTTCAGGAGGTTAAATGATGCATTTACCATGAAATTTACACGAGAACTACAAGGGTACCCTAAGTGGAGACTATCTCCAGAAGCAAACGGGGTAATTTCCAAGTATGGTAGCTACTTCACCCAATCCCAACCTTTACATATTTCTTAATTGGTGCATTTGATGATTTCCCCAATAAGCTATCCAGATACCCCGAGGACAAGATGGTTTTGATCGAGTTGTGTCAGCAAATACTTAAAGTAAATAAAAGGTGTAGAGAAAGGCACCTACCCGAGATTTCTTTTTCTATCATGGTAGGGGCATGTTCATGCTCTTCTAGTTCAAATGCTATAAACACAGTCAAGGCTGCAACATCTCAATATTGTTTTCAACAGTACAAGGTTCTGCAGGCCCAATACGATCCCAACAACTTTGTCAAAGATAATCTACGGTTAGGGTTATCTTTCTATCATGTGTCATCGATAGAAGATTTTTGGGCAAATTGTGCAAATGATTTTGATATGAGAGAAAGGTCTTGGTTGAGGCTCACCGTAGACCAGATAAATCTGTATGAAGTGAATTTAAGAAGAACATCAAAGGTACCCTGATAGCACCTACTAATTGGGGCATCCTAGAATTGATGACTTTGATGTTCGCATGTCTTTAATAATGAAAAGAACTCGAGATTGGGTTGAGTGGAAGCAAATTGCGAAGAGAAAATCAAGCTCTACACAAAAGCCACCAAATCCAACTCAGAGTCAGTCTCCAACATCTACTATTTCTATCCCAACAGGCATATCAACATCCACAACTTCCCAAGCTACTAGAGGAGACGGTGAACCTCTAAAGAAAGAATCAGAACCTAAACCTACTTGTGGAGAAGGGTCCCTCCCAGTTATAGACCTGACTAAAGGAGAGGAAACTAAAAACAAAGAAACCCCAGAGACAGGAGATATTCCACATGGAGAGATTTCAAAAATGCAGTATGAAGCCTCAGGTCTGCAACAAGAAGAGAAACAAGAAGATCCCTCAATGGATTCACAGGTGCCCAAAGTTTATCCTCTTCTAGTCCTTTTTCTAAAGCTCTCAAATTTCTATTCATGTCTGTTCAAAAAGATACTCCTCATGTTGTGAGGAAATTATATGATCTAGAAAGCCTCAAGTCTGCCTCGAAGGTCTTATACACGCCTTCCTGGTTAGACCAATCCATTAAGAAGAAAAGGAAGAGGGTAGAAGACAACATTCCCCCTCAAAATATGATTGATTAGATCCTGAGCAATCCTCCTACTTCTTAGAAGAAGAGGAAATCATTAGTTCTAGATGCCCTGGGAAAAGAGAAAGATACTGGGCATGTTGTCTGGGAAATAGCCCAAACTGAATCCACAGACAAGCTAGCTCACTTGAACGCATCTGACTTCACAGTGACTAGAATAGACGGCGGGCCTCCCAAGCACGAAGGGACGGTTCAGATGTGGGAATTTTCCCACCAACAGGTGAAAGAAAAATTAGATAAAGATAAATAGGAGAAGGACGGGTTAAAAGCAGCAGTCTCTCAACTCTCTGATTATCTTAGGGAAGTTCTTATGCCCCCTTCTTCTCAACAATCAACTCCTCCCTCTTCTATCCTAGATTTCACAGCTAGCAATAAACAAGCCCTAATTGCCAATTTACAAGAAGATAGACACATGGGAAGAATCGGTAGGGACTGGATAGAAGATCTCAAGACCCGAGGGTTGCCCTTGATTGAATGCCTTAGGTCCCTGTACAAAATGTTGTTGCAAACGAGAGATGGTGTACAGCCCGACATCATAATCATCCAAGAAGAAGAACATTCTTATGAAAATTTGTTCCCCATGCTCAAAGAAGTTATGGACATGAAAAAAGAGAATGTAGTCAAGTTAGGTCTGCTAAAGTCACCTGATCAACCTATGCAGAAATGGATGTTCTTTTTAACCCTTAAACAAAAATGTGTGGCTAAAAACCATAAACATTTGAGGGAAATGACGAATAACCTATGGGAGGACATCCTGAGAACATAAAAGTATTTCACTGATTTGGGGTGTGCTTCACATCAGGGAAAGGGAGAAGATGTCATTGATCTTAATGTTATGAGGGAAACTTATCAAGAACATATTGACAAGATAACCAACCCCTCTGTATATCAAAGGACAAAAATTCAAAAGCTTACCCAAATTGACGTCTTATTATCTCAAATTAGTCATGAAATACAAAGCTATAAAGAGAAAGTAGAAGAATTACAGGAAATCCACCTCTACTGGACGACTATGAATGACAACATCAAAGCATCAGATGATGAAGAAATGATAAGTGTCATTGAAGCCCTTCAATGATACAAATCCAGCTAGCAGGCTTCCATAGAGGCATCGGTTGAGAAAGGAGAAGAGACAAAGGTTGTGTTGATTAAACATGATTACTTTTATGTTTATGTTTTAAACTTTGACATCTGTTTTAAGATTCTATCAATTTATTTTCAAGACAATGTTATTGTAACCGTCGTGGGAAGGTAAATGGACTATTCATATCTCTGTTGAAACTTTTTAGAGGGATCAACAATTTTTAATACAATTTCCCCCTATTGCTATGACAACTGTGTGAGAATCAAAAAAATTTTATGGTTGTTGTTCACTGTTAGATTTAGATTTACTCTTGAATGAATGGTGAAAGGAAACTAAGTGTGCGAAAAATAGTTCCCTATGCTAAACTCCCGAGAAGAGGATCGTGCAAATTCATATTTAACCCTTAGCAATTACAGAATGATAATACAATAACATGCATACATAGAAAAATTAGAATGACACAATGATTTACCCTGGGGAAAACCTTTCGGTAAAAAACCCCAGCACTTCAAAACCTGCACAATGTATTAGTCAAAACTAATACTGTTTACAATACACTTGCAATGCAAGTTCTTTCAGGAGATAATCAACACTTGAAGACAAATTTGACAACATAAAAAATGTTCCAACAATACAATAACTTCTCTCTGATTTGCAACCCTAAAAAATGCTTATATCATGTGCTTCACTTTTTAGGGCAACTTCCAAAAGTAGCTGTATTAGGGTTTTACCATTCTCCAAGAAAATAGGAACCCCACAATTGCAAAAGAGTGTATAGTACTCAATTGATTAGTTTCCACATGTCTTGCATGTCTTCACCCATCATCGAAACTTCCACAATTAGCTCTTACAAATATTAATGACCATCATAGGAATCCGTCATAACCATTTCAGTCATGATTACCTTACACATTGTCCAAAGTGCCAACATTTGGAAAATATCAAATGTAAGGAAATATACAAGGTTGAGACACCTTATTCCTAACATTCTCC
>MU225836.1:348478-381451 GCA_018584345.1 Thuja plicata
ACTATCTCTAGGTGAGAATCATCACCTAGGTACACCTTTCCACCATCAAACTCCTCATACTTTGAGAACCAACTTCGATGAGAGGTCATGTGAAAAGAAGCACTTGAGTCAATCAGCCACACATCATTAGATGCATGAGTGGCCAAGGCTGCGACAAAAGCATCGCCATCTTCTTGAGATTTTTCAGAATCTAAATCTGGGCTTTTCTTCTTCTTCTTTGGCTCTTTGCAGTCCTTACAGAAGTGCCTAGTCTTACCACAGTTCCAACATGTTACCTTAGACTTTCCAGGAGTCTTAGATTTCCTACGGGATTTGGATCTACCCTTTTCAGACTTATTGTCATTTTTCTTTCCTCTATCTTTGGATCTACCGCGAACAATAAGGGCTTCCTTGGTTGAATCAGAAGTCTTTCTTCGCATCTCTTTAGATAACAGCGAAGACACCACATCATCCATTTGGAAAGTGACAATAGTACTCCCAAGGGCCATCACAAGATGGTCCCATGAATCCGACAAGGAACATAGCAGGGTCATACATCGATCCTCCTCCTCCAACTTGACACCAGTTGATGTCAACTATGCAATCATCATGTTAAATGCGTTCAGGTGATCTACAACGGATCCTCCTTCCTCCATTCTCAGATAATACAACTTCTTTCTCAGGAACAATCTGTTCACCAAGGACTTGGCCTGATACACAGACCCAAGCCGTGTCCACAATTTGTTTGTGGTCTTCTCATTGAGAACATTCAGGAGAACATAATCTGCTAGACAGAGTCTAATGAGACACTTAGCTTTCCGATCCTTGAGATCCCAATCTACTTGAGGCATGTTTACAGGTTTGATATCATTATCAACCGCCTCCCATACATCACGGTTTATGAGCATGTCTTCCATCTTGAGTTTCCACAACTCAAAGTTTGTGCCATTGAAATTTTCCACCTCCATTCTACTGTATGAAGAACCTGCCATCTCTTCCTGCAATAAGGGTATGAATACTCTGCAACAATACTCCCACTAAACTGGAAATTAGCTCAAAAAACTGGTACCCTAACAAATAGAACCAAAACTGGCCAGATTCTGATACCAACTGAAAGGAAACTAAGTGTGCGGAAAACAGTTCCCTACGCTAAACTCCCGAGAAGAGGATCGTGTAAATTCAGATTTAACCCTTAGCAATTACAGAATGATAATACAATAACATGCATACATAGAAAAATGAGAATGACGCAATGATTTACCCTTGGGAAAACCTTTTGGTAAAAAACCCCAGCACTCCAAAACCTGCACAATGTATTAATCAAAACTAATATTGTTTACAATACACTTGAAATGCAAGTTCTTTCAGGAGATAATCAACACTTGAAGACAAATTCGGCAGCATAAAAAACGTTCCAACAATACACTAACTTCTCTCTAATTTGCAACCCTAAAAAACGCTTATATCATGCACTTCACTTTTTAGGGCAACTTCCAAAAGCAGTCGTATTAGGGTTTTACCATTCTCTGAGAAAATAGGAACCCCACGATTGCAGAAGTGTGTACAGTACTCAACTAATTAGTTGACACATGTCTTGCATGTCTTCACCCGTCACCGAAACTTCCACAATTAGCTCTTACAAATATTAATGACCGTCATAGGAATCTGTCATAACCATTTCAGTCATGATTACCTTACACATTGTCCAAAGTTTCGACATTTGGAAAATATCAAATGTAAGGAAATATACAAGGTTGAGACACCTTATTCCTAACAAATGGATGTATGATAGATGAGATAAATTGATTATCAACATCAGAAAGTGTTTTAAGAATCTGTGATTATAAGGTGATCTATGAATCACTATTTGTTTCTCTTTTGTTATGTTCATATTGTTTGACCAATTTACATTCCTCAAATTTTCTAGTTGTATATATGATCTTTATGGTTGTGGAGGTGTATATGTAGAGATAAATTGATGTTTCAAACTATGTTAGTTTCCTTATAATTGTGAGTAAGCAAGCAAAGTGTTGAGTGTTCCCCTTTTTTGATTCATACTTTATATTGTATCATGGGTATAACATGGTGATGAATTTCCATCATATGCTTCTTCTTCTCTCTGTTCAAGAGCATACCCCATTTAAAATAGTTTAGAAATTTATTCATTGCATATTTATATTAGGGAGCTATACCTATCAATTCAGAGATCAAATTGTTTCACAGTTTGGTCAATTGTGGATAGCAGTAAGACTTTTGCAAGGGTCTAAGTCATATTATAAGAAAAACCACATCTATTAACCAAAAAATTTTGGCAACTCTACTGGGGATACGACAAGAAAGATTAACTACTCGGCCTGTTATGAATCAAGATGGTGTTTCCACATGAAAATATTGTTCCAGCACTTCAATCAAATCTTGGTTTTTAGGATACCTAAGAAGACATAATTTCAGAGTTGAACACTTTGGATTGGAGGTGTAGACGAAGTGCTCAATAGTATCAGCAAGTTAACCAGGTCCTTGAAGGAGAAGAAGAAGAGTTTGGTGAACTTTTGAGAAGAGATCATATTGGTTATAACGTGGTTGTGATCGAGAGGATAGTTGTCATTCCAAGAAGAAATAGACAAAATATTGCACATATTCAAGACCAAATCAACCAAAACAATTAACTTCTAAAAGGTGGTCGACAGAAGATATACCAAGAGTGAAAGGGAAAAGGGAGTTGTAGACCTAGTGTTCAAGGCACTTCAAGTAGGAAATTTCTCTACAAGCATTCCTCTCTGCAAGAGTAAAAGTATACCTCCTCCCCCTCCTAAGAAAAACTCTTCATCTCCTCTCTATCAAGCCCTAACCCTTCACGGGGTTACCATCCCCGTGGGAGCAAGTCTTTAACTTGTCTCATTCAATCTACAAAGAAACATGGTGTTGCATATGCCATGGGGCGCAACAATTGGACCACTGAACCTGGGTGCTCACTATGATCTACCTAAGGGTTCTAGAAAGAATTTACCCAGATTTTCTTGAGATGGTAAGGTCTCTACAGATGTACACATCTCTTCTTTCTTCACTGCATGTTGAGTTTTGGTTGTCCAAGACGAAGGTGTAGTTGTTAGACTGTTTGTGGAAACTCTCATCAATGGGGCCGCAGATTGGTTCCACCATTTGGCCCCTTGGTCAATCATTGTTTGGGATTCCATGAGAATCCAGTTTGAGTCAAGATTCAAAATCCCAAAAGATGAACATTCTTTGCTCGCCCAGCTAACACAGGTTAAAAAGGAAGTATATGTACCTATGAGGGAATTTGTTGCGAAATTCAATAAGATTGTTAACAAAATTCTCGTCAATAAAAGGCCTACTATAGACAACCATAAATGCTTCTTTCTAAATGTCATGCCTCCAGATATCAGTTTCCATCTAAGAAGAGAAAAAGTAGCAGATTTGGCTACTGCCGAGACCATGATTATAGGGCTAAAAGATGACTTCATCACAATTGGGAAATGGAAGAAAGAATTATAGGCTAGTAAAAGCAGTAGCAACAATTCTTTTGAAGCTATGCTATAATAGTTTATAAATGATGTAATAGCCCTAAAAAGATAGCTACCAAAGGTGAATCCTTCGCTTCATCAACCTTATCAAGATATCCCTAGAAGGCAGCACAAAGGAAGACTATTGCAAATTCCACATACACAACAACGATTGGCTATTGAATCTCCCCCTAACGCTAGGAAGGGGAACACGTGCGTCTTTCATCTCACAACAGATATTGATGGAGAAACATGTCCTGAGATGACCAGATGCAATCAGTTGATCACCTCTAATGAAGCTATAGAGAACACTCTAGGTGGGAAACGAACTCAATTATAATGGTGACTATGAAAATTACTACCTAGATTATGAATCTGATTCTCAAGAAAGAGGTGATTGTTTTGCAATGCTTGGTGAGTCTTCACTGGCCATTGTGACAAGAATTTAGAAGAATAAACAAGGGATCTCCATTCTACAAAGGCATGACCAATAAAGCTCTTCAATTCTCAAGTCATTGGATCAAACAACCACACCCCAGAGTAATGCTTTTCTAGATAAAGATCCTAGTTCATTCAATATTGTTCAGTTCTGCAGAGAATCGTGTATCCAAATATCTCCTCTAGATTATCTAAAATCAAATCCCACAGAGTTACAATGCCCAATGGAACATTGTAAGCTAGGTAATGCAAAGGTTAATGCATGTTCTAGTAAAATTCTGGAAGACGGAGCCTCTAAATTAGAGGAAAATCAATATGATGCCATTATCTTGTACACCGCTCCAGGCCAAAAGCTTGAGCCTTTCTATGTCTCCTTTTTTTATTAATGAACATAAGCTCAACAATTGTATCATAGACTCAAGAGCTTCCGAAAATGTAATGCCTGCCCCAGTAGCTAAGGCCCTTGGCTTGTCCCTAACAAAGACCTTCAAAAGATGTTATTCGATGGATGTTAAGAAGGTGTCAGTGATTGGCCATGTTAAAGATGCACAAGTAGTCCTTGTCACTCACCCAGCCAAGAGACTAAAGCTCACCATCCTGATGGCAGATAATCAGCCAGTTATGGCATGTTGCTGAGTAGAAGTTTTTGCAAAGACATGGGTGGAGAAATCAAATTAGATTAGTCTCATGCAATCGTACCTATTGGGAATAAGAAAATTAAGTTGGAACCTGAAGAGAAGATAAATTCACAGTGTTGAAATCTGATGACCCAAAGGCGCAAATCTATGTTGCCGAGTAGAAGGTTTTGCAAAGACATGGGTGGAGAAATCAAATTAGATTGGTCTCATGCAATTGTACCTATTGGGAATAAGAAAATTAAGCTGGAACCTAAAGAGAAAGCTAAATTCACAGTGTTGAAATTTGATGACCCAAAGGCGCAAATCTTGTACGAGGAATTTGAATTTGGCAAATACATGTAGTATACCAAATATGACTCTCCAAAGTTGAAAAATGAAGAGGAAGTATCATAGTTGTGGACCTTGGAGTTTGATGGAAGTTGTGCTTCTACAGGTCAGGCAGAGGAGTGGTGTTGATTTCGCCTCAAGGCAACATTATACATATGACCTACAAACTATAATTCAAAAATACAAATAACACTGCAGAATATGAAGCTTTGTTGCTGGGCATTTCTACGACTAACAACATGGGAGTCAAGGTGCTAAAAGTGAAGGGCGATGCGGAGGTGATAGTGAAACAAGTAAGAGGGCTTTTCTCTATTAAGAATCATAGATTAAAGCACTATAGGAATATAGTATGGGATGGAATAGAGAGCCTTGATGCTTTTTCAATAGAGGCAATACCCAGGGACCAAAATACACAAGTTGATTCTCTAGCAGTATCGACATCTCTCCTTTTACCTCACCCACATTTCGGAGACAAAAAGTATATAGCTGAACTAGTGCATAGGCCAAGCATTCCTAATAATGTAGAATCATGACAGGTCTTCAAAGATGATCATCGACTCCGCTAGTTTCTGGAAAATGTCAAGGTTTTTGCTGAGCAATATTTTGAAGGTGGAGAAAACCTTTGCACTGAATTTTCTCGAGACAACAAAAAGGACATGGAACAAGGGGTCATACAATTTAAAGGTAATAAAATCCCCTCAAGAATGGTTTCCCTAGAGAAATTATTTGATAGACATGATGCATACATCCAAAGAAAAAGGGAAGAACATGGAACACCTCTAGAGAATATGAGAGTCTGAACATCGGGGATATGTAAAACCCGAAGATGATAAGCATTGGAAATTGTTGTACCAAGCAAGAAAGAGAGAGGTTGAAAGAGTTTCTTTTGTCTTACCAAGAGGTGTTTGAATGGTGCTACAGTGACTTGAAAATTTTCATGGGTGCAAGATTCAAATATCATATCCCCCTAAAACCTGAGGCTGCTCTTTTCCACCAATAACAAAGGAATTATAACCCCAAGGTAGTTGATGGCATTGTTGCCCAAATTTGTATTCATTCATTTGGTTGTTTGATTAGACCTAATTACTAGGTGAAGTGTTGCATTAACCTAGTTTCCATTATTAATGATCTGATTAAGATTTGTGTTCATTTGAAGTTGATTTGCAAATACATTGAAAAGAAGGATATGATTCAAATGATACATATATATTCAAATTTTGAACATGAAAGAGATGTGCAGAAAAGAAAGCCTAACATTTCTCTAGGCTCACACAGGCCGTGAGCATGGCCACCCTCTACAGGTGTAGGGCCATTTACATACAAGATATATAAAAGCAAATGAACATAAATGTGGGATATCAGACATTGCCTGATAGGTTGAAGGAGAGTTGATCCTAGGTGATTCCAGAATCCTCCATGTTGAAGCCAGAACCTGCAGGGATAAAAGAAGAAAGGGGTTAGATCCATGGGTCTAAGCAATGCATAACACCAGACATCTATATTCATCAAATATACATGCACATAAACAAACATACATCTGGAGAGGGGGACCATGTCCTAGCCCTGCATGCACTTATAGAAATGTTGTTGCTGAAAAGAAAGTACCATTTTTCTAACTTGTTTGTTCCATGTGCAGATATAGGGGAGCTATAAATGTCCTTGTCTGGGCACTGGGACTAGTCAAGGGCAGCCTTTAAAAGCCACCTTTGAAGAATCCTGAGCCCAGACAAGAGCACCTATAAAGAAGAGCAATAAATGTCCTGGTTTGTGCAAAGGCAAACTTCAAGGGCAGCCTTTAAAAGCCACCTTTGAAGAATGTTGAGCATAGACAAGGACACCTATGAACCCGCAGTAGGCCATGGGCCACCAGGAAGGAGAACATTGGTCAACAATGAACATTAAATATCAAGAGCATGTACAAATATCAAACAGGAAAGATGGAGCAAAGCTCATAAATCAAGAACATCAGATGGAGCATTACACACCTCAAACATGTAGAAGTGCAACAACAATAAGAGCCATAACCTTACAAGTGCATCCATAGGCAACATTCTAACATGATGGCACCACTCCCTATGGAGGCAGAACAATAAAAAATGCTCCAAAGTGAATCAAAACACAGTCATAGCTTGCTGCCCCAAGGAGATAACAACAAGGTAAAATAAATGGAATAAGTATTTTACAAGTATGAGTAACTGTACAACTTCATGGTGCTCCTTTGTATGGAGTAAAAATAGTAAAATGCTTTAGGAAGAATCAAGTTTCATTCATGGAAAAATAGATAGAGCTGTCATTAATTTACAAATGGGACAACAAGAATAGATCACAATTAAAACAATGAGAAACTGAGTTCTGGACATATTTTATAAGTATTTGGGGCACCATTTTAAATCATAGATACATGTAAAGTTCATTGATGTTGAAAAGCTCAACATCAGAAAATAAAAATGATACAACCTATCATCATGGCCCAATCTACCATCCAAACATCCTTTTCCATGGAGGAAAAATAGAATTTATGATAAAAAAAATTGTATATAGAGCAAGTAAAATGAGTAAAGATCATGTGAACAACATGAATGTTGTAGAGTGCATCCATGAACAACAAGAAGATGCAAAAAATGCTGCATTCTATAGATTCAAATCATGCAAAATAGTCACAAGCTCACAACAATGGAGGATAAAAATGCAAGGAAAAAACAATTTTTTAACCGAAATCAGCATACAAAGTGAGTAAAGAATGAGCAAATATCATCTGTTTGTCATTAAAGATATTATTTGAATCCATAAATAGTAGAGTGATGCCAAAACACCCTCTTCTATGGATTCATATTATACATTTCAAAGCAAAACAACAATGCCCTATTTATCCCATTTTTTAGCAAGTAAGCAATAAAAAACACAAACAATAATGTATAGTAGTGTTTCCAGCAAGTGGATGAAGGACATCAAACAACAATGTTTCCAAGTGTTCCAGCAAGTGGATGAAAGCATGAACAATATCAGAGCAGCATGACAATGCAAAAACGCCCTGCTCTATGGAGGAAAAAATGTTTTTTTACCAAAATATGCATACATTATATAGTAAAGAGTGAACAAATATGTTGTAGGAGTTTATTTTTTGATCCATAAACATCAAAACAATGCAAAAACCTCCTCTAGCGTGGATGCAAACCATGCATTTCTATGACAAACAATGGTGTCCTAGCTACCACATTTTCCAGCAAGCAAGTAAAGATTCAGAACAACATTCAAAGTAGAAAAGAAGATGCATTCAAAACAGAGATCAAAACATGAAATGAATGAAAATGAGATCACCTACCTCCTGCCATATAGAAAAGGCAAAAAAAATCCAGAAGACTTCGATGCAGAAATGGAAAATTTCCCAAAACATGCTGCTTTCCTTCCAGAACAACAACTAGGGCATCAACACTTGTGTTTACTCTTTCATTTCGATGGAAAGAAAGAAGCATATGTTTCTTTTTTATGCAATGTTATGTCATGTTTTAATGTTTATGGGTTTGATGGGGGTTTTACCATTATTTTGAAATATATTTTCATAACATAAGGTGGGGTTTTATATAAAATGTTTTTTTTAACCTTGCATAGGAGGCAAAGAGGAAATTAATTCAAGATGGGAGTTATTATAGTAAAAAACATGCTATTTATTATTGTAAAAATCTTGACTTAAATGATATTTTATAAATCATTTAATCAGATTTTCATTCAGCATGATTAGGGGGGGGGTTGGTTTTTGATAAGAATAGATTTTGTAGAAAGAATATTCTATTTTCTCCTTCCTATCACCTACCCCTAAAAATTCGGGGCCCTGCCAGCAAGATTTCAGTTGCACTTTTGGGACAAAATGCAGATTCTTGAGGATTCCCTTCTTTCTAGTCCCGATTTCATGGTGGTGATTTCCAGATTCATGGAGATGTGATTTTCCTTCCTTTTCCTATTTATACCCTTCACATTCTAGTGAGAGCGGGGTTCTTTCATTCTATCCATGTTGGATATTAAGTGTTTTGTAATCCTTGAGCAGTTTTGGCTCATTCATATTAATGCAATAGCAATGATTCCTTCTTATCATATTCATTTTCTGAGTTGTTAATAAGTTATATATCAAGTAGATGTGATTAAGTCTAGTCCTTTCTTGATGTTTTTCTTTTTTGGATTTCAGGAGATTCATCTTGTTGCTTAAGGGGTCATTCTTGTGTGCAAATTCTAGTTATCTAAGTTGTGGAGTCCTTTCCCTTCTTAGGTACACTTAGCACCTGGATAATCTTGAAAGTGATAGGATAGATAGTGTTAAGTTGTGATATAAAAGCTTTGTTTTAAGAATAGTTGTGAGCATAATGAAGCTGTGAATCATTCTAAAATTGGTGAATCACCTCATTTTTCCCTTTCAGTTGATTACTTTCATGCACTTCTATCCCTTTTCCTCCTAAGGTTCAGTTCAAGTTTCAAGGTGATTCAAGGGAAGTGGGCCCTCAATCTAAAGGTTTACTTTCATAGTTGTCCCACACTTGAAAGTACTCCCATGTTACACAAGATTGCTAAGTTTTATATTTAGTCATCACAGGTGCAATCCTTAGTGTTAACAGTTTTTGGCACACCCGGTGGGACAGAGACTTTGGATTAGTTTTCTAAAAGATTTTGTATGGGTTGTTGTTTGGTATGAGCAGTAACTATGTTCTTATTGTGATTTATGAAGTATCATACTTGGTGACTCTACTCTTTTTTATGTAGATCAGTCCAGTTAGCACATGAACGGGATACCAACTAGATAGAGAAAGAATCCTTTTGAGTACAGGGAGCTACCTTCATCCAAGAAAAGAGAAAAGGCAACCAAGAGCACTCAACCCCAACATAGTGCATCTTAGCCTACTATTTCCAATCATATCTCTTCTAGTAGTCCTGCTATCCTACCACTCCCTGCATCATCTCAAGTACTCCCAGCAGTTCAAGTTCTCCTAAATCTAGCTATGACCAGAAATCAGCCTTTTGTGGCTTTTAACCAACACAGCCCTCTGAATTTACAACATAATGACACACCTATGGGAGCCCTTAAAAGTTTACCAGTTTTTACTGGAGAAGATCAAACCTCAACCATAGAGCATATAAGAGATGTTGCATCCCTTTGTGGTCTTTACCACATCACTCGTGATGATGTTGTTGTTAGGTTGTTGGTAGCATCGTTCAAAGGTAAAGCCTTGTAGTGGTTCAGGGGTCTAGCGGTTAACTCTATATCAACCTGGGATGATCTAGGTGCTGCCTTTACTACCCAATTTGAAGATAAGTCTAACCATCTTTCTCTAGTAGAACATTTGACTACTATTAAGAGGTCACCTCAGGAGCATATGATGGACTTTAATTTTAGGTTCCAGAGAACATGGAAAAGAATCCCTGCAACAGTCATACCCTCAAACCAATATGCTTTCCTATATTATTTGAGGTCCCTTAATAGTGATATTTCTGTAATGATCCAATTTATGGGAGGGGATAACTTACCAGCAGCCTTCGATATTTCCATAAGGGCAGAGAATAGCCTCATTAAAGCAAGGAAAATAGCCCCAAGGCCTCCAATGCCTTTCTTTCCAAAATTGCAACCTGTTCCTCAATCAATCCCAGCCTTGGCATCTATTCCACCTATCCCAAACCCCTCTAAAAAAGCTGTTAATCTAGTTGTAGACCAGTCCCAAGAGCTTAATGAGATCAAAAAGGCCTTGCGAAGTGTTACTAATGAGCTGGTTAGTCTTAAAAAGCAACAATTTCAGCCTCATCAACAACCCTACCAACAGCCTTACCAAGCTCCATATCAGGCCCAATATCAACAAAATAGACCTCCCTACCATGCGGGACAACAAGGTCAAGCAAGGAACTATAATTAGAGAGCCAATCAGCCCTACAATCCTAACATCCCTAGTGCTTCTAGAGAACTTGTTTTTGTAGCACATAACAATATGGCCCAGGATTATGAGTGGAATTGTCCTTGTAACTAGGAACACATCCAGGGAGTTTGTCCCAATGGATTTGGTCAAACCCTTGTGGTACAAAACAATGTTATGGTGCAACCAGAAGTACCACAAGAGCCTCAAATGCAACAGAATTAGTTAGCTTCCCCAAGTGAGTACAGTGCACCTGATGTGGCTCTCATGAACTAGCAAAACGAGGAGTTCTGCGGGGTTAACTCTGTCACCAATCAAAATTATACTCCAGTTTCGGCCAATACAAGATCTAAGAAGAGGACTGTGGAGGCAGAACAACCAGTTTCAAATGGCCAACAGCCCCCTTTGGTGGTTTCTCAACTCGAGGTTGTCCAAATCTTGCCTCAAGGGTAGTCTATACCAGCTAAGGAGCATGTGAAAACAATGGTACAACCTACATCAACACAATCAAAAGGTGTTGCAGGAAAGGGATAGCCAAAGGTAAGCTTGGGTTCCTTCAATATTGTTGAGAAAATGAAGAAAAATTCTATAAGTGTGCCCATGCTAGACACCTTAGCCATTCCAGGGAAAAAGGAATTGATCTTAGATGCTTTATCTAAGATTGTTTTCACTGACAAGGATGTTGTAGAGCAGCCTAGGATTTTAATGGCTGATGTGTATCAGAAGGAGCAAAATGTAAAAGATAGTACAAAACCCACAAGTAAACAACATGTTTCACAAGTCAAGCCTCCTCCCTTCTATGTCACTCTTGTTATTGGAAAGTTTTTAGTACACAACTGTATGATTGACTCAGGAGCAAGTAGCTCAGTTATACCTAAGCAATTGGCAGACACCTTAGGATTATCCTATGAGCCTTTAGATAGGCTTGTTTTCCAACTAGATGGGTCATCAGTCAGTACAATTAGAGTGATAAAGAACTTGAGCCTCACCTTGCATGAGTGTCCTAACTTTTCAATTCCCCAAGATATATATGTTATTGACCTACCACCCTAGTTTGCCATTTGCCTTAGCAGAGATTTTACTGCCAGGTTGGGTGGGTATCTTTCCTCAGATTGGTCTCATCTGTATTTCAAGACTAGGTATGGTGCAAGGGTTAGAATTAAATCAAAATCCTTTGCAAAAGACCATGTTGAGCCCTATACACCTAGCCCCATCAATGCCAACTTGGCATTCCATGAGTCAGAACTTGTTGTTCCAGAACCAGAGACCACTACTGAGAGTATCCCAAATATTTTCTTGGATGAGTGGGCAGAAGAGAACCTAGAAGATGATCCTTTTAGAAACATGGAAGTGTCTAGCATGGGGATGTACATCATTCACGAGCAAAATGCAGTAATCCCAAATTTGATGAAGAAAGAGGATCCATAACAACAAAAGAATGACTTATGGAAACTGTTCTTTGATGGTGCTAGAAGCAAGATTGGTGCAGAAGGAGGAGCTGTTCTAGCTTCACCAGAAGATGAAAGGTATTAATCTATTGTATTCTTTTCATTTAGCTGCACTAATAATACAACAGAGTATGAAGCCTTAATTCATGGTTTAGAATGGGCTAGAAAGAAAGGTATCAAGTGTTTGCAAGTTTTCGGTGACAGTGAATTGATAGTTAATCATATTCAGAACACTAATCTCATTAAAAATGATGTGATAAAGATTTATAAGCATAGATTTTGGGATCTGATTGAAGGTTTTGATGCTTTTAATCTAATCTCTGTTCCAAGAAATCTGAATAAGCAAGAAGACAGGCTGGTTGCAATGGGAGCTGAATATGGCATCCCTAAAGAAATCAAGAATACTAAAATGCAGCAGTATGTCGAGATCCTGGTAAGGCCTTCAGTCCCAGCTAACCAAGTAAGCTGGAAGATTTTTGAAAGTGATGAACAAATTCTGAATAATCTGATGGAAGAGGCTGAGTTTTCTAATTCTAATCAGAGTAAACATGTCCATCAATACAATGATAAGATATTGCAACTTAAGAATAACAAACTACCAAAAGGATTGGTTACCCTTGAATCTATGTTCAATTCTAATGATCAACTCAGGATGGAGAAAGAAAGCATGACAGTCAAGGAGGAGCACTACCAGCCAGTGGAAATACACTAGGACAGGTTCCTCAAACTTGGGAAGGTATGCTCACATCCAGAACAACAAGCTTTTACTTTACTATGTCAAGAGTTCAGTGAAGTTTTTGCTTGGGAATACCAGGACCTAAAGGATTTGACCCTCGCCTATCCCAACATACCATTGAACTTGAGCCCAATGCAAACCTGTTAGACAGAAACAGAGACCCATAAATCCTGAGCTGGAGTTTTTAATGAAAAAAGAATTGAGAAAGATGATAGAAGCCAATATTATATTTCCCATTAAACATACCTCCTTGGTTTCCAACCTAGTTCCTGTTAGAAAAAAGAATGGAAAAATCCGGTTGTGTGTGGACTTTAGGGACCTTAACCGAGCTTCTCTCAAAGATCATCATCCCCTATCTTCTATGGAACAAATTTTGCAATTTGTATCTGGGTCAGACAGATTCTCCTTACTAGATGGGCTCTCTGGTTATAATCAGATACTAGTGAAGGAGGAAGATTAGTTTAAGACTGCCTTCACCACAAAGTGGGGCACCATGGCTTATAGGAAGATGCCCTTTGGGCTATCTAATGTCGGTGCCACTTTTCAGAAAGCTATGGAGATGGATTTTGAAGGACTAATGAACAGGTTTGTCTTGGTATACCTTGATGATAAACTATTTTTTCAAAGAATACTAATGAACATTTGATACACCTAAGACATATATTTGAAAGGTGCAGAGAATTTGGAGTCTCTCTAAATCCTAAGAAGTATATATTTGTTGTCCATGAGGGGAGACTACTGCGACACATCATCTCCAAAGAAGGAACAACTATTGATCCAGAAAGAGTAAGTGCAATCCTGGCATTGCCATTACTGACACATAAGAAGGGGCTGCAAAGTTTCTTGGGAAGAATCAACTTCTTGAGAAGATTTATTCCAAATGTTGTAGCACTGTTAAAACCAATGACTCAAATGCTAAAAAAGAACATGGTTTTTCGATGGACTAGTGAGGGTAAGAGATGATTTGAAGAGGTAAAAGAAGCATTGGTTTCAACCCCTACTCTGGTAAATCCAAACTTCTCAAAATATTTTACTCGTTATGCCTTTGGAAACATTGACACTATTTCTGCCATGTTAGTCCAGTAGAATAATGACAAGCAGGAACAACCAGTGGCTTTCTACAACCAAGGTCTAGATGGATATGGGCTGAATTATACTCAACTAGAGAAGCATGTCTTGGTGATGGTAAGGAGCCTAAAGAAATTCAGGCATTTACTTTCTAATAAAACAATTCACTTAATGGTTTCTCATCCTTGTATCAAGTAATTCTTATTGAATAAGGAGGACCTAAATCATAAGAGGGCTGGATGGGTCACCAAGATCATGGAATATGATATCCAGATCAAGACTACCAAGCTGATCAGAGGAAAGGGAATCCATGAGTAGATGGCAGAAAAGGAAGAAGACTACAACCAACAAGAAGGAAACATTGTCCTAATAAACCATAATCAAGAGTAGAATGAAATCTGGATAGCAGATATGAGGCACTATCTCCTAACTGGTGAATGCCCCCAAGGCTTGGATAGAGCCAAGAGAAGATATTACCGGCTCCATGCCATCCCTTATGTTATTATTGATGACATTTTGTTTAGAAAAGATTATAATGGTGTCTTGCTGAGGTGTGTGGAACCAGAACATATGAGCAGAATTATGAAGGAATTCCATGATGGGGAGTCTGGAGGACACTTTGAAGCAAGAAAAACTGCCCTTAAAGTGATGAGGGCAGGGTATTTTTGGCCAGATTTACACAGAGATGCATTTTCCTGGGTAAGGAAGTGCAAGAACTGTGCTTTATTTGCAGGCAAACATAAGTTAGCTCCTTTACCCCTGCATACTGTCAAAATAGAGCAACCCTTCATGAAGTGGGGATTAGACTTCATAGGTCCCATTAACCCAACTTCAAGCTCTGGAAACAAATGGATCCTAACTGCCACTGACTACTTCACCAAGTGGGAAGAGGCCATAGCTTTGAAAGATGCCACAAAAAGCTCTATTTTGAGTTTCTATCAAGACATAGTTGCTAGATTTGGTGCACCAGACTCTATTGTATCAGATAATGCTCTTGCTTTCCTAGGGGCGAAGATTGCAGAATGAGCACTAAACCATAATATCTACCTAAGAACTTCTTGTAACTATTACCCTCAAGGTAATGGTTAGGCCGAATCGACAAACAAAAATCTGATTCAGATTATAAAAAGGACCATTGAAGGCAATCAGAGGGATTGGCACAACAAGTTAAGACTAGCCTTGTGGGAAGACCGAATAACTCCAAAAAGGGATACAGATAAATCCCCATACTTATTGGCCTATGGAAAAGAAGATAGGATTCCTATCTCATTTGAGTTTCCTACCCTTAATCTAATCAAAGAAATTGAGTTAATTCATGAGGATTCCATGCAAGTAAGACTTGCAGAATTAGTTGAACTTGAGGAGTCAAGAAAGACAACATGGGAGAACCTGGATAAACACTATGATCAAATGAAGAGATACTTTGACAGAAAAGCTAAAGCAAGGGTCTTTAAAGAGGGTGACTTAGTGCTTAAATGGGATGAGCTGAAGAATAAACTCGGGAGGCACACAAAGTTTGATGCTATTTGGAGTGCCCCATTCATGGTTATAGAATGTAAAGCTCACAATGCCTATCAACTAGCTACCATGGATGGGGAGGAGTTACCCATTACTGTGAATGGGATCCACCTCAAGCTTTTCTATTGAGGTTAAGTACTACCCATGTACATTAGTAGATTAACAGTTTCAGTTTTTAGTTTTACTATTTTTCCTAAGTGTTGAGAGCACAATTTGTTTCAGTTCATTTGTGTGTTCATGTTTTCAGTAGTTATCAATAAACTAAGATACATTGATGCCACTCTATAAAGCTCCATCAAGCAAGCATCAATGGTTTGTATTAGTGAGCTGCAGGCCCACAAATACAAATCATTCATACTCACTAGGTGAGTCCTTCAGAATGATCCCAACTTTTCTCAAGCTTTTGGTTTTGAAGGTGTTGTTTTTAGTTGGAGCCAAGTTCAGTTTAAGGCCAGAGAGCTCAATTCCCAATGGATAATGGAAGGAAGACTGGTTAAAGAAGGCACTTAGCAGGCAAGCACTCAATAGAGGTTGCCAAAAATGTTTCCCAACTTTGTATACATTCATTTGGCTATTTGATTAGAAATAATTACTAGGTGAAGTGCTGCATTAACCTAGTTTGCATTATTAATGATCTGATTAAGATTTGTGTTCATTTGAAGCTAATTTGCAAATACATAGAAAAGAGGGATATGATTCAAATGATACATATATATTCAGATTTTGAACATGAAAGAGATGTGCGGAAAAGAAAGCCTAGCATTTCTCTAGGCTCACACAGGTCATGAGCATGGCCAACCTCTACAGGTGTAGGGCTACTTACATACAAGATATATAAAAGAAAATGAACATAAATGTGGGATATCAGAAATTGCCTGATAGGTTGAAGGAGAGTTGATCCTAGGTGATTCCAGAATCCTCCATGTTGAAGCCAGAAACCATATGGATAAAAGAAGAAAGGGGTTAGATCCATGGGATCTAAGCAATGCATAACACCAAACATCTATATTCATCAGATATACATGCACATAAACAATCATGCTTATGGAGAGGGGGACCATGTCCTAGACCTGCATGCACTTACAAAAATGTTGTTGCTGAAAATGAAGTACCATTTTTCTAACTTGTTTGTTCCATGTACAGATACATGGGAGCTATAAATGTCCTTGTCTGGGCACTGGGACTAATCAAGGGTAGCCTTTAAAAGCCACCTTTGAATAATCCTAAGCCCAGACAAGAGCACCTATAAAGAAGAGAATTGAATGTCTTGGTTTGTGCAAAGGCAAACTTCAAGGATAGCCTTTAAAAGCCACCTTTGAAGAATGTTGAGCATAGACAACGACACCTATGAACCTGCAGTAGGCCATGGGGCACCAAGAAGGAGAACATTGGTCAACAATCAGCATTGAAGATCAAGAACATGTGCAAATATCAAACATGAATGATGGAGCAAATCTCATAAATCAGGAACATCAGACAAAGCATCACACACCTCAAACATGCAGAAGTGCAACAACAATAAGAGCCATAACCTTACAAGTGCATCCATAGGAAGAATTCTGACATGATGGCACCACTCCCTATGGAGGTAGAATAGTAAAAAATTCTCTAGAATAAATCAAAACACAGTCATAGCTTGCTGCCCCAAGGAGATAACAACAAGGTAAAATAAATGGAATAAGTATTTTACAAGTATGAGTAACTGTACAACTTCATGGCGCTCCTTTGTATGGAGTAAAAATAGTAAAATTCTTCAAGAAGAATCAAGTTTCATTCATGGAGAAATAGATAGAGTTGTCATTAATTTACAAATGGGATAGCAAGAACAAAACACAATTAAAATAATGAGAAACTGAGTTCTGAACATATTTTACAAGTATTTGGGGCACCGTTTTAAATCATAGATACATGCAAAGTTCATTGATGGAGAAAAGCTCAACATCAAAAAATAAAAATTATACAACCTATCATCATGGACCAATCTACCATCCAAACATCCTTTTCCATGGAGGGAAAACAAAATTTATGATAAAAATCTGCATATAGAGCAAGTAAAATTAGTAAAGATCATGTGAACAACATTAATGTTGGAGAGTGCATCCATGAACAACAAGAAGATGCAAAAAACACTACTTTCTATGGATTCAAATCATGTAAAATAGTCACAAGCTCACAACAATGGAGGATAAAAATGCAAGGAAAAAATAGTTTTTAAACCAAAATCAACATACAGAGCGAGTAAAGAATGAGAAAATATCATATATTTGTCATTAAAGAGATTATTTGAATCCACAAATAGCAGAGTGATGCCAAAATGCTCTCTTCTATGGATTCAGATTATACATTGCAAAGAAAAACAACAATGCCCTAGTTATCACATTTTTTAGCAAGTAAGCAATAAAAAACACAAACAACAATGTATAGCAGTGTTTCCAGCAAGTGGATGAAGGACATCAAACAACAATGTTTCTAGGTGTTCCGGCAAGTGGATGAAAGCATGAACAATACCAGAGCAGCATGACAATGCAAAAACACCCTACTCTATGGAGGAAAAAATGTTTTTTTTACCAAAATATCCATACATTATATTGTAGGAGTTTATTTCTGGATCCATAAACATCAAAACAATGCAAAAAGGTCCTCTTCTGTGGATGCAAATCATGCATTTCTATGACAAACAGTGGTGCCCTAGCTACCACATTCTCTAGCAAGCAAGTAAAGATTCAGAACAACATTCAAAGTAGAAAAGAAGATGCATTCAAAATAGAGATCAAAGCATGAAATGAATGAAAACGAGATCACCTACCTCTTGTCATATAGAAAGGGAAAAAAAATCTAGAAGAATTCGATGTAGAAATGGAAACTTTCCCAAAACATGTTGCTTTCCTTCCAGAATAGTGGCTAGGGCATCAACACTTGTGTTTACTCTTTCATTTCGATGGAAAGAAAGAAGCATATGTTTCTTTTTTATGCAACGTTAGGTTATCTTTTAATGTTTATAGGTTTGATGGGGTTTTTGCATTGTTTTGAAATATATTTTCATAACATAAGGTGGGGTTTTATATAAAATGTTTTTTTAACCTTGCATAGGAGGCAAAGAGGAAATTAATTCAAGATGAGAGTTATTATCGTAAAAAATATGCTATTTATTATTGTAAAAATCTTGACTTAAATGATATTTTATAAATCATTTAGTCAGATTTTCATTCAGCATGATTAGGGGGGGGGGTTGGTTGTTGATAGGAATAGATTTTGTAGAAAGAATATTCTATTTTCTCCTTCCTATCACCTACCCCTAAAAATCTGGGGCCCTTCCAGCCGAATTTCAGTTGCGCTTTTGGGACAAAATGCAGATTCTTGAGGATTCCCTTCTTTCCAGTCTCGATTTTATGGTGGTGATTTCCAAATTCATGGAGATGTGATTTTCCTCCTTTTCCTATTTATACCCTTCACATTCTAGTGAGATCGGGGTTCTTTCATTCTATCCATGTTGGATATTGAGTGTTTTGTAATCCTTGAGCAGTTTTGGCTCCTTCATATTAATGCAATAGCAGTGATTCCTTCTTATCATATTCATTTGTTGAGTTGTTAATAAGTGATATATCAAGTAGATGTGATTAATTCTAGTCGTTTCTTGATGTTTTATTTGTTTGGAGTTCAAGAGATTCATCTTGTTTCTTAAGGGGTCATTCTTGTGTGCAAATTCCAGTTATCTAAGTTGTGGAGTACTTTCCCTTCTTAGGTACACTCAACACCTTGATAATATTGAAAGTGATAGGATAGATAGTGTTAAGTTGTGAGATTAAAGCTTTGTTTTAAGAATAGTTGTGAGCATAATGAAGCTGTGAATCATTCTAAAATTGGTGAATCACCTCATTTTTTCCTTTCAGTTGATTACTTTCATGAACTTCTATCCCTTTTCCCCCTAAGGTTTAGTTTAAGTTTCAAGGTGATTCAAGGGAAGCCGACCCTCACACTAGAGGTTTACTTTCATAGTTATCCCACACTTGAAAGTACTCCCATGTTACACAGGATTGCTAAGTTTTATACTTAGTCATCACAGGTGCAATCCTTAGTGTTAACAGGCATCTTTCAGGAAACTGACAAGATGTTGAAGGAACGAATAATCTATCCCATCCATCACTCCACCCGGGTATCCAACATAGTCCCAGTTTGAAAAAGAAATGGAAAGATCAGGATCTGTGTAGATTTCAGAAATCTGAACCAGGCGTCTGTCAAGGATAACTATGCATTACCAAACATGGATCATTTGTTACAAATGGTGGTAGGCTCAGAAATGATGTCAATGTTAGATGATTTTTCTCGATATAACCAAATAGAAGTTAATGAAAGCAAACAACATAAAACAACTTTCACTACTCCATGTGGCATTATCGCCCATAACAGAATTCCTTTCAGGTTGATCAACGCAGGTGCTACTTTCTAAAAGGCAATGGACTTGTCATTCATAGATATAAAGAATAAGATAATAGCAATGTACTTAGATGATCTCACGGTGTTCTCTAAGATGAGGGACACCACTTGCGCGATCTGGAGGTAATCCTACGAAGGTGTCAGGAAAATGATATTTCCTTGAATCTGAAGAAGTCAGTATTTTGTGTGACCAAAGGAAAACTATTGGGCCATATTGTATCTTGGGAAGGAATCTGCATAGATCCTGAAAGAGTCAAGGCAATTCAGCAGCTTAGCCTCCCTTCAAGAAAGACTGGGGTGAAATCATTCTTTGGCCAAGTCAATTTGCTAAGAAGGTTCATGCATGATTTCTCTGAAACTACTAGACACATAGATGAAATTATGAAAGGGAATTGGGGATTTAGATGGAATAAGGATGATAAACAAGCCTTCAAAAATATCAAAGGGGCCATAGCTAATGTGCCTATGTTGACACATCTTGATTTCACTAAAGAATTTCTCATTTAGTGTTACACCTCTAAACATACAATGTCTCTGATACTACCACAAGAGAATGAGGAAAGGGTCCAGGCACCAATCGCATTCATGAGCATCCCATTAAGTAATCATGAGCTGAGGTATTCTCAAATTGAGAAGCATGCTTTTTCCATGGTAAAGGGTCTTAAGCATTTGAGGTTTTACATCTTACAATCTCATGCCATCGTCTTTGTCCCTGAGTCCATGGTGAAAAACATTTTGACACAACAGGAAGTGGGATGTAACTCTAGAGAAGCATGGATTGATAAAGTACAAGAATATGATATTGAGATCAAACCAACCAAACTTGTACAAGGAAAAGATCTTTGCAAAATGATAGGTGAGAACAAACCCGAGCAACAAGAGGATCTTCACAAGGTGTTGATGGTAAGTCTGCAAGATCCCTAGTTCTCAGATATTGCTTATTTCTTAACTTATGGTGAATGCCCAGAAGGTCTATCCCCTAAGCAAAAGATAAATCTAAGAATAAAGGCTGAAAATTATGTTATTTGGGATGATAAGTTGTACAAGAAATCCATCGATGGATTCTTCTTGAGATGCATACATAAGCAACAACAAGAAAATCTTTTGAAAGCTTTTCATGAAGAAGCTTGTGGTGGTCATTTCTCTTCCACTGTTAGAGCTTTCAAAATCCTCAGGCAATGTTACTATTGGCCAAGGATGTTTAAAGATGCCTATTTTTGGGTCTTGAGATGTGAAAAATGTAATATGTTTGTAGGTAAGCCCCAACTAGCAGCCCTACCTTTGAGACCTATAATAATTGAAAATCCTTTTCCGCAGTGGGGATTAGATTTTATTGGTCCCATGAATCCCCATTCAAGCATAGGAAATGTGTACATACTAACTGCCACATACTACTTTACTAAATTGGTCAAAGCTAAAGCAGTCAAGAAGACCACTTCCAAAGTCATCTCCTACTTCTTAAAGGAAAACATTTTGGTGCATTTTGGTATACCAGTAGAACTGGTCATGGATGATGCCATGTATTTCTCTTCATCAAAAATAACATAATTTTGTTATGTCATAGGATCCAGTTGGCACTCTCTTCGGATTATTATCCTTAAGGAAATGGTCAAGGAGATTAAAGCAACAAAAACCTTGTGAACATCATGAGGAAGCTAGTTTCAAAGAGTCAGAGAAACTGGCATAAAAAATTACATGAATCACTGTGGGCAGATAGAGTCACCCTGAAGTGCACAATCAAAATATCCCCATTCGAGCTAGTGTGTGGTGTTGGAGTTAGCCTTCCGCTACCCCTAGAACTGTCGGTGTGCAAATTGCAGACAGTGGTAGAAGATGTCATATTTCATGATGGAGTTGAAAAGAGGATCCTATATTTGACAAAAATTGAAGAAGAAAGAGAAGACATGGTCGATATGATAACTCAACATCAACAAAGGGTTAAAAACCTTTTTAATAAAAGAGCTAGGCCTCAGAAGTTCATGGAGGGATATCTGGTCCTACTCTGGGACAAGAGAAGAGAACCAAAAGTTATGCATGCTAAAGTTGACTCCCTATGGAAAAGTCCTTTTAGAACTCATCAAGCATGTGGATCAAATCCATTCAAGTTATCTTACCTGGATGGTGTGATCTTACCGTTGTCTTACAATGGGAAAGATCTAAAGTTGTATCAGCTATAAAACAAGTAGCCCTTGTAACTGTACCATAGTAGTTAGGCCTCCTTTCAATTTTTGGTGTTCTATTTTTTAGTTTTATGTTATTCGATCCCTTGTTATGTGAAACTAGAGATTCTAAGTCCCTTTTGAGTCCCTCATGGTCCCCGTCCCTAGTTAGAGCCAGTTGTTGCCTCTTTTTAGTCCCCTTTGTAAAATTGGGTTAGAAAATGGAAAATTGTAAACGTTGGAATTTACTTTCAAAAAATGAGTCTTCTTGATGTTTCAAAAATCACCATCCTGAAAAACCTTTCAATCCTTGTCTTTAAATTAGGATTTTGGGAATTCCTGTTTCCATGTTTGCTAGAGTCTTTTCTCATTACACTAACTCACATAAAAGTTTGAAAAATAACCGATTGATTTAGGGATGATCACATCCCCTCAGGAATGAAATCGAAATAAATGTTGATGAAATCCCTCCTTTAATTGTTGATATTGATGAGAACGTGAATTTAGATGTGATTGGATCAATAAGAATGTGTGAAGAATCTATTAGGATATGATTTGGAGTAAATATGTGTTAATAGGAACATAGTTTGACTACTTTAAAAGGAATATTTGACCATATTTAAATGATGTTTGACCAATATTTTGAGGATTTGAATTGTTGTTGGTAACCAAAGACATGTTCACATTGCTTCTGATAAGTTTCCATAGGTTACTTGACAAATTTTGAGTGTGTTTGACCAAGGTTTGACCACATTTATGCAACAATTGATATGAGTTGACTTGTATATGTTGTTTATAAGGTCATTCTATAGCCTTTGCTGCATATTCTAATAAATTTTGCATTCATTGCGCTTCTTGTATGACCAATATTTATCATTGTATTAGGTCAGTTGACTTTTCAAAATTATTTCTGCATTTGGATTACGTGTTGTTTGTAGGTTTGATTTCATTCCCAACACGTTTGATGAGGTACTGATGTTGTTAAGACAATTCTGCTTAGTGTATCGTAGGTCAAAATTAACCCTAAAGATAAGCCCCAAAAGGTCATTTTACCATTTCATTTTCACTTTTTACTTTAGTAATTTCTTAAGCTCTGGAGAGAAGATGGTGGTCCCGATGGAGAGACATGGATTTGAGCTTGGTCATCTTCATCACAGATCCACCCATTATGCACCACCGATGATTACTCACTAACCTTCCATTTTCTGTCATTCTTTTTTATTTTTAGCAATTGGGTAAAAATTTGTAGTCTGTTTAGTTTAGGGTCGCATCCAAAATTTTGGATCGCATCTCGTAAAACCTGAGTCGCATCTAGTTTTACTTAAAATCCAGTGTTGCATCCCATAAACTAGGATTGTATCTCATGCAATGTCTAGTGTCACATCCAGTTAATTTTGCCCCATGTGTCTACCAAAAATTGAGTCTCACACCGTATGAGAACAAGATCACATCTAGTGTTTTGAATCGCATCCTGTCATAACAGGATCGCATCCTGTTAGAATAGGATCGCATCCTATTAGAACAAGATCACATCTAGTTTTTCAAGTCGTGTCCTATCAAAACAGGATTGCATATGAAAGAAAATTTACTCTGAATCCATCTTGTGTCAATTTTAGTAAACCAATTAGTTTTTCTTGTCAAAATGTCCATGAAAATTGCATGTTTCATCTGTCAGCTATCTCTGTAGGTTGTCTTTATCCCAGAAATAATTGCATACTTGATGTATATTTTGCAGACTAGATTAGTAGCTGTGTCCTTTTGTAGCCTGAGACCACTCGTGTCTTGAGCTTATCAGAGAAGCTTACTTATGAGGAGTGATGTGTTTTGGGACATATGGGTTTTGGGAGTCTGATAGATTTACCCGACATCAGGGTAAATCAAGGGTTGTCGATTTCTCTTGGTGAGAGATGGCACTCAGATCACAATACCTTCCACTTTCTAACATGCGAGATGACCATCACTCTAGAGGATGCCTAGAGAATTTTGCAGATACTAGTGATGGGTAGACATGTGCACTTTGAGTCACGATTAGTCATCGCCATTGCAAACACACATAGATTCTTTGGTGATCCCTCTATTTCTTGTCACTACTTGACCTGGGACTATATGTTTTCCCATTATGAGTGACTATGTATTTTTCTTGTTGGATTAATTATTGAGATCTTGATGCTAGACCAAGGAAAAGATAGATTTATGTGTGGCTGGCTCAACATGTTGGAGTATATGATTGGTGCATCTCACCGATATGGATGGGGCACTTGTATCTTAGCACATATGTATAAAGAGTTGTACAAGATTGTATAACAATCATCTAGGAGTATGACACTAGGCATTTTGATTCTTCATATATGGGTTTGGGAGCATATTCCAGTGACTCGACCTATAGTGGATAGATAGCGAGATCCAGAGGATACATATGTTTACATGTACTCAGGATATATCCAGCAACCCCATCTGGGTAAGATGGAATACTAGAGATGACTCCTAGATGATGTTATCGAGGTTGAGTGGAGACCCTATCTTGATTGTGAGGAGTGGGCTTCAGACCGGAGGCAAATGTTTTATTTCTTTCAGATCATATTCCTGATTCACTGTACATGATATATTATTGAGCACTTTGTGCTTACTCATGTATTCAGACAGTTTGGCAGGGTACAGGGTATTCCCTAGGATCATTTTGTATATGCGTGCATTCAAGACAAGGAGGCACAATGGGGTGCCAGATTATCTTATGAGACTGACCTTCATGATATCTCCCAGATGGTTCCTGGCAGTTGGGATTATTCTCTAGATGTAGCTGATGGTGGTATCACAGATGAGTACAAGACTGATCTTGATCAACACCCTTTCCCACGCTTTACTACACCTAAGGAGATAGCGTCGAGGATAGAGGAGGCACTAGATTATGATCCTGCTGATGACGATCCTATTGGAGGTAGAGGTAGAACATACAGAGGTGGCAGAGGGAGAGATGAAGGTGGTTGGGGTGACCAAGGTGGTAGAGGTCCTCCTATTGATAGGGGTTAGAGGCATGACAGAGATGATGGAGGTGATGATGGAGATGATAAAGGTGGTAGGGGAGAGGATGATGGTAGAAGCACCCATGTGATATTTGTTACTCCTCGCAGAGATCCTAGTCCATTATTGCGTAGGTGGCAGCATTAGAGACCATATGGATAGAGACATACTGGTGAGAGCAGTGGTAGTGGTATACTTCCACCACAGGATCCTCCCAGAGAGAGAGGTAGAGATATAGATCCCTTATCTCAGTGTGAGAGGGAGACAGAGTAGCTCAGAGCCCAGATTACCACTTTGGAGACCCTTTTATTAGATAGGGACAAATAATTAGATATTATGAGATCTGAGAGAGACCAGAAGGATCGTGCTGCTATACATCAGGGAAAAAGGGCAGCTTACTATTTTTCTTTATATTGTGCGGTCATTCTTGCAACACGGAGAAAACCATTGTATTATGATATTACGTAGCAGTCAGAGGGATCCATGCCACCACTGGTTCAAGAAAATGTTCCACCTCCTCCTTGTGATCAGGTTGAGGGTGGTAGTTAGAGTTGATATTTGTCATTACTTATGATTTCCTTGATATTTTGTATACTCATCCATTTAGTGATCACTTGATGTATATTCCATGATGTTGATACATTCTTTTTGCCATATTGATCTTTTATCCACAGACATATATGATATATGCCATGTTTCTTTATGATTATGATATGTTTTTGTTGGCTCTTTATCCTCTTTACTGATAGATGCTCATATTGATTTTTTCTTTATGATGTACTTGGTCTTTATGATGATATTGATGATACCCATGTGATGACATCCTCGACTCTTACCTTTCACTTATATATATATATATATATATATATGAGAGATGATTCTATATGGATTTGCACATGTATGTTTTTGAATTTTTCTTTATGCATATATATGTATGGATGCACCTATGGATGTATGTATGCCTTATCTGACATTGTATTTTGATTTGTTTGTAGGAAAACTACCGATGATATGTTATGATATGTATGCTTTCCTTTTGTTTGTGATGCTCATGCAAAATATATGCAAATGTTTATGCCATGATGATACTAATATGAATTAACATGTCTATATATATCAACGAGTAGAGTAATCAGTCAATAGATTAAGTATTCAAACTTGGATTTGTTTTGTGATAGGAAATCATTATGAGCTCCAATAATCATGCAAGATTAAACATGAGTGCATCTATATTAAGACTTCTAGGTCTGTCACCAATCATTCCAAAATAGCATTTATCATCATAGATCATTTGTTTAACATACACCATGTAGGTTAGTACAACCTTTTCTGATAGATTTTAACTTTCATGAAGATATGAGTACTACCTTAATCAAATGCAATGTAGAAAATAAACCTAAGCATCAGGGCATAGAAGCTAGGATGACTTGTCAGTTATTTCCTTTTGATTTAAGAAACTTCTTCTATTCGTGTACAATATATGACATGTAATCCGCAATGACCCTTGTTTTTAATGTTCATATCCTTGGGTACATAATGTCGTATGCACCTTAATAGGGAGTTGTTTAATAAAATAGGCAAGGAGAATGTTCCAACCTCACCGTAGATTTCAAATAAAGCAGGTAGAATGTTCTCACCATAGATACCCAATTTATGTGAAGTTTTTAGGATCATTAAATCAATCACCACAGATAGAAGACAAAGAAAATGTCATGCCCCCTGTCCTTGTTTCTCTACTCATTTTATAGACATAATGGAGTTACTCGGAAGATATAACAATAAAAAAATGATAACAATAGACATTAGAAAAAGAAAATTCATGATCTCTTCCTATTATACTAGTTTGAAGACATCATCTATACATTTCAAAGAGTCATGATCAATACAAGTCCAGATAAGTCTATTTGTGATTATTGGTGTTTACGAACACCTTTGATTAATTGTTTTTGAAAAAAAGAGATTAAATCAACATAGATTAAGTGTTATGCATATAGGCTGTAAAGTGTCGATTTATATCTGGACCAGGTTTATTGTTAATTGCAATCCGATGAAGTGGTGAGAAACACTGATTAAAGTGTTGAAAAACACTAGTGTGATGTCCATTATAGGTAAGTGGTGTTTAAGAAACACCATTTTGTGATAGTGATAGTAGTTGTCTTATGTGAGTATTAAGAAATACTATTTTATGTCAATGGAAAACTTCCCTAGACAACGACCTAGTTTGACAAAGTTTGGGTGGACCAACCCATGACTAACAAGATTGACTTGACTGCTGAAATTGCTATGAGAGATGCCCTCAGTGAAGTATAGTCATCCTAAGAATTGGATATAGACAAATTCCAGGCAAGGAAAGTAGAACATTGGAAATCTTAGGTCTAGTTTGATGTCATGAAAAAGACTGAAGGATATGTACAAGTTGAAGCTTGAAAATTGGCTAATTTGCAAGCCATGTATTGATAGATATAATGCTAATTACAAGTGACGCATGTTTACCAGGTTTTCACCACTTGGAAAATTTCTATTTTTTCTATCAAGACGCATGTTTACTAGGTTTTTGCCAAGGCACTTTTCTTATTTCTATTTTTTTTTTTTTTGTATTTTTCTCTTTTTTTTCCTGATTTTTGTAGTCTTTTTTTAGGATCAACTTTTTTCTGTACAAGTACTATTCGGCTAGATGTTTTAAGCATAGAATATTTTCAAGTGCAGAGTGTTGATAGGATCAAGGAGGACATCTCCTTCAGGCCACATTTCTAGCTGATAAGCTCCTTATCCAAAAGTTGTTGTGATAACAAAGGGTCCCAACCAGTTGGGTTCAAATTTTCCCTTTTGTTCTCTGTTTTGTTTATTTTTAGGGTTTTCTCTAAGTATTAGATCTCCAACTTGGAATTGTTGAGGTTTCACTTTATTTTTATATCCTCTTGACGTCCTCTTTTGATATATCTTTAGGTGATCAAATGCTTGTTGCCTACGTTCATACAACATTTCTAATTCTTGAACCCTCTTTATGTGGTTTTGTTCATCTGTGATAAGTCTTGTTAATGATAACCATAAAGAAGGGATTTCAACTTCTATTGGTAAGATTTCTTCTGCGTAAACAAGAGAAAATGGTGTGTCTCTAGTGGGTGTTCTGATGCTGGTCCTGTAGGCCCATAGTGCTTGATTTAGTTGTAAAACCAATCTCTGTCAGATTTGCTCATAGTTCTATGTAAAATTTTGAGAATATTTTTGTTGATGATTCCGCTTGTCCGTTACCTTGAGGGTAATAGATTGAAGAACAATGCTGAGTGATATGGAACTGTGTACAAAGTTCATCCATGTCTTGATTCTTTAACTGTCCCCCATTGTTTGTTACAATAGATGACAGTATCCTCTACCTACACATGATGTAGTTCAAAATGAACATTGATACTTGTTTTCTAGTGGCTTTGATGAGCGACACTTCTTCGACCCAGTTTGTGAAATACTTTGTGGCCGTGATAATGTATTTGTGTCCACTTGATGAGTTGGGATATATTTGTCCAACAAGATCAAAGGCCCATTGCTGGAATGATCAATGTGTGATAAATGGTATCAATTCCCTGGGTGGAGCATGTATGATATTTCCATGGATTTGACACTATTTACATGTTTTGGCATATTATATAACATCCTTTTCCATTGTAGGCCAGTAGTACCCAACCCTTAGAAGAATTTTAGATAACGAGAGACCATTCAAGTGAGATCCACACACACCTTCATGGACCTCTTTTCATGCGCGATCAAATTCTTCATGTTCTAAACACCTAAGTAGTGTTCCATCAAGACCACGTCTATATAAGTCAGTAATAATGAGTACATAACGAAATTTTTTCCTAATAAGGGATCATTTCTCATTTCTGGATAAGCCATCAGGTAAGGTTTGATCTTTAAGATATGCATATATATTGTTATATCAGGATGGGATTTGAATATTGAGAGCACAAATTATTTGAGATTCAAGCGCATATAATGCGGGAAAGGATAATTATTCCACTAGGAAGTCATAGCGAAAGTGATTTTCTTCTAGTTGTAGCATAGATGCCAGTGTCGCCATTGCATCTGTAAATTTATTTTCTATTCTTGGAATTTCTTGAAATGTAATGAAGACAAAGTATTTCTTGAGATCATCCACCATTTTCTCATAGGGCATCAATTTGTCATGCCATGTTTGATAGTCATTATTTACCTGGTTGATAATAAGCTAAGAGTCTCCATATATGTGTAGCTCTATAATTTTCCACTCAATGGCCAACTTGAGACCATTCACCAAAGCTTCATATTCAGAGATGTTATTAGTGCATGGAAACATCATTTTGTAAGCCTTAGGTATTTTATATCCTTGAGGAGTAACAAATAATATGCCTACTCCTAATCCTTGCTGTGTAAAGGAACCATCAAAGTAAATCTTCCAAGGATGTTTTGTTAAATACATGATTGTTTCATCAGGAAATTCTATTATTAATGGTGTTTGGTCTTGCAATGGTGATTCTACTAGTTGGTCTTCTATTACTTGTCCTTTGATTACTTTTTTATCCACATATTCTATGTCAAACTCACTAAGTGTCAAAACCCATTTCCCTAGTCTCCATGTCAATGCTTCTTTACTCAGAAGGTACTTCAAAGGATCAATCTTCGCAATTATCCTTACTATGTGTGAGAGCATGTAATGTCTTAGCTTTTGGGATGTGAAGAAAATTTCTAGGTAGGATTTTTCAATCATGCTATAATTGAGCTCATAGGAGACTAATGTCATGTTGATACTTTCTTGGTGTCATCCTCTTGTGCTAACAAGACCCTAGTGATGTTGCATGACTGAAATGTAGAGTAAAAAGGGTTTTTCCATGACTGAGAGCCATTAGAATAAGAGGATTTGTTAGATTCTCTTTTAATTCATTGAAATTACTCTCACTGTGCTCATCCCATTTGAAGGTCACTCCTTTATGGAATAGCTTTGTGAAAGGTTGTGCTTTGTCTACCAGTTGAGACACAAATCTTCGTATGGATTAAAGATTTCCTTGGAGTGTTCTCATTTGACTTAGATTTCTTGGGGGTTGTATCTCCATGATTACTTTTACTTTTGTCGGATCTACTTCTATTCCTTTTTCTAAGACTATGAATCCTAATAGCTTCCCTGATTTGATACCAAATTCACACTTTTTTGGATTTAGTCTTAATTGAAATTGCTCCATTCTGTCTAATATTTTTCTCAAATCCTCAATATGATTTGCTTTGCTTTTTGATTAGCCAAGGTATCATCCTTGTAGTCCTCCATGTTTTTGTGTATCATTCTATGGAATATTGTTGTCATATCCCTTTGGTATGTTGCTCCAACATTCTTTAGTCCAAATGGCATCACATTCCAGAGAAATGTACCCCATGCACAGGTAAATATTGTCTTTTCTTTATCTTTCGGTGCGATTTTTATCTGATTGTAACTACAAAAAACCATCCATGAGTGAGTATATTTCATATCCTTATGTGAGGTCTATAATCATGTCGATGTTTGGCAGTGGAAAATCATCTTTTGGATAAGCTTTGTTTAAATCTTTGAAGTTAGTCCAAACTCTTATAGATTTATCTGCTTTAGAAACAAGGATTATGCTAGAGATCCATCATGCATATGAAATGACCCTTATGAATCCATATTTCAAATCTTTTTCTAATTTTTATTTCAATTTTGTTTGCCTTGACAGTTATAACTTCCCCCCATGACCATACATCTTCTTTTTACATGTTATTGGCAACTTTCACAATGTTTCATTTTACAACTTTTTGCACAATTCTTACATCAGTTACAAAAATGACCTTGAGACTTAGCATTGACACTTCTAACATATCAATATGGACCAAATAGTTCATTTTACATCATCTGTACCCTTCCAAGGACATGGTTTCACAATTTGACCCTATAGACCAATAGTGACCCCTTTAGGACAACTTGGACATTACACCACAATTGATTACATAACTTTTCCAATCCTTTCATAATGACTCAATTTGACTTGAAACATCTTAAAAAAATCAAATACATTATGAGTATACCAAATACAATCCAATTTTTCACATAATGAATTGTGACCTCCTGGTGCTTAGGTGCTCCTGCACCATTCATCATTAGATACGTCTTTTGTTTTTACTTTTTTAGAATCTGATAATGCACAGTGTGGTTTTCACCACCAGTTCTCTTTTTCTTTTTCTTTTTCATTTTGAGACTAGACTAAGAAACTTGGTATCCTCTTCTATCATGTTTACACTCCTTGCACTGGTGGAAGAGGTATAAGGTTCATAAGCATTTAGATAGAAAGCCAAGGTATAGTCATTAATAAAGTTCATCATGTTTGTAGGCTCTGATTTGGTCCAGTTAATTAAATCAGGATGTATTAATGATAAAGGTTCACAAGATTCTAGAGACAACACCACGTTAGTATCAAGACTATTAACTAGTAAGATGAGTGTTTCTATTTAGCTTATATAGTATTACTTAGATCAATAAGAGTCCAATCGTCATTATTAGCATCATTGTTAGTGTTATGTAAACCTAACTCTAGCGATCTAACATTTGATATTTCTCTTTCTTCTCTTTCTCTTATTCGAGAATGTGCGACTCTAAGTGGAACTATCTCAATTCTTGACCTTGTTTGGATCATGTTGCTGAGATTTATGTATTCTAATACTCTTTGATGTTCTTTTTGCCTTATCAAGACTTGTTTGTCTGCATTAATCATACTTGGGACTACTATATCAGTCAATCCTGTCATAATATCTGTGATGTTTCTAGTATTAGAAATTTCTCCTCTTTCATATTGAGGTGCAAATTTATGGATCATATTCATCTCGATATCCATAGTAACATTAGACATCTGATCCCATTCATAATCATGTGAATCAGAGATATTATCTCCAGACTGGCCTAGAAATTCAGCAATAGTTATTTGATGAACCCTATTTGTTATTTATGGATCAAAGTGTGGTAGATCCAAGACATGTGCGATCGTAACCGATTGTCCCCAATTTGGATGTAGACTTTCATGTTGTCTCATAGAGGATAACTCTTCAATGATGTTTGAGCTACTTGTTTTTTGTTTAGTGCTTCCTCTTTCTTCTTGTTCTAGATGTGCCCCTTCATGATAATCATCTTGTAGACACCCAAAAATGGATAGGCTTGCGACTTTACATTAAAAACACTAATTTTCATCTATTAATTAATGGTTTTTTAATCATTAATTAATCATCTATTTTCCTCTAAATTCATTCCCCAAATCATCTAATCAAATTCTCAAAATTAATTAAATAATTAATTTTTTTAATTAATTAACCTCAATTGATTAATTACCATTAATTAATTAATTAAATTCAATTTCCTATAGTTTAAATTCAAATATTTAAACTTACTAATTAAATTTTTCCAATTAAATTAATTTCATTCAATAAAGCAATTTTTAATAAAAAAGAATTCAATTATCTCACATGTTGAAAACATTAATTAAATAAATGAATTAAATATTCATTTATCTTCAAAGAGATAACTCCAATCAGATCACATGGGTTACTCCGTCCATCTCTCCAGCCCACATGGGTAACTTCACCCACCTCTTCAGTTCAAAAAGGTAACTCACTATTAGCTCTGCAGTCAACCAAACTCTATCTCCTCTTTACAAATTGAAGAGGTGGAGTTTACTGATGGCTTCTCCAGTTCCCTTTGATCTCAACTGTTCATCTCCCTATCTCTGGGATTGATCTCAACCGTTCATTTCATCCCCAATTCCTATATAATAAACCCTTC
>MU225836.1:400604-419802 GCA_018584345.1 Thuja plicata
AGCATCCCATCCTCTTCAGATTCAAATCCCAAGAATTTCACATGGAAAACAGGAAAGATAGTCAGTAACTAGGACACAAGTGTTCCCCCCTCTTTAGATTCAAATCTTCAGGATATCACACGGAAATCAGGCAAGATATCCATTACTGAAAAGGGCTGTGGTGAATACAGATATGAAGAGGTTTTCACCATCACACACATGCCTCAGAGCCTGAGAACTTATTGCATGCCACAACCTATTATTACAATAGAAACTCCATAGCCTATTCTATTCATATGTCCACCCACAACCTTTATCTGATGGGGAGACATAGTGGAAGAAAAGCCATTTGAACAAGACATCAAAACCTGGTTATACCAAGACCCACCAGAGACAATCCGACCACCACTACCCCTGTCAAACTATGGTAATGGTTACAAAATGTTACAAAGATTTGGGTATGAGGGTACAACCGGGTTGGGGGCAAGACAACAAGGCATAATGGAATTGTCTCTCCCGCCAACCTAGAGAAACACAAGAGGGTTGGGCTATGGACAACTTGGAACCAACCCTGTAATCCAAGACATTCAAGTTAATCAGGAACAAATAGTAGAGATGCATCGGGGGTACAACACAGAACATGTCTTGATAAGCAACATATTAGCACAATTGTTGCCCACCAAAGAGGGAACTACACAAGCCCAAATAGACCTCCACATAGCAATCAAAGATAACCAAGGAAGTGAGACATCTAATGAGCATTTTATTGAGACTGACTCCCATGAGTATGAGTGGAGATCCCTTCATGAATCTAAACTATTGATCCCATATTATTCCTCTCAGTCAGACACTATCATAAATCTAGAAGACTTATTTGACCAACTGACCATTACTAAACAACCCTGCATAGACAAGCATGTCATTTATCAGACCTCAAGTGGTGCATCCACATCATAGTATAGTTTTTTAGGAACCATATCTATAGTCCCTTTCAGTCAACCAGAGTCAAACAACCATGAAAGTATCTGTCTTGTACACCCTGAGCTCATAGAGTGGGATCAACAAGGACCACCTGATTTAGATGTCTTCAAGAATGATGAGGCTATAGCTCATTTCATTGGACTTAGGGAAGACATTCCATCAGGAGACTACAAGGCAAGATTCTCCATTAACCTTGGTAGAGCGACATATTTTGGGGAGGAAGCTCCTCTTTCCAGTCCACAAAAGAAAAAATAACAAAATAATGATAAAAAGCTAAAACAAGACGTATCTTCTAGTGAAAACCTCACTGAGGCGCTAGAAGATGGAAAGAAGGAACTCCTCCCCTTGACAGAGGAGAAGTCAGCATTACTAACAAAAGAAACAGAGGAAGTCAATTTGGGAGACGATAAGAACCCAAAGAACATATACTTTGCAAAATCACTCACCCCAGAGGAGAGAGAATAGTTCATCAGTTTCTTCAAGGCAAGGATGATCAATTTCGCATGGTCCTACTCGGATATGCCAGGGTTAGATCTAGAGCTAGTACTACACCATCTCCCATTGCTACCCAATGCTAAACTTGTCAAACAAAAGCTAAGAAAGATGCATCCCCATGTTGCATTGCTAGTCAAAGAAGAATTGAAAAAGCTCTTGAATGATAAATTCATAAGACCTATACCATACGCGAATTAGATATCTAACTTGGTACCAGTTAAAAAGCACAGTAGTTAGATACAGATTTGCACAGACTTCAGGGATCTCAACATAGCTTGTCCCAAATATGACTTTCCTTTACCCAACATTGATATGATCGTAGATCTAACTGCTGGACATCAAATGCTATCACTCATGGATGGCTTTTCAGGGTATAATCAAATAAGGAACGCACCAGAGGACCAACAAAAAATAGATTTCACATGTCCTTGGGGGACATATTGTTGGAATGTCATGCCGTTTGGTCTAAAGAATGCCAGAGTGACATATCAAAGGGCTATGACAACTATATTTCATGATCTCATCCACAAAACAATGGAAGATTATGTGGATGACATACTAGCCAAGTCAATACTTTGCAAGGATCATCTACAAGTATTAGGACCAATCTTTGACAGAATGCAGGAATTTGAGGTTCGTCTAAACCCAAAGAAATGTGCATTCAGTGTCACAGTAGGAAAGCTACTAGGGTTCATAGTGTCGCATAGAGGAATCGAAGTAGATCCAGTAAAATTCAAAGCAATATTGGACATGCCTCCACCATCAAACCTGAGACAACTAAGAGGGTTACAAGGAAGGCTCCAATCAATCAGGTGCTTCATAGCTCAGCTAGTAGACAAGTTCCACCCATTCCAACATCTATTGCACAAAGACATCAAATTCATATGGACAGAGCAAGGCGAACATGCATTTCAAATATTCAAGGAATACCTTCTCAAGTCTCCTATATTGGTACCACCAGTCCAAGGTAGACCATTGCTTCTATATATCTCAACGATGGAGTTAGCATTAGGTGTACTCTTGGCACAACATGATGATGCAGGTAAAGAGAGGGCCATCTACTATCTAAGCAGAACATTGGTTGGATATGAGCTAAACTATACACCAATTGAGAAATCATGCCTTGAAGTTGTTTTCGCTTCCCAGAAGCTGAGACATTATATGTTGAGTCACCAAACAAAGTTGATCACACATATTGATCCTTTAAAGTACCTCCTAAGCAAAGCAATGCTCACCGGACGACTGGCCAAGTGGGTAATAATCTTGAGTGAGTTTGACATTGAGTACATAGACAGAAAGGCCATCAAAGGAAAAGTGATCACAGATCAACTAGCAGAGGCACCCATTTAAGACCATCAACCTATTATTTCTGACTTTCCTGATGAATCTATCATGGCACTACAACCAGCGATCGAGGTATGACAACTATATTTTGATAGGTCGTGCATGAACCATGGTACGGGGGCAGGGATAGTGCTTATCACTCTAGGTCATGATACAATTCCAAATTATTTCAGACTCAACTTCCTGTGCACCAACAACATAGCAGAATATGAGGCATTGGTCATTGGTCTAAAGATAGAAATTGAATGGAGAATCAAGAACCTAAAGGTCTTTGGAGACTCGCAGTTGATCATTAGTCAAGTCAACAATGATTATATGACCAAAGATGAGAATCTCATATCATACAGAGAACAGATGGAAACACTACGCACCAAGTTCCATTACATCTTCGAGCAAGTCCCACAAGCATAGAACAAAGCTACAGATGCGATGGCTACCATAACATCACTGATTGATATGCCAGGCAATGAAACAAGATTCCAGTTCCTAGTGGAGAAACTCTTGGTGCCATCACATTAGGCATCGATCACAGAATCAACATGTGTCCTTGTTGGTATTGAATCCCCATGGTACCAAGATGTCTATAACTATCTCCAAAATAGTGTCTTACCTCCCAACTTGTCTAAGAACCAGAGAAAGTCCCTCATCCACCAAGCCTCTAGGTATACCATCCTCTCAACTACTTTATACAAACAAAGTCTAGATGGAATGCTACTATGGTGTCTCACTTCCATGGAATCCCAAAAAGCTTTGTACAAGGTACATGAAGGAATTTGTGGAACCCATGGAGGTGGCAACAAATTAGCTAAGAAGATGATCTGCATGGGATACTATTGGCCCACAATAGAGATAAATGCACACAAAAATGTACAAAGGTGTAGACAATGTCAGATTCATGGAGACCTCATCCATGCACCAGCCCAAGAACTAAATCCTATCACATCACCATTGCCATTTTCCATGTGGGGATTTGACCTAGTGGGAAAAATTACACCTTCTTTAGCAAATGGACACAAATACATCATAACAGCAACATAGTATTTCACCAAGTGGGTGTAAGAAATTCCCCTCACTTACATCACTGGAAAGCAAATAGCAATGTTCATACTTAACCACATTATTTGTCGATACTGGATCCCTCAAACAATCTTGACAGATCATAGTACACCTTTCCAGAACAAAGATGTTGAAGAGTTATGTGAACAGTTGCATATCAAACAAGGGTTCTCTTCCTTTTATTATCCTCAAGGGAATGGCCAAGCCAAAGCTACAAACAAGACAATCTTGAAAATATTGAAGAAAATAGTGAACGAATCAGGGCGAGACTAGCATTTACAACTTAGTCCCGCATTATGGGCATACAAAACTAGTGTGAGAACACCTACAGGAGCCACTTCTTTCTCCCTATTCTATGGATTAGAGGCGGTATTACCCCTCAAAGTGGAAATCCCATCCCTAAGGATATCATTGAAGAACCTGATCACATATGAAGACTATAGAGTAGCAAGGCTGAGTGAACTAGAGTTACTAGATGAAAGAAGACAACATGCCTTCGACCACTTACAAGGCTATCAGAATCACCTTAGAAGGAACTATCACAAGAAGGTGAAGCCACAAACATTTGAGGTAGGAGACCTTGTCCTCATGGAAAATTAGAAGAATCAAGCAGAGCGAGTCAAACTCGGTAAGTTTGAGCCTAAGTGGCTAGGACCTTTTATCATTGTCAGCTCTACTCAGAGTGGGGAATTCATCCTAATGACACCAAAAGGAGATCAGCTCCCCAGATACATCAACAACATGCACATCAAGAGGTTCTATCCTTGAGGTCTCTATGGTTAAGGCACCTATCTACATATCCAAAAAATATCAAAAAAATCAGAAAAAATAAAATGTTACCTTGGTGAAAACTTGGCAATCAGGCGCCTTGGTGACAACAAAAAGAATAAAAAAGCAAAAAAAAAGTAAAGAGAAAAAAAATCACTCTCTCAGTGAAAACCTGGCAATCAGGCGCTATTGAGTAGGTACCTTGGTGAAAACCTGGCAAACAAGCACCAAGTGTTCAAATCCAGCTTCACCATCAATAAGCTCCAAAATCAAAAGCTTGAGCACACTTCAATGCAAGACTGAATACCCAAGCTATATCCAGAAGCACAATCCCTTCTGAGCACCAAGAACTTACCCATGGTTAATACTGGTCCACTAGACTAGGGGCAATTAAATCCAAAAAAATAGAAATGTCATAAAAAAAATTGAAAAACTCATCAAAAATCATAAAAAGATCAAAAATCAAGAGAAAATCAATCTTCATCAAAAACATTCAAAAAATTGCAAAATCCAAAGCAATAAAACCAACTCAGTTATCAAGAGAGCAAAAGAGAAATCACGCCCAGTCAATCAATGTCACAATTATGAGCTTTGTGAATCAGCATTGGGCTCATCTGACACAGCTTTATCAACCTATCAAATCAATCAGCAAGCAACTGGCAACCAAGCCAATCTATCAATTGTCACAATCATGAGCTTTGCGAATCAGCATTGGGCCCATCTGACACAGCTTGATCAGCTGTCAAAATGATCAAATCAATCTATCAATTGTCACAATCATGAGCTTTGCAAACCGACATTGGGCCCATCTGACACAGCTCGATCAGCTGCCAACATGATCAAATCAATCAATCAATCAATCACATCAATCATCTTACACAGTGATGGGTATGCTCAAACCACACAGGTCAGTCTTATATGAGTAATCTATTACTGAAACTAGACACACTCAAGCAATCAAGCCAATCAAGCCTATCCAAAGAGTTGAGCCAACAAAAAGAATCCAACTGCATCAAGGAACCATCCAAAATGTTGACTAGGTCAGTCAAGTCGGTCAAATGTCAGTCTATATTTCGTGGTTATGTTCTTACACTACTCTAGGATCCACCATGTGAGGAGAGTAGCTATGATAGATCATGACTTATTTTCTTTGATTGTTGTTTGTTTAATGTTCACTTCAATTTTAGGGCCATGATGATTTAGGATAAATGCGGTAGGTGCTGTCACTTATCTGGCAGCCGCGTAGTTCCATAATTTGAGCTTAACCCTAAGAAAGAATTGGACATTCGTTCTCTTTTATTTTGCTTGTTTGCTTTATAGAATCAAGAGCTCGCAGCACTATTTAGATGGACTCTGAGTTGCTTTGGAGTTCTATCTTGGTTTCTATAGTCTTTCCCTTTATGTTGCAAACAAGAGCTCACGATGCTATCCAGATGGACTCTAGGGGCGTAGTAGTTCTATCTTGTTTGCTTGGCTTTCCCTTTCAGAAATCAAGAGCTCATAGTGTTACCCAGATGGACTCTGGGTGCATAGGAGCTCTATCTTGGTTTCTTTGTTTTAGATTAATTTAGAGGACAAGTGGTATCTAGATGGTCAATATCTGGGTGCTTTTGGCTCTCTTTCTTTTCAAACAGGGAGCATAGTTGAACCTAGATGGTCAATATTTGGGTGCACTAGGTTCTCTTTCTATTCAATCTCTCTACTCCTTCCGCTATCAAGAGGTCATGGCGATATCTAGGTGGTACGTGATCTGGATCATTTGACGCTCTTTGAAATTTTGGAAAATACAAAAAAAAAGATGCAATGATGGCAAATATTGGAAACAGGGTGATAAGGCCAAATTATTGCCTTTATTTTGTATAATTTTAAATACTCTATTCTAGTTTCTGACAAAATATTTGAGAGCCTAGCCAGTCAAAAGTTGTGATAAAGTCCAGATAGAACAGATAAACCATGGGTAGATGTTTGTGACATATTTTGCTAATATTATACATATAGTGCAGTATTTCATAAAACCATCAGAATATATGTTCTAATATCTAGATTTAATTTGATTAAGCTTGTTGCATGAATATTTCCGCATCACAACTAACTTGAAAGGAGAGAAAGCGGCTGGAGAGTGGTCGACAACATTCAAGGAAGACTGTTGAGGACCAGCTACGACAGAGTGATCATCACAGCACTAGGAAACGTAGCTGCTACAATGGAGGAGCCATTATTCCAAGATGTGGGGATGTAGTGTTGCTATCTTCCCTCTGCACTTTATTATGTTGAACTGGTCGCCTGAGCTTTATTACCCACACCGCAGGCTATTGCATTTCCATCTTCTCCGGCATGTTTTCAGCAAGATAGTTTCTTTTCTATTTTGTAATAAGTGTTTGATCCTCTATATATAGGGATTGGACCGATAGTTTGAAGTTAGATAGGAAAGTTAGAGAAAGAAGTTTTTGGAAGAAAACTGTTATATCTTACAGCAATCTATTTCAATTTGCATGTATTGTTTTTATGTAATGAGTTTTTGAAATACAATGAAGTAATTCTTGGTTTACATTCTATGTTAATAGATTAGCAGAAACCAACCAAGGGGGCCCACTTGGGAGGTCAAATAGGTTAGAATAGAATATATTTCCTTCCAGCATTTCTAGTATTTCCAGCATTTGTAGTATTTCAGATAGAAGTTACAATTTCTTCCTGCAGCATTGTACCTTATGAATGTTCCTGTAGCATTTGCAAGAATAGTTATAATGGATGTTCTAGGTTGAAAGTATAGGTTTAAGTAGAGTTTGCAATTTATAGCATTCATTTCAGTAAGGAGATAAATGTATTCTTTTCCTACAGCACTAGTAGAGGTTTCTTTTATGCATTTTTACCTTCCTGCAGCATAAGCAGAATGGCTCCTTAAGGAACCTAGTGCACATATCGTGCCGACCATTTCAAGTATATGTCCCTGGGTTGACAAGTTAAATGCACCTCATAACGGGAGAAGTAGTCCTTAGATTGAATAAACCATTCCTAAGAAAGACCTTGAGCATGATTATTCCACACCTATTGTGAGGTGGTTCATTTTTGGCACCGTTGCTGGGGATGGTGTCAAGATAGGAATATTTTTGAGTCATTTTTTTTCATTCCTAGTTAGTTTTTAGATTTGTATCTCTAAAAATTTCTTCACAAGCGTGAAGAATTCAATTGCATGCATCAAAGAGAAAGGCGACAAGATGAATATGGTAGATTTCTCCTAGCAGAGCCTGCCAATTTGAATGAGGAAGTTGAAGAAATTGAGTTACCCTTTGAAGACACAAGCCCTGACTTTCCTGCAACATCTTCCTCCAGAGCAGAACCACTTGATATAAGTGGATTCTAACCTTTTGCAGAAATCTTGGCCAGCTTTCTAGATAATTTTGGCCCAAATCCACCTATTAATAACAATCCAGTAGCTAATGCTCCTTTCTAGCAACAACCCCATAATCAAATACCTCCATTAATGGCACACCCTACTTTCCCATTTCCTCTCCCAAGCCTTATATACAATGCTAATCTCAAAAATATACCCACAGCTGCTCTTCCAAAGTTTTATGGTCTTATAACAGAGGATCCTGACACTTCTTTGTTTGAGTTTGATATACTCTGTTGAAGCTTTGACTATAATACCGATGCCCATAAGCTCAAGTTGTTTCCTGCAACACTGAAAGAGTCAGCCTTACGATGGTTCATGGGCTTAGGAGCCAATGCAGCAGGTACCTGGGATGAGATGCAGACGTTGTTTCTGCAGAAATATAAAGATTATTGCAAAAGCAGTGACCCAAAAGGAGATGATATCTTTAGGATGTCTCAAAAGGAGGATGAAACATCGGAGGAATATGTTTCACATTTTTTGTACATAATGCAGAAGAATCCCCAGCATGTACTGGTAGAGGATTTACAAAAACTAGTCTTCTTGAGAGGGGTAAACGACAACTGTCTGGAAGAATTAGACTTGATGGCTGGTGGAGACCTATCCCAATCCTTTTGGGATGACCTCAAGAAAATCTTTCTCAACTACTCAAGGTCAACTATGAAGAAAGGCAAAGGATTCTGGCCCACAGTCACAAAAGGGGTTGGTTTGGGTGTTTCAAAGCTGGAGATATCTAATTTTCTCATGGATTTCAAGCAAGATATTATAAATGATGTAGCTACACATCTTGACACAATGACTGCCAAGAAGAAGCATGTAGAAGTTGAATCACAATTGCCTGAGTACTGTCCACACTACCGCAAACAAAAGAAAGACTGCGGATGTAAGTTGGTAGCAAACTTGGAAAATCAACATTTTCCAACTGACTACATGAAGATAGAAGGAGACAATGATCAAGTGTTCTTCGTGGCTCAATGTCGACCATGGGCTTCACGACAAGGTATGCCACAAGATCCTCTACAATTTTCAAATTTTAACAATAATTAGTGGCAAAACCAAAATTATCAGAACACTTCTCAGTACTCTCAACCTTAGTGGCCAAACCAGCAGAATAACCAATGGCCTAACCAGCAAAATAACCAATAGAAAAACCCACAAAATAATCAGTGGCCAAATCAACAAAATAACCAATGGCAAAATTAGCAAAATAACCAGTGGCCTAATCAGCAGAATCAATGGCAACCACCGCAAGGAAATTTGCAGCAAACTAATCAATGGAGGGGGCCTCCACAGTGGCCTAACCAAAATTCTGGCTATCCACAATTACCACCTCCAGTGCAACCACCTACAATAATGCCATCTCCTACAACAACTAATGCTAATCCAAAGCCAGCCCAATTGCCTGCTCAACCACAGCTAAATCCAAACAACAAACAACAACAACAACAAACGTACACTACTGACACTCAGCAGTGCCCTAGTTATTCATTAGAGATAGCTGATATCCATTTGAGGTTCAATACCACCCTACCTACACCTGAATATCCTATTATCACAGAAGTTGCAGACACTCCTGTAGCACTACTTCCAGAGGCCACACTGCCAAATACTAGCCAGTCGACTGATATACCCAGCAGAACTACTGTCCACGCTTCAAATCCACCCTTTCCACATAGGCTAAACAAAGAAAAACCTATACCCCAAGAGGAAGAGACATTTGATATTATTGAGCAGCTAAAAAATATGAACATTCAAATCCCTCTATTCCAAGCTATCAAGGATATACCTCTTTATGGAAAGGCTATTAAGGAAGCATGCCTTAAGAAGCCAGGACAGAAGAAGAAAGACCCTCAAACAGTACATGTTGTAGGGAAATTAGCAGATATCATGTTAAGAAAGGTGGTAATACCAAAGTATTCAGATCTTGGCAGTCCAGTAGTTGACCTAATAATAAATGGACAGACTGTTACAACTTGCTGATAGTTCAACTGTTACTCCAGAGGGTCTCATAGAAGATGTGATAGTAACCTTAGATTCATGGGAGTATCCTGCTGATTTTCTTATCCTATCACCTAAAGTAAACTTTTCTAGCTACCCTATAATCTTGGGAAGACCCTGGTTAGCCACCATTGATGCCAAAATTAATTGTAGATTAGGAAGTATGACAATTTCAAATGGTCAAGCCATAAGGAAGCTAGCCCTATATCCTCTTTCCCAACCCCAACCAGACTTGGGAGAACCTATTTGGCCAGACTTAGGGGATGAGGAGGAAGAGCTGAATTCAGTAGCCCAACTCATGATGTTGCATAGGCAATCTTTTCTAAAGATGCAAGTGAAAGATGATGTGATACAGAGCATTCTTACCAATGAATGTATTGTGGCTAAAGATGTTTCAGAAAGTTCTGTTTTACAACTATGTACCTATGAGGACTGTATGTCTCCAGCAAACCCTGAAATAATTGATCAATTACTGACAAGTGAAATAGCTAGAAGTCCAATGCCTGAAGTGTTAATGACAGAGATAAATACAATAGTGGAACTTTCCTGTGGTCGTAACCTTCATGTGAACAACAAGCTGTCCCAATCACAGTTGGCATTATTAACCAAGCTCCTTAGCCAACATGAAAAATCCTTTGCATGGGATTATGGGGATATGGAGGGACTAAAACCTAAACTCTACACCCACAGAATCTACATCAGTGATGGAAGCTTGCCATTTCATCAACCACAGAGAAGAATAAATCCAACACCAAGAGAAATAGTTAAAATTGAGTTGCAGAAGTTGTTGGATAATGGATTCATCTATCCAATCTCTGATAACAAGTGGGTGTCACCATTGGTCATTGTACCTAAGAAAGGAGGTAAGTGTCAGATATGTGTGGATTACAGGGAATTAAATAATGCCACAAAGAAGGACCACTTTCCTTTACCTTTTATTAACTAGGTCTTGGATAATTTGGCTAGAAAGAAATATTTTTCCTTTCTGGATGGATACAATGGTTACAATCAGATAAGCATTGCCCCCGAAGATTAGGAAAAGACAACATTCACATGCCCTTGGGGCACATATGCCTATTCAGTACTACCATTTAGATTATGCAATGCACCTGCTACCTTTCAGAGAGCTGTGATCAACATCTTTGCTGATATATCACATGATTACATGGAAATCTACATGGACGACCTCACTACATTCGGTGTCACATTTGAGGAAGCTCTGAAGAACTTGGAGAAAGTACTAATCAGATGCAAAGAACATAACCGGTCTCTCAATAGTGAAAATTGCTTTCCGATGATGTAGGAAGGAGTGGTGTTGGGACATTTTATCTCCGAAACTGGAATTCACGTAGATCCTGCGAAGATAGAGGTAATTCTCACACTCCCTATTCCTACTAAGAAAAAAGATGTCAGATCTTTCCTAGGTCACGCTGGTTATTATAGGAGGTTTATCCAGAACTTTAGTCAAATAGCTAGTCCTCTATACAACATACTTACCAAAGAAGTTGAATTTGCTTGGACAAAAGAATGTGATGAATCCTTCCTACAGCTCAAGTCACTTTTGACAATTGCACTAGTACTTAGGGGTCCTGACTGGACTTTGCCATTTCACATACATATAGATGCTTCAGACAATGTTGTAGGTGTTGTCTTAGGACAAAAGTCTAAAAACCTTGAAAATGCAATCTATTATACCAGTAAGAGTTTACATGGACCAAAGTTAAACTATACAGTGACTGAGAAAGAATTGCTAGTAGTAGTTTATGCTCTGAACAAATTCCGCCATTATGTGACTGGTTATCCTATCTTTGTTCATACTGACCATGCAGCAATTAAGTATCTCATGAACAAACCTACCATCACAGGTAGGTTAGCAAGATGACTTCTTCTTTTGCAGGAATTTGATATAACAATCATTGACAAGCTAGGGAAAGCAAACGTGGTAGCTGATAATCTATCCAGAATTCATCATGCTGAAGAAGATACTACTTTGATAGATGATGCATTTCCAGATGAACATTTATTTCATATTGTTGTCCAGCATCCATGGTATGCTGATATAGCTAATTACCTAGCAGCTAACAAAATGCCAACACATTTCTCTTATAAGGAAAAGAAGCTGCTTATAGAGAAAAGCTTCCATTTCTCTTGGATTGATAGCACATTATTTTACACTGGACCTGACCAATTCATGAGGAGATGTGTGAGAGAAGATGAGACATATGACATTCTTCATGCATGTCATAATGAACCATGTGGAGGAAAATTTGTAGCCAAAAGAACAACATAGAAGATTTTAACTACTGGCTACTACTGGCCTACACTTCACAAAGATGCAGCCAGTTATACAAGTAAGTGTGACAAATGTCAAAGAATGGGCCAACCAACAAGATCAAATGAAATGCCCTTAAACCCACAGGTGTTGGTAACACCATTTGATAAATGGGGCATGGACTTTATTGGTCTAATAGACCCTCCATCTAATGGGAAATCATACATTTTGGTGTGCACAGATTACTTGAGCAAATGGGTCGAATTCAGAGCAATGAAGCATGCCAGGGATCATAAAGTTGCTGAATTTCTGTATGAAGAAATTTTTACTAGATATGGCGTGCCAAGAGAACTTGTTACTGATCAAGGTACTCAGTTCACTTCCAATTCGATAATAGAGTTAATGAAGGAATATAATATCAGACATCAGAAGTCAAGCCCCTATCACCCTCAAGCCAATGGACAAGCAGAAGTTACAAATTGGGAAATAGAAGCAATCTTAACAAAGACAGCTCATTTGCATCGCCGAGATTGGAGCAGCAGGCTATCAGAAGCCATCTAGGCGTATAGAACAACATGGAAGACCACCATAGGGTTCACTCCATTCGAACTATTATATGGTAAAACAACAATGCTACCAATTGAATTTGAACACAAAACATTAAGAACAATGCTGTAGTTAAATATTGATCTTCCTGCAGCACAAAGAGAGTGCTTGCTGCATCTCAATTCTTCGGATGAAATGCACAAGTCTGCCCTGCAGCGCACAAAAATTGTCCAAAAGCAAAGAAAATAGTGGCATGACTCCCATATTAAGAGTAAGCAGTTCAAAGTTGGAGATTGGGCATTGTTATATGATTCCAGATTCCAAGAGATACTAGGCAAGCTGCATACATGATGGCTGGGTCCATATGAAATAAGCCATGTATTTACAAATGGAGCAGTCCAGTTGACCACAATTGACACTATACACTTCAAGCTACTATTCAATGGACATAGGCTAAAGCTATATCACCAGCCACACACGAAAGAAGGCTTCCTGCAACAATTCAACCAGCCAGTTTTAAAGGATCAACAGGTAACACTTCCTGCAGCAGAGGGTGTCAACCTTCTTCCTGCAGCTCTTCAATAAGAATTCCTTCAAAGCATGACCATAATAACAAATTTATGTTTACATAAAGTTCAAATTCTCCATTCACTTTCTACATTCTTCTTTTTCAACCCATTTCATTCCTTAATCTTCCATCGACCCACCTTCCACATCATCATATTTCTATGTTTTCAATAAAGAGAGAGTGCACTGACGCATGTCGACCGCCGACACCGTCATTCCACTCTCGCCAATCTTTCCTGGCACGTGCGATGATAAATTAACAGGTATGAGCTTTTCAAATTTATTTCCATTTTTAGCACATAAATTTCGTTGGTTATATCAAATACTGCAATAAATGTATCGTTGCTGCCTTAATCCAGTTCCGTACCTTCTGCCAAGTCTGACAAGTGAGGACACTTGTCAATATTTCATAGGGGACAGGGAAGTGTGCCAATTCTTAAAATGTCATTTCTATTTACTTGTTAAGATCCTCAAATCTGTACTTCGACATTGTCTTAATTAAAATCCAGCTGCCGCATCACACAAGTGTCAAGTGTCATACTTTTATTCTGAATAAACCCCTAATTGTCAGACTACATGTGACCCAGTATTAAAACCATGACATAAATCTTGCATGGATATCTATGATTCATTGTTAAAGTACATTATTATTGTTCATATCAAGAATACCAGAAGAATATGAAAGAGGGTATGTAGTTTTACAAGAAGTAGTCTAAAACTCAAAAGAGAAGAAGGTAATTATCAAGAATAGAGTAGAGGTTGAATTTGGTAAGCACAAATGGGGGGCCAATTGCAGTGGCATGAACCAGTGGTTAATGGTATTTTACTATCTTATGTTGAGGTAGTAAGAAGATTTAATGCCTGCGGATGGTTGGGATATTTCTTAAAATTGAGGGAGTTTGATGAGGAAGTAGCAACAGAATTTGCAAACACATTTGATGAAGGCCAAGCGACGGTATGGGGGTTGATAGTCATTACAATAGAGGAGCGAATAGCAGAAGTAACTAGTTTTCCAGAAGTAGGGGAACACTACCCCAATGCGCACGATGCCAGGTTAGCCAGGGCCCAGTTCACCCTACCAGGTGACCCTCCATTGGAAATCACTAAACATGGGTGAAAAAGAATGTCCATTCCTCCACCATATTAGGAGTTGGCCACGCACATTATCAGGTATTTCACCTATGAAGGATGATTCTCTAATTTGCATGCACATCATTTTATGCTTCTTAGTTATGTACGACATAATATCCCAATGAATGCACCCAATTTTTTGTTTAATATGCTGTGCATTAGTGCCGAAGAAACCCAGAAAGGGAAAGACAACTCTATTACTCACCATGCCCTAATTAAATTAATCATAGAAAGATATCTTAGGGATGCCTCTCCTATGGCATGGGCAGAGTTTGTCCATCATAAAACCCTACAGCCTCAAATTGCCCCTAATGTGCAAATTAGCCAAGATAATATAGTTTCCCCTGACCCAGTTGCCGAGCAAAGTACACAACGGGCAGAAACTAAAAATTTACAAGAAAATGTGTCTTTACCCACTCACATGAGAAATATACCTACTACCACCTGAAAAAAAGGAAAATGGAAGTTAGTAGGAGAAACTTCGGTTCCTGCAGCTGAGCCACAAAACTGTCAAGTCTCGAAAAAGAAGAAAATAAAGTCAGTTCCTGCAGCCACTACTCCTGTAGCAGAGAAAACAAAAAGGGTTCATAAGAAAAAGGCCGTAGAGGTTGAGGAAATCCCTATAAGAAGAAGTTCTAGGATGAGAGGGCAGACTTCTAAAGCACCCACCAAAATCCAGACCGCTTCCCCCAAACAATTTGAAGAGGAAACTCCTATTCATATTGTTCCGGATGATTCTCCCAGCCAGTTTGAGATCCCAGACATTCCTCAAAATCTGGATGAGGAGTGTGAAGCTGAGCCAAATGTATGTCAAAATGACCCAGGAGTTAGTCATCAGGATTTTCCAACCCATGAGAAAGAAACCCCTATAACTCACCAACTAGCTTACACAAGAAATGCTTTAGTTTCCTATAAGCGAACTTGGTTAATAAAATTCTTAGAGCAGTTATGGAGGGAACAAAGGAAGAAGAATAACCAAGATGAAAATAGTGGTTCAATTGCTCTGTAAATGATTCTCTTCCAGTTATATAATAAGCATGTGCTGACAACCACTCTATGGGGAGAAGAGAAAAATAAATTGCAGAAAGTAATAGCAGAACAAGGAGAGGAAATTGCAGAATCAAAAGATCAGTTGGCAAGATAGAAACAGAGAATGGAACATGCCCTTAAGCTGACTGACCAGATAATTGCTTGTAGACCTCCACCTAGGGTCTATACCATCTTTTTAAAAGAATAATTCCTCGTATTTCAGTTGATGATGACCCTCAAAGATGTAAACGCAGAGTTCAAATCAGCCCAGGAATTCTATGGTTTATACCAAACCCTTCCATCTTGGCAACAAAACCTACTTTGTGAGTTGTATGTGCATAATTTCATCATCCCTATAGAGACTGAATGGAATCCCCTACCTTACATAGGAGATATACATCTAAGGGCCCTAATTTCTTGGATGCACAACGAGGCTAACTATGATAGACAATTGGAGAATTACAGAGAACTTGAGAAAATGGATCCCCTGCCATTAAGGGAAAAAAGCAGTCAACCAGAAGTATTCCTGAGGGATTGGTTCAGACTGACATATGGGAATATTAAAAAGGAAATCAGAGATAAAAATTTTAAACTCAGAGTAGATGTGTATGCAGAATACGACATCATGTCTTATTTTGTCTTCCAAAGAGCCTTAACCGATGCCAGAAGTAGATGGGGCAGATTATCAGAGGCATTCAAAAGATCAGAACCACACAACCCCATTAACCTTGAAGCAGCCATACACCGAGCACCATAATACATGGAGTTGGGTAGGCAAATCAGATAGGAGCTCTGGTGTCCACTCATAATGCAGCCGTCCATGCTCCTTTGGCCCTTGTATGACATCAACATTGCCAGGCTTGAGAGGCTGCAGGAGGATCATGGAAGGGAAGTTTGGGAAAGAACAAGAGGATTCTACTACTCCTTCAAGAGCCAGAGGCGAGGAAGAATTGAAGTTGGTGACTTTAGGTCAATTTCCAGAAGGTGCAATGCTTGAGGACAAGCATTTGATTAACCAAGGGGTAGATGATAAGGCCAAATTATTGCCTTTGTTTTGTATAATTTTAAATACTCTGTTCTAGTTTCTGACAAAACATTTGAGAGCCTAGCCAGTCAAAACTTGTGATAAAGTCCAGATAGAACAGATAAACCATGGGTAGATGTTTGTGACATATTTTACTAATATTATACATATAGTGCAGTATTTCATAAAACCATCAGAATATATATTCTAATATCTGGATTTAATTTGATTAAGCTTGTTGCATGAATATTTCTGCATCACAACTAACTTGACAGGAGAGAAAGCGGTTGGAGAGTGGTCGACAGCATTCAAGGAAGACTGTTGAGGACCAGCTACGACAGAGTGATCATCACAGCACCAAGAAACATGACTACTACAATGGAGGAGCCATTATTCCAGGATGCGGGGATGTAGTGTTGCTATCTTCCCTCTGCACTTTATTATGTTGAACTGGTCGCCTGAGCTTTATTACCCACACCGCGGGCTATTGCATTTCCATCTTCTTCTCTGACATGTTTTCAGCAAGATAGTTTCTTTTCTATTTTGTAATAAGTGTTTGATCCTCTATATATAGGGATTGGACTGATAGTTTGAAGTTAGATAGGAAAGTTAGAGAAAGAAGTTTCTGGAAGAAAACTGTTATATCTTACAACAATCTATTTCAAGTTGCATGTATTGTTTTTATGTAATGAGTTTTTGAAATATAATGAAGTAATTCTTGGTTTACGTTCTGTGTTAATAGATTAACAAAAACCAACCAAGGGGGCCCACTTGGGAGGTGGAATAGGTTAGAATAGAATAGATTTCCTTCCAACATTTCCACCATTTCTAGCATTTTAGATAGAAGTTGCAATTTCTTCCTACAACATTGTACCTTATGAATGTTCCTGCAGCATCTGCAAGAATAGTTATAATGGATGTTCTGGGTTGAAAGTATAGGTTTAAGTAGAGTTTACAATTTCTAGCATTCATTTCAGTAAGGAGATAAATGTATTCTTTTCCTGCAGCACTAGTGTAGGTTTCTTTTATGCATTTTTACCTTCCTGCAACATAAGCAGAATGGCTCCTTAAGGAACCTAGTGCACATATCATGCTGACCATTTCAAGTATACGTCCTTGGGTCGACAAGTTAAATGCACCTCATAATGGGAGAAGTAGTCCTTAGATTGAATAAACCATTCCTAAGAAAGGCCTTGAGCATGATTATTCCACACCTATTATGAGGCAGTTCACAGGGGCAGCGACTTGAGACACTCATCCTTTCTATCAATTCATATCTATCAAAAGGAGAAAAAAAACAATCCTTTCTATCATTCCATGTCTAATAGATCAAACCCAAAGAATATCTATCCAAACTAACTTCTATCTAATTAACACATGCATTACTCAGATATTTTGTGCATAATAGATTGTATTCATCTGCCTTAAAATGCATCAGAAAATGACAAAAACATAGTAGTTGCATATATAATAAATCATAAAATCACATGCATCCATAAGCATCTCATATAAATATGCATTTCATTTCCACCATCCTGCATGAACATGTTAGTATCATAGGAAATGTAAAATCATCCATCTACGAGTCTACATAAAAGATCACATTGCATATACATCTCATCATCTAAACTACCAAATCATGTAGAATCATACATATAGCAAGTAAATCAATGCACATCATATCAAAAATACTAGCTGCATCTCATATAAATCAAACTATCTTAGTACAATGAACATTCGCAAGTCTGAACAAAGGAAGATAATCAACATGTATATCAATAAATATAATTGTGTTGGGATACAAATATGGATACTACTCAGAGTATATAAAATGGCATCACTAAAAAAATCGTACATGATACATATATCAACATGTGCTACCCCCACCCTCACCAGGAGGTGGACGAGGGGGTGGCATGTCAAAATCTGTCCTCTAGGATGAACCAAGAGCTCTAACACCGCTACTTTGTGATCGCTGGGCCCTACTCGATCTCTGGGAAGCTGTGTAACTAGGCACTCTTTGTTCTGTCAGAACTGCACCCTCATAATGGCACTGCCAATACTCAATATCTCTCTGCACATCGTGCCTAGATCTATAGTATCTATCCAGAATATCTCGATGTTAAACATCCTGTACACTATCAATAAAAGAACAAACCTCAGCTCGAGCCTATCGCTCTCTAGACTCGGTCGCTGTAACCCAGGCCTCCAAAGAAGTGGCACGTGCATTAGATGAAGCAAGCCTGGCCTGAAGGTCCTGTACCTGCTGGGGGAGGTGCTTCAACTCTGAGGGATCATCCTCAATACCTCCCATAGCCATGTCCATCTCCCGCTCCTCTACTGTGTCTCCCAATCCCTCACCTCCTCTCCCCCTGAAAACCTAGGAATCATCATCACTCTTTGCACTCTCACCTATACTACTGCCAGTGTTGCCACTATCAGTAGAGGAACCAGTATCTGTACTCTACTCATCTAGAGCCTCCACGTCTATCTCACCAATCTCAATATCAACATCCTCAATAACAACTCTCTCCTCCTCTCTAGGAGCCAACACAACACCTATCCGATGGTGAACTCTCCACACCAACTGGGGTGCCTCCTCCTCCATAGCCTCCTC
>MU225836.1:419844-438244 GCA_018584345.1 Thuja plicata
CAGCACCCTCGGGACCAGGATCATCTCCCCCATCATCTCCCCTCCCCCATCCTTTGTCTCTCCCATCATCCCTACCTCCATCATGACCCCTACCTCCGGCTCAACCACCACCTCTCCCTCCATCCTGACCTCCCCTACCACGCCGTACATGCTGGGCCCTCCTCATAATGGTCCTGGCAACAAGACGCGAGACATCTGTAAGAGAAACTAGCCAAGCCTGTGCCCAATGTGCATCATACTGAGGTATAGTGCCTGTAAAAGACAAATTCAAATATCAGTACCCACACAAATAAGGACATAAGTATCAAAACAAGATATGAGCAAGCATCAGAGAGCAAAAAGGAAGTACATAAGCAATCAAAAAGCAAACAAACCTGCATCTACAGTAGCCAAGCGCCAGGTCCATGCAATAGGAAGTAAGCCTAAAAACTCAGTACGAGCAGCATCAAGAGATATGACACCACCCCAGATAGCAGAATCCCTCAATCTACAAGAAAAGTAAGCATAAGAGTCATACACGTCCTTCTGCTCACCGAACTGATGCAACACCCTATCGGTGTTGTGAAAGTCAATCATATGGATGTGATCAGTAACACGTCCAATCAGGTACCTCTACTGACGACAGAAGGGAAGATGGATGTCCTCTCCATCCCAGACTGGGAAATCTCTATAGGGCCTCCAAATAAAGTAAGGAATCATGTCCAACTGCTGCTGCTAGTACATCAAATGACCCATGTGGGTCTGAACAATGGCTCCATCGTACATAAAAACATATGGCCTATCAACAGGTAGAGCACGTGTATCAACAGGGCGACATACAACAATATGCTCCCATGCCCATATTTGGAGGAGGGTCACACCGCAGTCGAGCGACTTACCATCAAGGTAAGCCACATAAAACATATGAAAATGCATGTGGGCCAACATACATGGACCCCAAGAAAATACGATATGATGCCTGACCATACTCTGCAACACAGTTTCGAAGCTGACAGAAAATCCACGCTATCGATGATCAGGGCATAAGATGCCACATATCAAACTGCCTAGTAAAGTGGATAGCCTGTCAAGGCCCAAACCGAATCTAGACCATGGAATATCATAATCACCAGCCAACCCAAGCTGATTCCAGGGCAATTCAGAAAGCTTGGTCAATGAAACAATACTAGTACGGGTGGAATACTCCACAAAGCTCACCCTGGATTGGGAGCTAGAGGATGCGATACACATCCTGCAAAGTGACAATACACTCACCAGTCGATAACCAGAAAGTGCATGTCTCAGAATGCCACCACTCTACAAGAGCGGAGATCAGACCCCTATTGGTCGTGATCTCAGGCATATAGCAAATCCAGTATAAACCTAGATCTCTAAGAACTAACCTCTCATCCTATGTGAGCTGAAATCTGTATACAAGACCCGCTGACCTAGACTCTCGACAGTGCAGAATCCGCCCAGTGAATTGCACATAGAAATAAATTAGAAAAATATCAGTTTTAGTCATCTAGGAAGGTATCAGAAGATAAAATATACAGATATCAGACAAAGGAATCAAGCAAACAGTGCTAAAAAATTGATTGCGGTAATAAAACCCTACAACTGCGGTACTTTTAGGCAATTATGAAACACAAACAAGCAAGTGCGAAACACAAATTGCAAATGCAGCATTCAAGGTTATCAATTGTGATACAATTATCAATTGCGGTTTCAAACCGGCAACTACAGCATCCAAACCGCAATTGTGGCAAAATCGCAGACAATTGCGACACAACATGCAAATTTACAAAAAAGTACAAATTTTGAAAGCAAGAAATAAAGACATTAATGACACGTAAAGCGATAAAACTCACTGGACGTCCTGCGCCAGCTGGTCTCTGATATGTATGGGCTCGGTCGGAAATGTGTGTCACACCAGGAAGTCCCGCCATCGCAAGAAAATAGGAGAAAAAAGAAAGAAAACTGAAGGCTTACTCACAAAGAAATCAAGAGCTCTAAGATCACAATGTGACAAATGAATGGCTCTCTTGGCTATTTATAGGGGTTCTGAATAACCCTAATTTCACTAGGAGCTCCAAAATTTCTTCTCGGTCCCCGAAAACTTCAACGGCCAATAACAAGGGCATTTTAAAGTATTTTTCAAATTCGTCAGCAACCCAGTTTCAGAAATTGCAATTTCAACAAATCAATGCTCATGTCGTCACTTTTCGCTCAAATTTTTTGAGGGGGCATAAATACACCTACTACTGCTGGGGAAAGCTGGGGCAAAATCAAAGAATTCTTTGACACACTACGACAAGTCACATCGCATCAAAGAGGGGCAAATATAGACACCCAAAAATAGACAAGCTTGCGATTTTACATTAAAAACACTAATTTTTATCAATTAATTAATAGTTTTTTAATCATTAATTAATCATCTATTTTCCTCTAAATTCATTCCCCAAATCATCTAATCAAATTCCCCAAATTAATTAAATAATTAATTTTATTTAATTAATTAACCTTAATTGATTAATTACCATTAATTAATTAATTAAATTCAATTTCCTATAGTTTAAATTCAAATATTTAAACTTACTAATTAAATTCTTCCAATTAAATTAATTTCAATTAAATTAATTTAATTTCATTCAATAAAGCAATTCTTAATCAAAAAGAATTCAATTATCTCACATGTTGAAAATATTAATTAAATAAATGAATTAAATATTCATTTATCTTCAAAGAGATAACTCTAATCAAATCACATGGGTTACTCCACCCATCTCTCTAGTCCACATGGGTAACTTCACCCACCTCTTCAGTTCAAAAAGGTAACTCACTATTAGCTCTTCAGTCAACCAAACTCTATCTCCTCTTTACAAATTGAAGAGGTGGAGTTTACTGATGGCTTCTCCAGTTCCCTTTGATCTCAACTGTTCATCTCCCTATCTTTGGGATTGATCTCAACCATTCATTTTATGCCCAATTCCTATATAATAAACCCTTCATAACCATTTGAAGGATCCAGGATTTCAAGCTCTCGTGCGCCATTACTATGTCAGTTTGGTTCTAACATTCAAGTCATCTTGCGATCACATATCCATTTCAATTAGCAAATTCTCGACGCTTCTCAAGTCACAAACGCTGCCCACACCAATACTGAGCATCAAGAACAACATTTCGGAAGGAGTAGAGAGAAACAATAGAAGCTTCAAGCATCATGGGGTTTGCATTTATTTGTTTTCCTTTCTCTTGCTTGTACAATTTATTGATTACGTTTCAGGTTATTCATTTTAGTAGTTATTGTGTACTTGATTTATATCATTTGTGAAACCTTTTCTACTAACCCTTGTCTTTGGAAAGCTTGGGAATCATGAATCACGAAAGAAGAGGCGTACACATCTTCTTGTTGTACTTCATGTGGATTACCCACTCCTTCTTCCTCTTCCTCTAATTATTGTGCTAATTCTTGAATATCTGATTGTTGTATCAATGGTACATGATGTTCTAATTGTTCTCTTAAGTGAGTGGGTATGTAACGTTCACCTTGATATTTGGGATTGTCAGTGCCTACATGCAACAATATTTCTTATGTCTATGGTACAACCTCAACTTATTCTTCTTCATCATCCTTTTCTTTATCAAATATCATACCATCGGTTATGGTAGGGTGTTTTGATTCATTATTGAAGCCCAATCATGTTTTGTCCTTTGAGTTCTAGAATTTCATGTGTATTGGTTCAAGAAGTCCTTTACCCTTATCTCCTAAAGGTCCTTTCCCTTTGTAGCCCATTTGTTTTAGGAGATCATAACCTTTTTCCATATTTTTGTGGAGCTATCTCCACATGTTTTACTTCACTATCAACCTTTTATTCTCTATATAAGCATGATAAGACTGCTTTATCTTTGTCTTCCTCTTGAGATATTTTAGCTTTGACCATACCCATTACTTCATGAATATCCAATGCTTTTGATGTAGAAGGTGTAAATGATGTTGATGGTCTACCATATGATCTTGGAGATATAGGGAGGTTAGACAATTATGGTGTTGAATCCAGTTTATATTCCCCCATGCTGGTCTCTTCAAGCTTTAATGATTTCTCAAAACTTCTAATTACCATGTCTTTTGAGGTCTCAGCTATAGACTCTTCAGAAACATCCTTTTTGTGAGGAACCATGCTATCTATTTTTACATTGTTGCAGGAGTAGCTTGAATCTGTGGAAATTGTAATTTCTACCCCATTATGTGGAAATTTTATGCACTGCTAATACGTGGATGGAACCGTTTGAATATCATGTATCTAGGGTCTACCCAATAGTATATTGGAGGCTAATGGTAGATCAATAACTTGGAAAATCACCTACTCTAAGAGGTAGTAACACTAATCCTTTGGATGATCTCTCTTCTTCATCGTAGGCTTTGATGGTTATCTTTCTTCATGGATCAATTGTACATTATAAAAATCCTATTGCCTTGACCAAACTAAAGGTACAAATATTCAAACCCGCGCCTCCATCTATCAATACACACTTCACCTGATGTTTATGAATCAAAACCTCAATGTGAAAGGGATGATTATGTGGATGATTTAAGGATTTTTCACCTTCTTCTGAAAAGCATAAATAATGAGGAGATGTTAAATGACCAACCATAGCCTGGAATTTGTCCACATATAAGTCTTTTGGAACATTGGCCGCAAGCAAGGCTTGTTCAAGAACTTCCTTGTGTACCGGACAAATATTTAGTAATTGAAATAGGGATATATGAGATGAGGTTCTTTGAAATTGATCTATCATGTTGTAATTGGTTGATGATAAGGAAACCATTTGTTTTGATGTTACCGATATTGCGATTGTGGTAACTGGGTGCTTGGATGATGTTGGTTGCTTTGAGGAGGAATTAAATTCTTTGATGGTTACCTTTGCTTGACTTTGTGTTACTACATTAAAGTGTGTAGATTTATGTTGTACACCTTTGATAGTGATCATATTGATTAATACTTTTTTTATTTCTAGCTTGTTGATCACATTATTATTGCTAGCATAGGTATACTTGATTTTGTTTCCTTTAGACTTAGATGTTTCTCCCTCTTCATAATTAGGAAATGGTTTTGTAAATGTTGTATGATCTTCATTTGAAGTGTTTCCATCTACTTGATTTTGTCTCCATCTATCAAGTCTTTTATGACATGTTTAAGTTTCATGCAGTCATTAGTCGTATTCCCTTTGTTTTGATGAAAGGCACAATAGTAGTCATCATTCACCATCTTGGTTTCACTTTGGGTTCTCATAGTTTTGACTCTGATAATATGATGATGTTATTGTCTAAAAGAGTTTTTGAAATTGCCTCAAGGTATTATCGACCCAATGAAGTAAATGTACGCTTAGGTCTAGCAATCCAAGGCTTACCCTTGTTTGTCTCATTATCCATTCTTGGAATTGTGGCCATAGTTGTATTAGCTCCTTTATTTGCTTGTAGGATACTTGTAAGATTGAACACAATCGGTTTAACATTCAAATTTGATGTATCAACAACTCCATCATTAACAACATTCTTGTTCTTTTTCCACCATTTAGGTTTATCTTTATTGTTATAGTTGTTGTTATGGGAGGAATTATTTTATGTGTAAAGCATGATTTATCCTTTCCTGATCACGACGTCCTCAACTCAAAGTGCATTTTCAACCATCTTATTAAAGCTAGGTGACCCTTGGTGGTACCCTAAATTTTGAGAATTTAGAAGTCCCAATCTATTATCAAGAAAAAAGTTTCTCCATACTAAAAAAATCAAAGGAAGGAAGCTTATGCCACAAATAAATAGAACTAACTAATTGAAGCCTTCATAATCTGCTGGAATTTCAACCTGCTACAAAGATTATGCCAACAAAGGCTGAAGATGGTCTAATTTTAAAAATCTAAAACCGACCCAGTTCGGGAAATCAAATTTCCTATCTTAGCTTTTCATGAGGTGTTTTGAATTTTTGACCAAAGCCAAATCCAAAAGTTAGGTAGTTATTTTTAGTTAGTTTATTGTTTTTTCAAAATAATTTTTAATAAAGGTGGTGTCTTTTCACCCTAAAGAGGTGTGAAATCCACTCAAACACACATATATATATACATAATGTAAAATGTAAAGAGACAAGACAATACAATATAATACAATTTCACATATTTGGATAGTTTTGGATCAACAACTATAACATGGACCTGGATGTACTATTTTTTTTTTAAATCAATAAGGATAAGTTTTTTTCTTCATATATGCAATTGTTTCATTAATCATTTTACAATTATTCCCTCAGATAAACCAATATAACTTCTTCAAAGTGATAGTTTGATGTGCATGCTTCTTGATTTGATTCATAGTCTATATTTTCAATTGGTTTTCTCATTTTGCATGGTTAAATTATGTTGATTGAGGCCTCAATCAATTGGGCTATCATATGAGAAGTATTACCCTTTTGAAATATCTCTGAATTTGTTTTAGGTTGCATGTACATTCCATAACACCTTTGAAGTGATAAGTTTTCTTGTAAAACTGTCTCTGAGGTTGAACATAAGATTGGAATGATAGTGACTCTATTGCCCATGGTTGATTAAGGCACTAGTCTTTCTTGCTTATTTGGATTATAATTATTTAGTTCATTATTTATAGTTTTGTGATATCTTATCTATCTGTTCATTTCAAATTACATACACATTTACTAGACATTCTTTCAATTACTTAAAGTATTTCAATTTACAGTTCATGATATATTGCTTTCAGTTAGATTTATTTCAAGTGCCTTGCCATACTTGAGAGAGAAGGTTAAAGTGTTACTTATCTGCTATAAAAAGCCTTGTAACTTGAAGGATAAGTCAAGGTATAGGCCTACCAACCTTGGTTTTGCAGAGCTAGAATTGCAGAAGTTCCAACCTTGCCTTGGTTGTGACTTGTTAGTTGGCCAAATCACTTGGGTTTCCAAGCATAGGATTGGCAAGTCCATAGGAAATCCAATCTGTTGATTTGAGCACCAACAACCCTTGCATTTGAAGTGCATAGTTCATTTCAGGTATCAAGTTGTTTATAAAAATATCCATCTTTTTTGATTCAGGTATTTATCTTGTGTACCTTGCAAACATTTTCCTCCATTGTTGTAGGAAATTGATAAAAAGATTCACCATTCCATTGTCTTGTGTTACATAAGTCCAACATAGTTATGATGTATTGTATATTATAAGAGTATTGTTGGGTAAAATTTTTGATCTTCTTAAAAGGTTTATATGCCACCCAAAAATTTGGAGAACCATTCCATGCCCTGTCCTCCTAAGCTTCTTGGGAACAACCTCATTAAGTATGTTTGTTCATGCATGAATTCTATACTCAAAGCGCAAAATTATGTTACATGGTTGTGCGACTCTGTGTTTCCCATATACTTATCATATATAGGCATTTCCATATTGGATGGAAAAGGAATCATGCGTAGATCCTTATCAAATGGGAACGAACATATATGTTCCAATGAGTATTTCTTTTTTGGTCTATCTTTCTCTCTTTTGAGTTCCTTAAGTTTTGTTTGCATCATGTATAGTTGTTTTAAGAGGATTGAAATATGTGTTTGCACTTCTTCATCTTTCAATATTTCGACATCGTAATCTTTATAAAGTTTGACTCCCATAGAATCCAAGTGGAGGAATTATTTATGTTAGAGTAATAAAGTGATTCCACTTATTAATTAAATCATATTGATTTAATTATTAAGTCACTTATTATCTCTATTTCACTTAAGTTAAACTTTAGGCATATAATAATTAAATCTTTTATTAATTATAATTATACAACCTAGATTTTCCCCCTTTAGGGTTTCGATCACCTTCATAAGGTTTGATCTCTTTGTATTTTGGATTCCCTCTCTGAATGAATATTTTATCTTTCAGGACATTTTTATCTCCAAGCTTTGCTTTTGTAACATGTTATTTTGCATGTAGATGACCTTGGCTTATTAATTCTTTGAATTCTAACATGATATCAGAGCGATGGAGGTGCGGGCCCCAACAAATTTTTTAATATAAAAAAATATAAATAGTTTTTTTTGTGTTTTTTTCTTTTAAAAAAAAGAATGCCCTTTTTTTATTATTTTTTTCAAAAAAATAATTTTTATTTTTCTGCCAAATTTGGCCACAAATTTGGAGACAATCCAGATTTGGGGAAATTGCCAGTTTAGCAGGGCTCTACCATTTTTAGCTGAGGCTTCTTGAGGTTCATTTGGTTTTTCACCTCCTAGTGGTTTTTTGCTCATAACTTGAGCAAACGGAGGCATTTTTTTGCCAAACGAGATATCAATTTAAAGCTGGTTCCGATGTCGATCTGATTTTTCTAGTTTGGTTATCTTATTTTTTTGTCTTGCAGGTTTTTTTGCCTGTCAAAGTCAGGGTTCCATTTTGCACTCTAATCACTATATCTTGCTCCTCCGGACTCCACTTTTCGACTTTCACATGGCATTGAAAAGCTGGTTTTGTTCTCCTTTATTTTTCTATGGGTCTCACACCCAAAATTTGATCCATATATATTTTATTTAATTTTTTTCTTTATCGCATTCTGGTGGATATATTGGATGTTTTAGGTCTTGGGATTGTTTCCTTTTTGGATATTGTATACATTTTTTCTGTAGCATTTTTTGCAAATGGACTGAGATAAAGTGCCATCTGATGCATGTTTTGGATCCTACACATTTTGTGCTTGATTGTACTCGCACTTTATTATAAAGTTCCATGGGGGGTTTGATGTTTGCCTTGTTTTCCATCTACCTTTGTCAAGTGAGTGTTCGTTCCATGACATTAGCCTCATTATGTGTGTCAAGTGAGTATTCCTTCCATGACACCATCCTTTATATGTGTTTGGAGGTTCTTCATCATGTAGTATTTCTTGGTAGTTTGATTCAGTGTACTTGTCATGCCTCTCCCTGCTCAACATAATGGGGGGGGGGGGTATCTCCTGTTGGTTCTAATGTTTTCTTGGTTCGATGGAGTGATCTATGTATTCAATATTTGTTCATATGTACTAGGTAGATGCAGTGGATAGTACCTATGCATTTCTGTGAGATGGATCATTTACCATATGGACACTCTTCTTTCATTCATGTTTTGGAGGCATTATTCCATCTTCGATTGAGCAACTCTTTAGGCTTTGTTTACAGTCTTCTCTACCTGATCATGTTCTATTACAGTGGAGTTTCCAACAGTTATTTTTTGACAGTGTTTGCAGCTTCATGCTTTAGAGGTGCTCTACATGTTTATTCTCTATTCCTATTTTTTGGGACATTCTCTAGTTTGGAGGATTTTTTAGTCCTTCACTAGGCTTCATCTCTTTTTGGAGAGTATTTTTTCCCACTGACTTTTCTCCTTTCTCCTCTTTACAAAAATGTTTGTACTTGGGTACCTTATCAGACCTTGTTGTTGGGACCCATTTTCCTGCTTTCAGTAGTTGTTTTGTAGGTTTTTAGCTTATCCCTAAGTTTATCTTAAGGGGGGGGGGGGGGGGTGTTAGAGTAATAAAGTGATTCCACTTATTAATTAAATCATATTGATTTAATTATTAAGTCACTTATTATCTCTATTTCATGTAAGCTAAACTTTAGGCATATAATAATGTATCATCTTAAAATGGAAGCAATTCCATGTTAAGACTATTTAGCCCTCCTTAGGGGGTGTTTTGGGCCATCATCGTATTGTCCTCTCATTTCTGCCCCTTTTCCACCTTCTGTGTCTATTTAGGACCCTAATTGGGCCTCTCCAGGCACTGTTTTCCCCACCTAGCATATTTTCCAGGGGTCCTGACCCCCTGGGTGAAGGTCGACCTCAACCTTGACCTAGGTCCCTCTTTTCCATTGGAAAGTTTTTCGGCTGTGGGGGGAAACTCAAAAGTTTATTTTTCCTCTTCTAGGTCGGCTGTTTCAAGTTTCGAAATGGAAAATCTTAAAAGATATTTTATATAGGTCCACTTCTAGGGGTATATACGTAATTGGAATTTAATTATCCTATGTCAGATTCTCTATAAGTTTGTGCTCTGGACTTGTATATAAGGAAGCCTTTCTCCTCTCATTTTCTAAGCATAAGAAATAAGACCTAAACACACAAGACTAAGATGGACGGATCATCTCATCTATGCATAATCTTTCTACATACTTTCAAGCTTCCAAGTGTTTAATCAAGGTTTTCAATTCTTCTTCTCAAGAATTCAAGTTATCCATTGAATATCAAGGATTCAAGCATTCAAGCCTTTGAAGGGATTTGGTTCAAGTATTCAAGATTCATCATTCAAACCCTAGATCTATCCTGTTGGAAAGATTGTTAGAAAGTTACAATGGAAATAATTATTGTTTTGTCATTGATGTCAAACCTTAACTGGTGAGACTATTGCTATCAGTTTAAGTACCATATCTATTGATTGATGAAGGAGATTTAACAAGAAGACCAAGTGGAATGGTTGAGTTATAAGAAATCACAAGGGTACTTGATCATTTGGCACATTGGCAAAGTAATGTGTTGTTTATCTTTTGATGACAGTTTACTATGAACATTATATGCTGAGCGAAGTTAGTTTTGACCGAGTGCCAGTAAATTGCCAAGGAAACCAGTGGTGACCAAGTGGAAGAACACAGTGTTGACCGAGCAACAGTATTTTGGTAATTGTTGAGATTTGAGATCTCTGTCCGACATAATTGATTTTATTGGGATATGTAAAGTTAATTGAGGATAAGGATGATTGGCCCACACTATTTAAATGAACGAGTAACCGTAATTAATGCATGGATCAAAGATTTAATTAGTGATTGAATTGAAGAAGCAAATTAAATGTAAAGACGGAAAGATCTGTTGGATTTGACCTAACCTTAAGATCTACGATCTTGATTAAGTGGAAAAATATTTATCTGACCTAGATGAAGAGGTATAAGATAACCTCAAGGGGTTATTCATATGTATGGTGAAGTGTATGCAAGAGGATTGCATAGTTAATTGAATAATTGGCATGATCTAGCAAAGAAGGCTGAACAGAGAAGCAGAGAGTTGCGAAAGTGATTGCTTGATGAATTTTCAAGAAGATTTGAAGATTGAAATGAGAATGGAGGCCACTCAGTGAATTAGCATTACTAGAGTTGAATTGGATCTGGATTTGCAAAGTAAGTTGTATGTATCAGATCACACCTACTGATTACTTTCTAACCATTGTATCAGTCAAAATCCTTTAACCAGGTTGACCTAACAGTCATTGTATAAATCCTTTGCGCAAGGTGACATTCAGGTGGAATGTTCTAAGTCCTCTAACAAGGCCACTCCTGACAGGGTGATTAAATCCTTTAACCAGGTCACATTTAGCAATGTGTTTTGTAACCTTTAACAGGGTTGGCTCCTTATAGAGCTCACTTTAGAAGAGTGAAAAGTTGATAGCATGCTATTGGTGGTTTTTCCCATATTGGGTTTCCACGTTAAATATTGGTGTCAACTTGTGTGAATCTTTATGTTGTGTTTTACTGTTAAGTTTCTGCAAGCTGATTACATTTAAACAGTAAACTGCATATGTATGTTGTTGATTTATGTTATTACTACTGAGCAGATTTGAGTTGTTCAAATTGATATAAAGTTTAAATGGGCACATCTATACCTGAGGATAACTGATTCACCCCCCCTCTCAGTTATTCTAAATTCATTCTAACACTATCCGTAATAGTGGTGTGATCTTCCTTCCAGATCCTTTATGCATCCTCAAGATTCCTTCATTCTTCCTTCAAGGTGGATTCTAAGCATACAATCATGGAGGTTTTGATTTACATTTATGGTTTTTAATGTTAAGTCTAAGATTTCATATTAACATGATTGTTTACATTTGAAATACAATTGCATATCTATTGAATATCATAGCTTCATTGTTAGATCTACTTCTACTACTTGCTAGCATTCTCCATTTCAATTTTGATTTCAAGGTTGATTCCTAAATTGGGGTTTGACTAAGGCAAACCCCTCCCCCAACAAACAAAACCATTTTTCTTACAGGAACATGTGTGGAACAACGAATTGTAGAGCATATTTGAATACCCTTTTCGGCCAACTTTCATGATCCGCAAACAGAATTTCCGTTAGAGCAGCGTAGGTCAAAGTCGACATAAAGGGGTCAAGGTCAAACTGCATTTGGGTCAAGGTCGACCTAGAGCAGAAGAGGAAAATATTTCTGGGTTTTCTCTGTCTCTGTGTTTCTGTTCCAGATCTGGTTGCATAATTTTTAGAAACTTAGTACAGACACCAAAAAATAGCAATTTCTAGATCTACTAAATTTCAAGATAAGTATTTTATTTCATCTTAATCTTTTAGATCTATTGTTTTACTTTATAATTAAGAAATTAGACCCCCTTTCCCTCTTTATCCATAACTAGTTGATTCCTTTTTGCATTGATCATCTCCTTTTAGTTAATCAATTGGGATCTCCTTGTTTTGGATTAAGAGGCAATATACACACATTTTCCACCACACAAATCCACATAACATCCCCTACACACACTTATATATATATATATATATATATATATATATATATATATATATATATACAAAAAAAACTACATACTCATAAAAATACAAAAATATTTCTTGGATTTCATTCACTATGAAGATCTTTAAGATATGGTTATTTTTCTCATTATTCTTCTCTTAGCATCTCTTTATAGTACTTATGATTTTTATGAGAGTATCTTCCATTTCATTATGTTTGTCACTCTTCATGTTTCACTTTCTTATGCTATTATGAGATTGACTAATACAAGCCTTCCTACTTTCAAAACTTTCATTAAGAATTTGTGTAGCTGACTTATTGCTCTTTTGGATTATGTGAAGAATTTGGTAGATGATACCCCATTTCATAATCTTCCTAATCCTACTCCTATCCTTCCTAATACAATTCCTAATATTCTCACTCCTATTTCTCCATCTTCTATCCCTAGTTCTTCCCACACTTATGATGGGTCTCAAATTATGGTTCATGATGCAGATGTGCAAGAATTCTTTGATTTATCTTCCCTTTCTTATCCGATCCATGATGATATTAAAGAGAAGAGAAAAGAAACTTCTTCTAAACCTATCATTTTGCCTTACACAACATCTTCTAATGATAATCATAAACAATCAACTCCTATTGAAGCTTTACAAGATATGTACACTACAAGATACAATATGGTGGCTAAACAAGGTAATAAGGGTTTAGGGCTTGGTTTTAATGAATACAGTATTAAATATCTAGTTCATCTATCCCCTAAAAAAGATAGGCATGGTCTAGGCTTTCTGCTATCTCAATTTAAGATGGTTGATTTTGATCGTCGCCCTCCTCTTCATGTTCTTCTTCCAACACCTTCCTTAGATTACCCTAATACCCCTCAAGATGTGGCCAAGAAGGTGTATGTTCAGTTAATGAATTCTAATAAAGAAATCTTTAAACCTATGCCGAAAGATGCTCTCTCTAAGTACAAATGTCCTTTTCACTATAGTAATACACATTTACTTGCTGATTGTGTGCATTTCAAGATGTATGTTAGCGAAAGAGCTGATTTAGGAATTATATCTCACTCTCTTGTGGTATTACAATTTCTTCATAATTTCCATCTAGGGAATACCCCTCATTTTTATATAATATAGATCTTTCCCCCTCTTGTCTCTTCACTGGGGGCAAGAGGTATTTCTTCCATTTTTTCCAGGATCCATTATGCTCTTAGCATGTATTTTGTTTTGAGCTTAATTGGTTATTCTTTCTATATTTTATCCCTATGGTTTTGTATTATGATATGGTACATCCTTCCTTTGCTCATAATCATCCATACCTCTCTTCTAGTATTCATGATATCCTTTCTATGACATTTGTTTTGCAATGATATCTCTTTGTTACAACATATATTGATCTAATTGGTATACCCCTTGCTTTCATCCCTTGGGGGCAAGGTTTTCCTTCTTTCCCTCTGTCTAAGGATCTACTTTCCTTAGCTTAGTGACATTTATTTATTCTGCAATATTATTTCCTCATAAAGACTTACATTTTGGCTATGGATACCCTTTTATATGAGAGGTGATTGTCCTAGGTCATCACCTCTTCTTTATTTTTCAAATCATGTTCTTTATAAACTCTTGGCTTTGCTTTGGTTTAGAGTTTGCATCCTTCATTCCAAGATTCCTCTTCCTCTTGATCGTAGGGGGCTTGATGATTGAATCTTTGACCCCTCTTTGATTTTCTTTGAAAGATGATATTTTATCCTAAGCACTCCTCTACGGTGGGGGTCTTGCTGATAAGATCTCTTCCTATTTGAGGATCCTTTTTCCATAAGTGACATATCCTTTTCATGATTATCTATGCTCTTAGATGTAAGGCTCAATACTCTTTGCTAAGAATATAGTGTATATTGTTGCTAATAGGATATCTCCTTACTTTTTGAAGTAGGTATCCTTCTTCTCTTCCTTATCCTATCTATTAGGTAGCCACGATAAGGAGGGGGCATATATAGGGTCTCTCTTATGATGACATTATTTTTCCATTAGTACACTTAGTGAAAAACATTGATAGGTATTATTGGCGAACAACAAGCATACCCAACAGAACACAAAGGTCATAAAATGTTAAGTATAGAATTGACAAGCATCACCAGCGACTAAAAGCATCACTGGCGACATAGTTTTTAGAACAAACCTGACAGGAATAGAAAAGACATACCCGGTGATCAGTTCAAGAAATGAACACTGACGACCAAGAAAACCGACTGTCAGAACCGAGAGTCAGTTAGAAGCCCGCAAATTGTGGATCTGATTTTTACACATCAGATAAAGCAATGTAATTCTATTTATAGAGTTTTAATTTTTTTTAAATCATAACTTGAGGGTCAAGCAAGGTTTATGTAAATGTTTTAAAGAATCCTAATGGATCTAAAACATATCTAACTAAAGATCAAGGTCAAGTTGTAAACCTTGGATCTAGAGTTAACTTGCAAACGTGTGAATCAAGAAATGAGCCTAAACTAGTATAAATAGATGTTCAAACTCAATTGTGAAGAAAGAATTCATTGTTGTTGATAGCCACGAAGAGCATCTAAGGAGCAGAAGGTAGAATTCATGCAAAGGTGAGAAATAGAAAACATCAGTTGTCAAGAACACACAAAGGCTACTGACGAGCAGATAAAGGTATTATTCAATCATGGAAGGATGATTACTTATATGTATGAAGCTTAATTGGATATGTTATCAGCAATTAAAGATTGCATACATCATCAGATAGGTGAATTTATAGAATCACTAGGGACAAATTTTGACAATGTTATGCATGAGTATTTCAAAAGCATAAAGGAAGTACTACAAGCAAGAACTAGGATTCCTCAAAATCTGATAGAGGAACACTGTGAAGAAATATGTTTCATGGTAGATACTGACTTCACTTACATACAAGAAGTAGTTCCAAGAAAATCATGGCTATCAAAATTGGATTATGAAATCAAGACATGATTAGCAAATGAGTGCATTAAGGCACTATTAAATGAACTAATAGACAACAAGCAAATAAGATTTGGTACCTATGAAGAGGCAAAACAAAAGATTAAGACAAATCTTTTTGTAAAGAAGGCTGTAAAATAGTCAAAAAGAATGGTAAAGAATTTGAAAAAGAACCTGAAAATATCTTCTGAAGGAGAAGAAGAGGAAGAAGGTGAGGAGGAACAATAGGGTAAGGAGGAAATCACCGAGGATCAGCTTCCCATCGGTGATAAAATAGAGCTAAATGAATCAGAGGAAGAGAAGTCTCATTCACCACCTCCTCCACCACCTAAGAAGTCTAGAACAAGGAGTCAAACATCACAGGATGCAACTCCTTCTCCCACGGTAAAAGGAAAGGTGTACAAACAGAAACCTGTCACAGCAAAAGAAAAACAACCAGCTAGGGCACCGGCCAAAAGGAGGAAATATGTTCAGACTGATGAGGATTTAGAGGATTCAGAAATGGATGAACCTGACACTATGAAACAAGCAAAGGTGACAGCAAAGGTTACATCACCCACTGAGGACATTGATGAAATCTATAAGAACATTTCTGAAGCTACATCTATTGCACATCCTAATATTAGGAAATGGTTAAGATGGGATACTGTAGAATAAAATAAAATTGAAGATGCACTTATTGCTAAGATGTGCAAACACTACTATGTCACACTACATTTCACCACCCGAGACGTACCACAAGAACTATTAGATAGAATTTCTTCTAGATTCACTTTTTCACTTCATGAGGAGAAGAGAATAAGAGAAAGAGTGTTGGTCTCTCTTATGCCTCTTGAATCAACAAGAGAAGAAATCAATGAAGTCATGGAGGAATATGCGAAAAGATTCTCACCCAAAATGAGAGCCTATAAATTTCTTAAAGGGAAACTTATAGAGCTAGAACAAGACACGCATAAGATATGGAGTGAGATACTCAATCTTGATGAGGAGAGCAGTCATAAAAAAGAAACTGTCACTAAAACAGATAACTCTACAGTTGAGTTAGACAGTGAAGAGGTACAAATCACAGGCCAGAAAAAGATTGATATTATAGATGAAGAATGGCCAAAGGATGGTGAAAATGATCAAGTACCAGCAAGCCCCATCCACATAAACTTGGAGGATGAAAAAGTTACCAAGGAAGAATTGTCAATAAAAGGTAACTTGGATGTTGATATAAATGATGAATCGTGGTTAGACAACATTGTCAATACCACTACATGACAAGACCCGATAGTAGATATTCAAAAAGATGAAGACATCAATGCTGCAAAGGGAAATACTGATGGACATGATACAACTATTGACACTGCAATAGTTAATACGCTGACCAACATGAATATATTGATAGATGCTATTGATATTTAGTCTAGTCAGGATAAATCATCTAAGAAAGATGATGAGATACCCAAGGATATGGGTATAGATGAAAACAAAGTTGCATCAAACACTCCCAAGGAAAAAAATACAGAAATTAAAGATGCAACCGATGATCAGCAAGATGTATCAAAAGATCAAAACAAAGGGGTAGATGAAAAAACCAATGATACATTGAGAAAGGTTAAAGAACAAGATAAGAGTGAGGAAGTCAAGAAAAATTAAGGTATAAAATTAAAAGAAGATTCATCTGTTGATACACCCATGGCACATGAGGAGACGTCTTCACCAAACTGGCCGGTGGACAAAGAACAGATACAAAAGGATGCCTCATCTTCTCGACACTCACCCACCAAGTCAACCCAATCTCACGCTTTGCAGATGGTGGTACATCAATCTTCCACCTAGCCAAAGAAGAAGAAGAAGAAAATAGTAAAGAAAGACATCTTGGCTATCACACTAGATGAAATAATTGAAGTTCCAAACTGGGATATCACCACTTTGGACAGTGATAAACTTCAAGAGTTTGGAGTGCTATGTCAAAGAAAAGCCATACAAAAGAAAACGATACAAGAGAATAGGGAAACATTGGCACTTGAAAAAGCAAAAGAGATACTCCAAAAACTTGTTCCTGAAGTTAAACTTGAAGAAAATGCTTCAGTAAAGGAACAAATTGCTATTCTTACCGACGCCATCACAGAGCAAGGCATAGATGTAGAGCAAGCGATGGAAGAACAAGCGATGGAAGAACAAGCAGAAAAGAAGTACCAACACAAGTTAATTGACAAAATCAGCCAAGAAGTGGCATTGGACAAGGTAAAGCTCTCTGAACTCACTAATGAATTAGAGCCATTGATTATTGAAGCAATCACCTTAGTTCAAAAGATGTGCACACTTGAGAAATTTGCAATGGAAAATAGTGACAAACTAGCAGAGATAGATCATAATGTCACCACCAGTGCACATAGCCTAACCTCACATGCCGACAGTATAAAGGCACACCATGACACGGTCATAGAGGCGAATAGGCTAAGGCAAGAAATATGGGATGCTGAAACTGAACTCAAAGGTGAGATTACCGAACTGCAGGCACACATTCTGCCTAATCTTACCATTTTACAAGAACATATTTCTGATGCTAAAAATCTGATAGCAACCCCCAAGATGTCTGTAGTAGACAACATCTATGACATACATGTAAGAATTTCACTAGAGCACATGGCTCTAGAAATGCTAAAGGAGAAATGGGAAAAGATGATGGAGGAGATCACATTCTCACCTTTTTGAAAAGTTGTAAGTACCTTTGCCTTTAGAATCAAAAAAGGAGGAAAGGAAATGTATATTGTATGTACAGTTATGTACAAAACATATCAAAAAAAGAAAAAGGATATGTATATATACTTACACTTACCAGCATATACATAGGGGGAGTCATTCAAATGACTAAGGAAGGAGTATACATAGGTGTACATACTAATACACTCAGTATGTTGCACATATCATGTTTTTG
>MU225836.1:438969-453413 GCA_018584345.1 Thuja plicata
AAGATTGCATACATCATCAGATCAAAGACTTATGTAGTTACATTCTAACAAGTGCATCACATCTAAAATCCTTTTGTAGAAGGTGGACTTAATAGTTCTTTACAAATCTCTTAATAGAGTGCACACTCAATAGTGTTGCTAAAGCTTCAAATGAAGTAGATCTTATCAGGTCTCCACAGTAATACTCCTAATAGGGTAGGTCATCAGAAGTGACCAATTGTATGCCTTAACCGGACCCTTCTTATTTGCAGATAGTGAAGTCTTGTGGGTAACAATCCCCACCGCAGTCTTTAGTTCCTAACAGGAGTTTTCTGCAATATCATATCTTGTGTTATGTGTTATCTATTTTCATGAATGTTTCTGTTATGGTTACATACTAAAGAATTTATGATATGATTGCATATACATAAAGAAAGATGAATAGTTAGATAAGATAATTTACAAACTGATGATTAAGGGTTAATGGGCTAACCAAGAAAAGTTTTAGAGGTACTGATTCACCCCTCCCCTCTCAGTATGTCATTCCAATATAATTCCAACATCTTATACTATAGTTTACATTTTACAACATGCTAAATCCTCGGAAGGTAACACACATAAGTTGCTAAATCCTAAAGAGACACGCATTTTTATTTTTATTTTTTTGCTAATTTTCAGAAGGTAATGCACATAATTTGCTAAATCCTGAAGAGATACACATTTTCAATTTCAAATATGCTAAATCCTCGAAAGGTAACGCACATAAGTTGCTAAATCCTGAAGAGACACACATTTTATATTCCATAGTGATACAAGAATGTGGATCTATGGGTATTCCAAAAGTCGTCAAAAGATGCATTATAACTACAAAGCATAGTTTATGGGTGAAATATCAGGTTTGATTGCCTGTTGGGCTCTCCCTCCTTGGTTACTCATGATAAGGTGGGCATCTTAATGGGCGAGGTAATCACTCTCTCTTTTCTCTCTTTCGCTGTCATGCTAGTAGGATTAGATCATGAAGCTATGTTTTTTATAGTATTTCTCTTGTCTTTCTTATGTAGTAATATATGCTTTTATGACAGATTTCCAAATATGATATTAGTATAGGAAGAATTTCTTAGCAAGGTTTCCTTTGCTAGTTGATTTGGGTTTGTTTTTATACTAACCCCTCTTTTTTGTATCTTTTAGCTTTGTCTTTGTTTTCTCTTTTTTTTCATACCCTTGTGCGTGTATGTTGAGTTATAATCCTTGGCTTGGGGGCCCATGTCCTTAACTAAGTGATGTTCTACCTTGTTACAATCCACTGGAGTCTTTCTTCTAACTTTACCGTGAGTATGTTCGATTTCCATACTCCCGCTAAAGTGGGGGCTTAATGTATCGTCTTAAAATGGAAGCACTTCCATGTTAAGATTGTTTAGCCCTCCTTAGGGGGTGTTTTGGGCCATCATCATGTTGTCCTCTTATTCTTCCCCTTTTCCACCTTCTGTGTCTGTTTAGGACCCTGATTGGGCCTCTCCAGGTGTTGTTTTCCACACCTGGCATGTTTTCCAGGGGTCCTGACCCCCTGGGTCAAGGTCGAACTTGACCTTGACCTAGGTCAAGGTTGACCTCAACTCTGACCTAGGTCAGGGTTGACCTCAACCTTGACCCAAGTCCCTCTTTTCCATTGGAAAGTTTGTCGACTGCGGGGGGAAACTCAAAAGTTTATTTTCTCGCTTCCAGGTCGGCTGTTTCAGGTTTCAAAGAGGTGAATCTTAAAAGATATTTAATATAGGTCCACTTCTAGGGGTTTAGGCCTAATTGGAATTTAATTCTCTTATGTCAACCTCTCTTGAAGTTTGTGCCCTAGACTTGTATATAAGGAAGCCTTTCTCCTCTCATTTTCTAAGTATAAGAAATAAGACCTAAACACATAAGACTAAGATGGATGGATCATCTCATCTATGCATAATATTTCTACATACTTTCAAGATTACAAGTGTTCAATCAAGGTTTTCAAGTCTTCTTCTCAAGCATTCAAGTTCTCCATTGAAGATCAAGGATTCAAGCATTTAAGCCTTTGAAGGGATTTGGTTCAAGCATTCAAGATTCATCATTCAAACCCTAGATCTATCCATCATGGTGGTGTGATCTTACTTCAAGATCCTTTGTGCATCCTCAAGACTCATTCATTCTTCCTTGAAGGTGGATTCAAAGCATACAATCATGGAGGTTTTGATTTACATTTATGGTTTTTAATGTTAAGCCTAAGCTTTCATATTAACATACTTGTTTACATTTGAAATACAATTGCATATCTATTGAATATCATAGCTTCATTGTTAGATCTACTTCTACTACTTGCTAGCATTCTCCATTTCAATTTTGATTTCAAGGTTAATTCCTAAATTAGGGTTTGACTAAGGCAAACTCCCCCCCAACAAACAAAACTAATTTTCTTGTAGGAACAAGTGCAGAACATCGAATTACAGAGCAGATTTGAATACCCTTTTCGGCTGAGTTTCAGGATTCACAAACAGAATTTCCGTTAGACCAGCGCAGGTCAAGGTCGATATAAAGGGGTCAAGGTCAAACTGCATTTGGGTCAAGGTCAACCAGGAGCAGAAGAGGAAAATATTTCTGGGTTTTCTCTGTCTCTGTGTTTCTATTCCATATCTGGTTGCAGAATTTCTAGAAACTCAGTATAAACACTAGAAAACAACAATTTCCAGATCTGCTACATTTCAAGATAAGTATTTTATTTCATCTTAATCTTTCAGATCTATTGTTTTACTTTATGATTAAGAAATTAGACCCCCTTTCCCTCTTTATCCATAACTAGTTGATTCCTTTTTGCATTGATCGTCTCCTTTCGGTTAATCAAGTGGGATCTCCTTGTTTTGGATTAGGAGGCAATATACACACATTTTCCACCACATAACTCCACATAACACCTCCTACACACATTATAAATAAATAAATAAATATATATATTGATATCTTACAAATAATTAATTCTTTTATTAATAATTATCATGCAACCTAGATTTTTCCCCTTTAGGGTTTCCCTTTTAGGGTTTTGATCACCTTCATAAGGTTTGATCTCTTTGTATTTTGGATTCCCTCTCTAAATGAATATTTTATCTTTCAGAACATTTTTGTCTCCAAGATTTGCTTTTGTAACAGGTTATTTTGCATGCAGATGATATTGGCTTATGAATTCTTTGAATTCTAACAATTTCTCTTTATCCTCATTGATGATTTTCTCCAGCGTTCTCTGGAATCTTTTGCTTTGTTTAAGTCTGCGATACTCTTGCTTGATTATTTATTCATCACTATCAGATTCCATAATGTGATTATGAAGATTTCCTTCATCTTGATTATCTTCATCATTGTCTTCATGCATCGTTTAGTATCTCACTCATAAGATATATCCATTACAGGTGCTTCTTGTTTTCTGGTAATGGAGGTGTTGATGGCGAGTCTTGATCAAATATAGGATTCATTCGTGATGTCCCTCCTTGATGGAATTGGATCAATTTTGGAGGTTGTTCTGAATCATCAATGGGATAATTTTTGTTTCTTGTGTTGACCATGAAAGCATGATAGGATTCTTGTCAAAGTGTCCCTGATGTGTAAAAAGGTTTGAAACCGTCCAAGTGTGTTTGTCCAAAGGATTGTGAATATGAGTTTGATAAGACAAGGTTAGTGATAAGTTCCAGCACCAGAGGGTTAGAATGACCTGATATTGAGATGGGAACAATAGAGGATTAATGGTGATAAGATGACACAACTTGAGAATGATTATTTGATAACCTAGAATGTATGTGGGGTACACTTGTAAATTTTCTGATGAAAATTTTCCAGTTGACTGCCAATAATGACTAAACCTAATAGAAGTAAAGGGTATCAAAAGCTACAAAGATCCAAATTTTGATACATGCTCAAATACCCATTGTCCTAGATGCAACTATCCACATGTGATCTAGAAAAGACCAGTTACGACTCTATTCTGACTGAGATCTACTAGATGTGAGCATGTTTATCAGATGTGATCTTAGATTAACTAGATGTGATCTTGTTCACCAAAAACAACACTATATACCAGATGCAAGATTTTGACATACTGGATTATGTTTGCCTCTTAGTTTGAAAAATGAGTCAAATTTGTCAAAAATTAGGGTTTGTCTATTAAATTTATGCGAGTCTAAAGGTTTGAAAATGTTTGTTATCTTCGAAGAGGTTGTATATTGAGTATTTATCTCACATTTTGATTTCACACACATCAAACAAGGTGATTTAGACTTCAAACACGCCTATCCTTTGCAACTTTGGTAGAGATTGGAAATACTTTCTTATTGACTTAGGAACACACTGAATGACTCCTCAAAATATGACAATCCAACAACACACAATAGATGTTGAAGCCATATTAGCCAAGTATTAACATCAAAAAGGGCTCGATATGGTGAGTGTCTTGGGGAAATTACTATTTGCCTTGCACAAGCAGTACCGACCTTTCAGAGGTATTTCATGTAATTACTAGCATAATGTATTTAATTCGGACATCCATACATAATCATCTCTCATAGTTTTGCACAAGGAAAGATTGAGGCCTATAGACCTACAAGTACCTAGATGTGGATAGTCTTGTAAGAAATATTCAAGCGGTTGGGCTCTACAAAACATCCAAGCATGTACATGGAATTATTATCAATGTTCCAAGGACAAAACAGACTAAGTCTTCTAAGATTTTCATCTCAAGGAAGCATCTTGATTATAGTGAGGTGGACGAGTTGGCATTTACTCATACTCACTTAGGTTGTTCCCAGGAGCTTTTACCTCAACTGGCATGCCCTCTAAAGATGAAAGCAATAAAGAGGATTGGTGGCCTGAGAGTCTAGATTTCTGATTCTCCACTAGGGAGAAGAGTATACTCTCATATCCATGTCATTTTATACTATCAAAAAAATCATGTATTTTATAAATTAGCCCCAAATTTGACCTCAAATTTCAATCTAATGTTGGAGTTTCTAATTTTTCCAAAGGGAAAAGAGCATAATCCTCTAATTAGGTTGGAAATTGACCTCAAATTCTATTGGATTCCTATGAAATCAACTAAGAAAAGCATGATGTTGTTGGAAATAATGGAATGGTGTACTAAGAGGGGACGGGTGAATCAGTACCCTCAAAATTTTTATCACTTAACCCTAATCTTTTATGTAATCAATTGCATTACCATTCATATCTGATATTCTATCTTTGTGTATGTTATATCAAATCATTAACTCAATAAGCATGTAAAACATTCATAGAAGAATTCATGAAATGTATAGACAAATGACACAAGATTTGGTAACATAGAAAACCCTTGTTAGAAGGTAAAAACTGCGGTGGGGATGAAACCCATTGTGTGTGTGAGAGATTACACCTTCATGAAATTAGGATTAGTAACAACAACTCTATGAAAAGAAAATGCTATTTAATCTAAGAATTGAAGTTAAACCCATGACATCTCATGGTTCTCTATCTAAGCTTTGTTAAGAGAGCTCTCAGTCTTAATCTCTCTCAAGGACAATCCTAGAATGAGAAGAAAATGATAAACACGTTCTAATCTAGCTCAAATGCTCAAAAATATGTGTGCTTGCTATGCAAATTCTCCAAGATATGTTATGGAATCAACAAATGCTTCTAAACATGATACTCTAAATGCTATGCAAATGCTAAAATAATCTCAAAAGCTCTCAAATGCTCTTCCAAATGCCTATAATAAGGATTCTTTGCTCTTGAAATTCTTGGATCCCAAACACAAAGAAAATGGCTTGTATTTATAGCAATTTCCCAAGGGTAGGGGGTAGAGTGAGTTGATCATGATCAAACTTTGGTTGAGTAAAAAGCTTTGAAGTGTTTTTCAAATGGAGGGAAAGTTGGTTATCCTCAAAGATATTAGGAATTATATAATTCAATCATTTAATTAATTTAGCCATGTAAGGGTGAATGGGTTGGATTTGATTCTTTTGATTTAAACTATACAATTAATTGATTAAAATCATTTGCATAATTTGATTAATCCCTTTTAGGCTTGAATTTAATTATTTGATTTCATGATTATTTAATCCTTTGATTTAATTTGTTTTTTGTCCACTTTGCTTGATAAATGTCCATTTGATTTATTTTGATCCATTTTAATGCATTTGATGAGATTTGAGGAAATTGGCTGAGATTTGCAAATTTGAATGTTCAAGATACACCTGGTCAATTTTAGGTGTCTACAAATGCCCCTCTTTGAATTGATGTGTGAAGTGCATTGATTCAAAGAAAACTTGATGTCTTGATCATTGATTTGATACAGATGTCTGATTGATGCAAAACCTGATATGAAACTCTGATATGAAACCTTGATATGAAACTTGATTCGAAGCTTTGATGCGAAACCCTGATATGAAACTCTGATGTGAAAAACCTGATGTGAAACTTGATTTGAAACCCTGATTTAAAAATTGATTCAAAACTCTGATTTGAAACCTGATTTGATGCCCCATCGATAAAGTTTGAATTTGTAATGCCCCAGATTTGATATAAGATATGATGCAAAATCCTAGTTTGATGATATGATGATGCCCCCTCAGAAATGAAAGCATATTGATCTCAGATGTAAAAATTTGATGAACACTGCTGATAAAATAGAGCCAAGATGATTGCATTTATGATAAATAATGATGCTAAAATGATGTTGAACAAATGCCCCAGTGTGCAAAATATGCAGATTTGGCCTGACTAGGTCAAAAATCTCACAAAATTAGGGTAAAATAGCTTAAATAAGTTGAAAAACTCAATTTTACTATTCATTTTCACTTTTCACTATTGATATTTTACTCTGATCCTCTGACGATTGACAGCGACGGTGGTCCCCATTCGAGAGCATCAGTTCAAGTGAGCACGCTGATATTAGAGACCTCCTAACTACGGGCCTCCGGTGAGTGGTTCGAACCTTCCTAGTGCATTTATTGCTCATTAAATAACATTTAATGCATGTTTTTAATGCTTTCTAGATAGAAAATGGTGAAACACTGCATAGGATAGTTTAAAAGACGCCTAGGCTAGGGAAAAGCTGCCTCTGTGCATTTAAGAGTCACGTAGGAGCAATCCTCAGTCGCCTAGGAATTAGGTAAAAAATGCAACCCAATTAGCTAAAAACCGCATAGGAAACCCTATATTTTAAAGGTTGCCTAGGATACTTAAAAAGCTGCGTAGGAATTTAAAAGGCTGCTTGTTTAGAAAAGTGCCATCTCTGATGTGTAAAGTGTTGCGTGTAAGGGTTTAAATGCCATGGGGCTTAAAAAGCCGCATACACTTAGTAAAGTGCCACCTACCGTGAATTTTGAAAATTGAGATAAAATAGATGAAGTGATAGTGATCGATCGTCCAGATAACCCAATTGAATTCCAAGCTAGAAAATGTACATCCATAATGTCACTTAGTGTTTAGGATATTAGAAAAGTTATATTTATGATTGTTTGATATACCAATCAAATTGATTAAAAATGATTACAAATTGTCCATGTGTCTCAAGTTCTAGAGGTTAGGAACAATAAGTTGATGCGCTCAAAATAGAGCAAGGATAGATTTAATGTGTTTGATTGACTTAGAATGATCCACCAATAGAAAGACTAATATGATTCACTTTGTTTCAAAATGTAGGAGCATTACTGCAAGTTGTGGGTACAGGGTGTTGCGTCTTGCATTTTTGATTTAGTTGATGAGCTCATGCCTCCTGAGTGGCGGACTATCGAGACATGTGGTCTCAGTTTCCTTCTTGATCTCCCTTGGTTTCAGCTGAACCAAGGTCTTTTGACAGCTATGGCAGAGCGATAGCACTCTGACCATAATACATTCCATCTACCCCTTGGTGAGATGACTATCACGCCCAAGGATGTATATAGATTATTGAGGATCCTGACTCATGGAGAGCGGGTATATTATGATTCAGTGTATGATAGCAGTGTATGTAGATGGGTGTTTGGAGATAACACCATTGCTGATGATTGCATTACTTGGGCATAGTTTGCTTATTTTCCTACTTTTCCAGCATTGTTAGGAGCAGTGATCGGAGGATTACTACTTCCAGATAGGAGAGGTTGTGGCTTTGTGGTCGAATGGGGCCGGATACTAGAGGATTTGATTGCACATCCTTGGATTTTTGACTGGGGTTCTTGCATACTAGCGTAGTTATACCATGATTTACATGAGGTTGTATATAGGTGTAGTGCAACTCTTTCAATAGGAGCAGTTTTGTTACGGTTGGGGACTTGGGAGCATATCCCTATCACTAGACTTGTTTCAGCATGAGTGCAGGCCCAAGGGTACCTGTATGCATTTTTTTATGATGGCATGGTTGTCCAGCATCATCTAGGCAAGGTTGAGTTTTGGCGTCACACTATTGATGACATTGATCAAGTCATCTGGATACCATATCTTCTTTGCAAGAGGTGGCAAGAGGATGATGATGAGTTTCCATATATGTTTTCTCCTCAGTGGATGATTGGTCAATCACCACTATGCATTAAGAGATTTTTCTTTGGGAGAGTGCTCTGTCAGTTTGGCCGGGTACAGGACATGCCTCAGGGTATGGCACTTTATGCTAGAGTACAGGTCAAGAGATCTATGTGGGGAGCATAGGTTGATTATCAGTTGGATTTTTACAGATTGATCAGCTTGGCTATGTTATGTGGGATTTGATGACACATGTAGCTGATGCAGGCATGTCAGCCGAGTATCAAGAGTGGTTCCTGTGACATCTCTTTGTCAGATTCACAGATCCCACGAAGCCTATTCAAGATGTTGATGAGCTTTCCAATGATGACAAAGATGATGATGATGATGATGGTAGGAGACCTCAGAGATAAAGAGCGTAGAGGGTACCTAGGGCATAGAGAGCTGCAGGATCTCAGATGCGGGGTGGTCATGTTAGAGGCCAAGGTGGTGGATTTAGGTAGCCTAAACATAGATTAGCATAGGCATAGGTACCTCAGAGATAGGATCCTATCAGGGTGGGTTAGGTAGAGGCATAGATAGGTCCAGGTGGCTAGACAGGTTCCATCATAGGGACAGATTCCGTAGAGACATCCATCTCCATAGAGATAGGTTGATCCTCAGAGTAGTTCAACACTGGTGATACCACATGTACCATTAGTGCCATAGGCACCTCAGGCCACTCCAACATCACAGGCACCTCCAATTCCTCCCATTGTGGATGGTTTAGTTCAGGATGTTTGAGGTTTACAAGTAGGGATGACAACAGTTACTGATCGATTAGACCAGGTTATGACTATGTTGCAATAGTTTATGACTACACTAGTGCAGTTACCTACTAGTGTGAGCACTAGTCAGGCACCACCTAGTACATAGGATAGATCCAGTGATAGGGATCTAGATGGTCCAGGGGGTTCAGGTATAGGTATTGTTGGAGATGGATCAGGTACCCCTGCTAGGTCATGAGATAGATTGAGATCTATGAGATATGGATATTGCATTGATGATGTATCATATGCATTTTTGATCAGGACTTTGATGTATGAATCATTTGTTGATGTACCTTTGATGTACAAATTTATGTTATAGACATTGATGATGGACATTTATCTATGATGATTTTTGATTCCCCTTTTGATGATGTTGTTATGAGATTATCTTTTATGCATATCTACATGCTGCTATCATGCATTTATTTCTATTATTCTATGGATGCAATGTCTTAGAGTAGGACATAGATAAATGGATGCAAATGATGTTAATGCAACTTAATTCTATATGATTTTCTGATTTAATCATGATGTATGGTTTATGCAATGCAATGATATGGATGCAATACTTAGTGCAATGATAAATGAATGCAACTATCTTTTTTTTTTTGGTTTTTTGATGTATGCAATTGAACTTATGATGCAATTCTAAATGATTTGGATAAATGACTTAATGATTAATGTTTCTCTTTCTTTTGCTTTTCTCTTGATATGAATATATAATGAATAATGATTCATGCTTTATGAATGCAAAAAGAACAATCTCATATTGATGATTTGAAACCATTTAATTGATGAAGTGTTGTCAACATTAATTCCCCCCCTTGAACTTGGAAAAGTGCTATAAATAAAATCCATTTTAAACTAACTTGAAAATGCAATTAATCTAACATGAAGATGCAATGCAACTAATTGTCCTTGAGGTTTGTGAAAGAAAGGCAAACAAAGATATATTTTCATCATTGAGCGTTGTGGAACTTAGTAGTCGATACAATCTTTATTGGTGCCACTGCGACCATAAGAATATGAATATGAATTTCATCTCATTTGGTAAACCCTTCTATGAAACCAAGTACAACCCTCACTAGTTGAATGACCAACTATGGGAGTATGAATACTGGTTTGATCGGATTCAATGTTGCAAGTGAATGTTGGTATTAAGATATTGGAAATCTAAATAGCCAAGGTATCCTTTTGCGTAAACAAACAAAGGTTAACCCTCCTTCCTATATGAATGTCCTTGGTGGTACTTTGATGACCATTTCGTTAGACTAATCCACACAAGTTAAAAAGTTTTCCCCAAGACAGTCACATGGAAGCTTAAGAAAACATCATGTCTCCATCATTGCCAATCTAGTCGAAACATCATAGATTAGCTAAAAAGAACATGACTCAAAAAAGATCAACAAAAAACTCATCAAAATTTCCAAGTGTTTGTGAAATGTATCAAGATTTTCAAATAAGAATTCCAGAGAATCTGATCATTTAGGGCTTGTCAATTTTTAATTATGATAAAATAAGTTAATGAAACTCAAGGATCATGTTATGTGATCAAACTATTTAGGGTTGAACAATGATATCTATCAAAGGTTCCAAAATGTCTCTCTTCTGAATCTGAAAATCTACTTCTGATGTGTGACCAAGATGTTGTACTATTGAATCCATTTGGTACCAAGAATCCATGATGCATGCCCCCAAGTGATAAATGTGATCAACGTGAAACTTAGGGCAAATTGAACCTAGAATGCGACAAAATGCAGCTCTAAGACTTTATTAGGATTATGCACAAATGACGGATGCAATGAGGATATGGACAAATGAGATGATGAAACACAATATGTACAAATGTGACTAGGAAAGACCTAAGGGACAAAAGGTGCCTGTTTCCAGGTTTTCACCTTTTGGGATTATTGTTCTCTTTTCTTTTTTTCTACCAAAGTGCCTATTGCTAGGTTTTCACCAAGGCACTTTTTTCTCTTTTTGAATGTTTTTGGCTTTTAAACTTTTTGATTTTTTTTGTATTTTGATCTTTTCTCATTTTTTTGGTATTTTTGATTTTTTCCATGTACAAAGCTGATGCTAGCTCATCTGATACTCGCAACTTATACTCTTTCCTCTAAATCAGGTGTGAAACCTCTTAAGATGAATGCTATTGATAGGTTCTTGCAATTCATCTCCATCACAATTGGCCAATTTGTAGGTCCCCATTCCAAATGAAGAAACAATGACAAAAGGACCAAGCCAATTTGCTTCCCACTTTCCTTTCTTTTCTCTATCAGCCTGATTTTTTGGATTTTCTCTTAGTACTAGATCTCCTACTTGAAAGGTTCTTAGTTTAATATGCTTGTTATAGTTCCTTGAAATTTGATTCTGATACACTTTCAAATGATCATAGGCTTGAGCTTGATGTTCCTCCAACATCTCCAATTGTTGAAGGCAGGCAACTCTATAATCCTCATCCATGATTAATCCATGCAATGATACTCTTAGGGATGGTACTTCAACTTCTAAAGGTACCCATAAGACAATGAAAAAGGTGTTTCTCCTATCAGGGTGAGAATACTAGTCCTATAGGCCCACAATGCTGGATTGATTTGAAGATGCCAATCTTTTCCTAACTTGCCAACATATCTTGTAAGGATTTTGAGGATGTTCTTATAGGTAGCTTCTTCTTGTCCATTACCTTGGGGATAGTAAATGGATGAAGATGTTATTAATAACTGAGAGGGGGAGGGGGGAGGTGAATCAGTGGCCTCAAAAATTTATCCTTTAAACTTTAATCCCCAATTAATACTCCTAAGATTATTAAGTCCCTACAAGATGTATGCCTTGAAATACTTGAAATAATTTACTGTCTGTTGGTTTACCTTGTCTGTCCTTCTTCTCCTTGATTACCGATAAGCAGTAAAACTTATTTATCGATACTCAGTAAATATGCAGAGTATACCAATCAATCTAGAAATGCATATGTGAAATGTAAAATAATAAAGTAATAAACCATACACAAATAACACATGGAGTTTAACGTGGAAACCCTGTTAATGGAAAAACCATTGGGACCGATACCCCAAATTTTCACTCTTCTGAAAAGAGCCCTATTAGGAGCCAAACCTGTTAAAGGTTACAAACACACAGTTAAGTGCGACCTTGTTAGAGGATTTTTATACATAGATTGTCACTAAGTATCTCGCATCTACGCTACCATCCTTGAATCAGCCTCTAGACTGTCAATAGGCTTTATGCTAATCTTACTACCATCTTTGAATCAACCTCCTTCTTAGAATGTCAATATGCTTTAGGTAAGACTAATGCTACTATCATGAGTCAACCTTTTTGGTAATCTATTAGGATATACCTCAATTATAAAAGACTATTAAGTCTCGCTCTGTTTAGAGACTTAATGCTTCAATGGTTAAACTGAAACACAATGACTAGTTTCTAATGCAACTTTGAATTGCAGATATTCAGATCTATTTATGTACAATACCTCTCTAATCAATGTATCAATTACATTCCTTTGTGCTTCACACTTTCTACTCAGTGATGCTGTGCTTTACTGTTTGTCTGTGTCTGTAGAATTCATTAGCTCTCCTTTAGCTTGATTGATCAGGACTATATGAAGCTTAACCTTCATCAGTTTCTCTTCAGCATCTTCTCTCAATTCACTCCCTCGTGTATCTGAGTGCATACGGAAATGAATTATTCTTGTCTCTTATATAGACACGATATTCTGATTCTTGATTCTTGGCATGAAAAATAATCCAGCCAAATTGATTTATGGCTTTAACTCCTGATTTATCTCGTAGTTATCTTCTTGCCAACTGTATAAATAAATATCTTTAAATGTGGTCGAATAAAACAAATAAAACAACTAGTTAAGTCTATCTTTAAGCTCTGCCAGCTAGATATTTTGTCATTTTCTAATCTCTCTATTCTGTCGGTCAATTATGCAGTTCATCGCCGGTGGCAACTGCCAGTTCCATCGGTGCAACTTCAGTTAGCTTTGGGATCTCTGTTCGTTGGGCATCATTAGATCTTGCTCATTGGGAAACACTATTTTCAGCTCGTCGGGCATCCTGTGATTCTACTTTGTCAGGCAATATTGTCTTCTTCTCATCGGGTATCACTGTGACTTTATCTTTGTCTTTACCAATGGTGTGCACTCCACTGGTGTGGTCTGTCACTTAGTGAATACTTGACTTTTATGCATTGCTGAAAGCATAGCCTCTATTCCATTGATTCTCTAAAGTCTTTGGCATTATGTATATGACCATAGAGATGATATCAAGTTGACATCAATGACAATACAAATCATTAACTGATTTAATGTCTTGCATCATCTTCAACTTAACATTATCAAACATTCAATCAGTTACATGTCGTCAATCTCTCCCTTTGGCATTGATGGAAACATTATTTATTATCATAATATACTATTTCTAATACAACATGAAATGCAATTGTTGAGATTCATCAAATTATCAAATAGTTTGTTTTGATAACTGATAAAAATGTTTGACTGCCGGTAAGCTTTGTGTAAGCTTAGATTTGATTCTTGCAGCTTTTCCATTTCTTCTTCTAATGTGTTGTATACTCTGTCTGTGTCAATTTATCTCTTGACTGTTCTTCTTCTTTGATGTCTCTATCTTTTGTTTGCAACTTTGATACAAATTCTCTCCCTATGGATATGATCTCTCCTTGTTTGGAGTAATCTGATAATGAATAGTTTTTTATGATAATATGGATAAATTCTCTCCCTTTGACATTAATGCCAAACAAATATTTTCACAAATATCTGACATTCTGTCAAACAATTTCTTCTCTCTATAATATATTCCTTGAATTTCCCTTATCCATCATCAATATAATAGTTTGCTCTGGTGCTTGGTTCTGATATATACCTTTCTGTATATAGATGTAGCTTTGAAGTTCAACTTCTGCTTGCATCAATCATGAATGATTTTCTGATAATATATGGCTGATGTAGCTTTCAGTCCTTTTACTGACTGATAAATATGGGTTTGAACCCTAGTATTTTCCTCAGGTACTCAAATGTGTCCTTGGGCAGTGGCTTGGTGAAGATATCAGCCAATTGTTCTTTTGATTGCACATATTCAAGTATGACCTCTTTTTCTTGAACTTGTTCTCTTAAATAATGATACTTGATGGCAATGTGTTTAGTCT
>MU225836.1:461343-481620 GCA_018584345.1 Thuja plicata
TATACCCACTAAATCCATCCATAAGTGAAAACATAGAATGACCTGCAGTGAGATCCACAATAGCATCAATGCTAGGTAATGGAAAGTCATCTTTTGGACAAGCAAGGTTTAAATCTCTGAAATCTGTTTAAAATCTTATGGTTTTATCATGTTTGGTAATCGGTACAATGTTGGAGATCCATTTGGCATATGCAATTACTCTTATAAATCCTACCTTGAGTAATGTTTCCAATTCTGCTTTGACTAAAAGGGCTACATGTGGATGCATTTTTCTCAACTTCTGCTTGACGGGCTTAACCCCGGGTTTGAAATTTCAATGATGAATTATGAAACTTGGATCTAATTCGGGCATGTCAGCATATGACCATGCAAATTTGATTTTTTTTTCTTGAAAGAATTCAATGAATTCTTTTCTCTCTAAGGGACTCAAAGATGCTACCATGTGAATGAATTTAGGTTCCTCTTTATTTCCAATGTTAACCTATTCTGTGGGTTCAATAAGTATAGGTGATCTTTCATCTTCATGAGCTAGTAAGGTGTCCAACCTCTCTCCCTTAGGTGCCACGGTTGGGTTTTCACCTTCAGAAACATCCTTTATTTTTACTTTTTTTTTGGGTCTAGCACTGCCACATGGTGGTTTTCACCACTAGACCTTCTCATTTTTTTGTATTTTTTCTTTTCATTTTTTGGATTAAGAGGTTGAACACCTTCCCCTATCATCATGTCTAGAGTGAATTCATTGATGGAATAATTGGGTTCAACTGCATTGAGGTATAAGACCATTGCATTGTCATTTGGGAAGTAGAGTAAGTCATTTGGCTCGACAAGATCCCAATCAATAAGTTCTGGGTGCATTAAGGAAAAGTATTCATTGGATTTGTTTTCATTTGAAGGATTGAAGGGCATGAATTCGTTTGATGGTTCATACATTGTATTGTCAAGGTCTATGACATGTGCCTCTTCAAGATGGTCCATGGAAGAAGGATTAAAATCCTCTCCATCAGAGTCCTCTAAGATTTCTATGGGAAAGAAAGCATGTGGATTAAACACTAGGTTAGAATCTCCCACCCATGAAGGTACCCAAGGTTCACCTACCCATTGAGTGTAAAGAGGTTTTTGTTCTACATTGACTTGTTGAGGTGCACTTGATGTTTGAGTTGAAGTCGAACTTTGAGTCACATGTTCTTGATTCTCAACTTTAGGAGGAGTTGCATAAGTGTGAATGGTATCAACCTCTATGTCATGACAAGATTCTTTGGACAAGGAATCCCACTTATAATCCCTAGAATCATCTTCACTTTTAGAACCTACCCTATGAATATGTGCACGAAAATCATGCATGGGACTTGAACTTTCTCCTTTATGTTGAAAACCTATGCTGACTTTCTCTTCTTTTGCTCTCCAAACTGGTTCAATAGGTTCTAACAACCCTCTATGTCAAACTCCTAAGGGTCCTCTTCCCTTATACCCCATTTTCTTCATGATATAAATCCTTTGCCATATTGATCAGTTTGGATGTTGATATGTTGGACCCTTTCATTGGGATTAGCTGAATTATCATCCTCTTTGTAAAGCCATTGCAAAACTTCATTATCCTCTCTTTCCATTGCTTGTTTGTCACATTCCCTTACAAAATGGGAATTGTATTTATGAGGTTGATGATCTTTGGATGGTTTCCCATGTGTCCTTGGAGATGTAGGTAAATCAAATAGGGAAACAAAATATTCCCCTACCCCTTTTGAGTAAATTTTGCATTGTTTCTCAAATTGGTTCATCAGGTCACTCATCTTTTCATAATGATCTTTCTTAGCTTGTTCTCTTTCCTGCTTAGTGGGTTTTGAAGTTTCCATTCTTAATGTTGAATTCTAGACTAAATTATTATTTGAATTTGAACCCTCATAACTCATCTTTTCTTTTCCCTTAGTCGATGTAGTTGAGTCAGTTTGAATAGGGTTAGAAGTTGATGTAACATTTGATGCTGGTTTTGGACTTTCCTCCTTGGGTTATTCCATGGTAATATCAGGGATGACTCCTTCCCTATTATGAGGAATATACAATTTAGGACTTGGATTTAAAGCGCTGTAATATTGGAAAGGGTTTGAATCTCCTCCAATCGTGATCTCTTCCCCCATGTATGGAAACTTTATGCATTGGTGATATGTAGAAGGTACCGCTTGCATTTCATGTATCCATGGCCTCCCTAGTAAGATATTGTAGGTCAATTTCATATCAAGGACCTAACATATGGTATCCTTTTTGATAGGTCCCACTTGAATTGGTATAATAATCATACCCTTTGAAGATCTTTCCTCCTCATCATAAGCCTTAATGGTGATTTTCTTTTTAGGGTCAATGGAAGACTCAGTTAACCCTAATGACTTGACAAGGTTTAAGGTGAAAATATTAGGACCAACTCCCCCATGTATGAGAAATCTCTTGACCCCATGTCTTTGGATTAATACCTCTATATGCAAGGGTAAGTTATGAGGATGTGTGATAGACATATCATCTTTCTCTAAAAATGAAAGACAATGAGGGGCTATGAGATGTCCTACCATGTTCTGAAATTTATCTTCCTCCAAGTTTATAGGAATGGTGGTCTCAACCAAGACTTTTTCCAAAATCTCCTTGTGATTAGGAGATAATTTTAATAACTCCAAAATTGATATTTGTGTTGGAGTATTTTGTAATTGATCTACCAAACTATAAGGCTTTGTTGTGGGTGGTGTTTGTTTAGCCAAAATAGTAGGTGTTTTAGGGCCAATAATAATAGGAGTACCCCCTTGTAGGGTAACCTTTGAGTCTTTCCCCCTTGTGATGGCCTTAGAGGTTTCCACATTAGGTTGATCTTTGATCACAACAACATTGATAGTACTCTCTTGGCCAGATATAACATTGATAGTATTATCATAGGTGTGTGTAAAGTTAACATTATTATTGCCTCTTACATTATTTGCACTATTTCCTCCATTGTTTGAGTTGGAAGATTCTCCTTTTTCATGTTTATAGAAAGGAGTTTTAAAGGCCGTGTGATCTTCATTAGCCTGAGGGCCTTCCACTTTTATCACACCATTGTTTATGAGATCTTGTACCACATGTCTGAGATGCATGCAATAATTGGTCTTATGTCCCCTATTTTGATGATACTCACAATGACTATTCTCACTCCATCAATTTGTCTTGATTTGACGTTCATATGGTTGAGACTTTGGTAGGTCAATAAGTTTATTTGCAATAAATGTCCTTAATGCAGTCTCCAATGGTTAAATTAGTGAATTTCCTTTTGGGTGTAGGTGCAAAGAAAGGTTTAGGCCTAAAAGTCCCTTGATTATTCCCAAAGTTGTTATTAGTGTTGTTGTTAAAGGGTGCTTTGGGTGCTTGATTCAGATTATTGGCTTGAACTGAATTTTGAGTGAGATTGAAAGGTGTGGCCTTTAAAGTGTTAGCCTCTACCACTCCATCATTAACCACTCCTTTATTTTTGTTATTCTTCATCCAAAATTGGTTTTTGTTAGGGAAAATTGTGATTTTGATTAGTGTTGGAGGTATTGTTGTTGTTGTTATTCTTGTTATCCTTGTAAATTTTAATTTCTCCACCTTTTACCAATGCCTCTTTCGTTGTCACCCCATTCTCAATTAGGTCTTGGAACGACCTAGGATATTGTAGCCTTAATTGATATTTCATTTCATGATTCAAGCTGTTCACAAAAATATCCATCTTCTCCTTTTCGGGTACACTTCAAGGGTATCTAGCAAATACTTCTCTCCATCATTGTAGGAAAATTAGGAACCCCTCTCCCTCTCTTTGTTTGGTGTTACATAAATTAAGCATTGTAACCTCATGTTTGATGTTATAGGAATAATGAGTTATAAACTTAGAGGCAAATTCTTTAAAGGTTCGAAGGCCGGAGGGTAACTTTGAAAATCACTCCATTGCCATACCTCCCAAACTTCTAGGGAATAACCTCATAAGGTAAGTTGTGTCATGCATGAACTCTAAAATTAAGGCACATAATTCCCTTAAGTGATCTTGAGGAAATTTTTTTCCTTCATATTTGTCATATTTAGGAAAGATAGCATTTGTGGGAAATGGAACCATGATGAAAGATTTGTCAAATGGAAATGGACACAAAGCTTTGATAGAAAAGGGTCTAGGAACCCCACTTTGTTTTATCGTGTCCAATTGCATTTGGAAAAGATGGAATTGTTTGTTCATGATGTCAATGGGATTAGCCTTAGCTTCTTCTTATTTAAGTTGGTTGACATCATAATCATGTGGAAGTTTGAGACCCGTTTGTGCTAGGTCTAAAAAGTATTTTTCCTTGTCTTTTACCAACACTTTTTCCATAAGCTTCATGAAGAAAGGACTTTGCATAGCTTCATTAACTTTCTCATCAGCTAACTCCTCATCATTAGGGTCAATGTTGCCCCCATTGTTGTTATTATTCGACCCTTGATTGTTAGGGTCATTGTTTGCTCCTCCATTGTTGTTTTTATTGGATCCTTGGTTGTTAGGATCAACGTTTCCCCCTCCATTGTTGTTCATATCCTTGTTTACATGGTTGATTTGATCGGGATCTATATGGCCAAATGGAAAAGACATCATTGGTTCTGTTTCTTTGATGGGCTCTTGTAATGGTCTTGAAGAACTAAAAGGGTATCCTTAATGTAATGAGATCAAGTAAAAACTGACATTAACATAGATCAAATAAAGAGCCTAGGATTTTATCTCACTTAAGTAATCAATCTGTGAATGATTTTGGAAAATGTTGAGTAATGGCTGATTCTAATCTAGTTGAGTATACACAGAGGTAAAACGTCCAAAAGGGTATCCAAAAATGGAATTTTCTTGTTTTCAAACCCTTGGTATATATCCATTGTTTTCCCCTTTTTGTTTTTGGGCGGCTCTTGCCTATGTGTAGGTGGCCTTTAATTATTTATACACGGTCACTAGAATTCTTGTACGCGGCACTCTGCAGCTAGCAGGCGGCGTTTGCCTATTGATAGGCAGTTTTTAAATGTTGACACACAACACTTTCCAGTGGCTTACGTGACTTTTGAATGTTTATACACAGCATTTCCAAGTTGTAAGCGGTCCAAGGTTGTTTGTACGCGGTTTTGAATTGCTGGTACGCGGCTCTTTGCTGATCAAAGTTGAAATTATCAATTTTTTTGTTATTTTTGGATTTAAAATTTTAAAGGCTTTGATCAGATTTGTCAAAAAAGAATCTTGCATGAAAACAGAGTACAAGCTCAACACAGACATCAAAATTGTACCATATACCTAAAACAACACTAAAAGTGTATGTTCTCGGATGTTTTTACAGGCATGCACAATAATTTCTTCCAAACAATCTACCTTAGAGTCAAACAAATTTGGCTTTTAACAATGGCACTAAAAAGGTAGGTTTGCTATTTTATCAAGGTTTTAATCACTTTCGGTCTAATTCTTGCCAAGATCCTTTACCCCCTTGCGGGCTTCCCATATGGACAAAAGTATGATTTTGTGCAATCCCAAAGGACTACTCAAGGAAGTGAGGATGACTTGCACAAGGTTTAGTCACTTTCTGATTAAGATAAAGTGCATTTATTTAGAGTGGGTCAGATGACATCATGGAAAAAAGAGAATATCTCCCACTTTGGGTTGTTCCCTCTCACCGCCTTCGTAAAGGAATTCTTGGGAGGTAGGCCCACTAAAGATCTAATTTAATCTAGCATGTATATGGAAAGCAAGAACTGAACTTAGTCCAACAAGTTTGGGAATCTGATTCACTCAAAGAGTGAAGAGCATATCCATATTGTCTTTGTTTGTTCTAAACACCTCAAGCAATATTTTTTTGTTTTCAACCTCTTGACAAGGAGGTTCTTAAAATTGAGTTGTGTGGTTCAATTCCTTATCCTTTTATTTGCACTAAATTGACTTTGCATATTTAGCTTTCTGATTCACTTCAAAAAGTGAAGAGCATATGCCTAATGCTTGTTCAATTTAAACAATTAGAAGGATTTTCCTTATTTATACTAGATTTAAATGAAATGCCACAATTTGATCAATGCAAGCTTGATAAGATAAATACCTCATTTTTAAAAGCTAGCAAAGGCTAGGCGCATTTTTGATTGATTTTGTGCTTTATTTCAACTCACCTAGTGGCGATCATTCCCACTCCGGCTCCTCCAACAAGTTAGTCAACATGAATAGAGAAGAGGTGAATAAAAAATTACAAATTAAAATGATAATTTCACTCCTAAAATCTCTTTTAATCAAATTTTGTCAAATCAAAGCTTGAAGAACTAGGTATGAAAATCAATCAAAGAGTGGGAAATTTTCTTTTATAAGCAAAGAACACTTTAATGTAATGATCATAAAGGTGTTCTTCTTCAAATAAAATCTCTAAAAGATTAGATGCATGTATTTGCTTATCATATTTAGCCTTAATCCTTACCTCTTTGCTAGGCCTTGTGACTCATTTATCTGGTTTTTGCACTTTCGGGTGATTTTTCATCCGCAAAAAAGAAAAACACAGAGAGTCAAAACAGTGAGTAGACCATTAAAAACTTGATTTAAAGTAGAAAGACCTATGCGGCATTTAACAGCTAATAAGAGACATTTAACTGTTACTATGCGTAAATAAAAAATTTCAAAGAGGCTTTTAAATCTTAATAGGTGGCCCTAGAAATTCCATAGGCGGCCAAATAAAAATGACAGGCGGCTCAGAACATATAAAATGTGGTCAAATGTTGCTGGAACACGGCTCTTGGAAGTTCAAAGGTGGCACACTTTATCTCACAGGCAGCACACTTTATCTCCTAGGTGGCCCACTTTATCTCACAGGCGGCACACTTTATCTAACAGGTGGCTTAAGAAAGAAAGACGGAGATGAAAGAAGCTCTATAGGCGATGCTCTACTATTCGCAGGCAGCTCTAAATACTTCGTAGGTGGCGCTTCTCCTATTTTCCTAAAAAATAACACAAAGAATAATGCAAAAAAAACACAACATATTATGATAAAACATTAGAAATGAGGCTTAAATCCCCACGGTGGGCGCCATTTGTGTGTGTGAGATTACACCTTCATGAAATTAGGATTAGTAACAACAACTCTATGGAAAGAAAATGTCATTTAATCTAAGAATTGAAGTTAAACCCATGACATCTCATGGTTCTCTATCTAAGCTTTATTAAGAGAGCTCTTAGTCTTAATCTCTCTCAAGGACAATCCTAGAATGAGAAGAAAATGATAAACATGCTCTAATCTAGCTCAAATGCTCAAAAATATGTGTGCTTGCTATGCAAATGCTCCAAGATATGCTATGAAATCAACAAATGCTTCTAAACATGATACTCTAAATGCTATGCAAATGCTGAAATAATCTCGAAAGCTCTCAAATGCTCTTCCAAATGCCTATAATAAGGATGCTTTTCTCTTGAAATTATTGGATCCCAAACACAAAGAAAATGGCTTGTATTTATAGCAATTTTCCAAGGGTAGGGGGTAGAGTGAGTTGATCATGATCAAGCTTTGGTTGAGTAAAAACCTTTCAGGTGTTTTTAAAATGGAGGGAAAGTTGGTTATCCTCAAAGATATTATGAATTATATAATTCAATTATTTAATTAATTTAGCCATGTAAGGGTGAATGGGTTGGATTTGATTCTTTTGATTTAAACTATACAATTAATTGATTAAAATCAATTGCATAATTTGATTAATCCCTTTTAGGCTTGAATTTAATTATTTGATTTCATGATTATTTAATCATTTGATTTAATTTGATTTTTGTCCACTTTGCTTGATAAATGTCCTTTTTATTTGATTTTAATCTATTTTAATGCATTTGATGAGACTTGAGGCAATTGGCTGAGATTTGCAAATTTGAATGTTCAAGATACACCTGGTCAATTTTAGGTGTCTACACCCACAAAGCTTCACTATCTACAGAATGGAAGGGGCTGATTAAGGCTTACAATTTGATCACTTCTGATGATCAACCCTGTTAGGAGTATTATGTAGAGACTAGTTAATGTCTACTATGATAAGAACTTTAGCAACACTGTTTAGTGTGCACTCAGTTAAGATATTTACAAAGGATTGTTAAGCCCACCTTTGTTGAAATGATTTCTTCTATTTGCTACACTTGTTAGAATGTAGACAAAAATATTCAATGACCTGAGTGTATGCAATCTACAACTGCTGATTATAGATCCATTAAATTCACATGTACAATGTATCACCTAATGTGATTGATTAATACCTTTTTTTGTCAATAGCCTTGAATCTGCTTCTTGATAGCCTAATTCATCTTTTGTTGTTCTTACTTGAAAACCTTAGTCTGATCCATAGATGTTCTGTTGGGATTAGGCTGAAAGCTATTCTCCCAAGATCACCTGCATGCAAACCTATCACGAGAAGAAGCAAGAAACAGACAGAAGAAGAGAAACAACTATGGAGGCCAAAAAACCAGAGACTGGAAAACCATGTTGAAAGAAAAGAGCTTCTATATTATCAACAATAGAATTACCAAATACAATCTCTGTAATGAAATACAAAGCAGTGAGTCCTTATAAAAGGAATCACGAAACCCTAAAGGAAACCCTAAAGAATTATAAAGCTGCCTAAGTGAAACTTAAGCATAGAGTAATAACTTAACTAATTAAATCAACATGATTTAATTAATAAGAAAACTAAAGATTACTCTAACACCCCCCCTTAAGTGTAACTTAGGGAGAAGAAAAATAACTAAACTACTACAGAAAGCAGGAAAGATGGGTCCCAGCAACAAGGCCTGATCAGGTACCCAAAACAAGAAAGCAAACTAGATGAAGGAAACTAAGCCTTCAATCTAGGGAAAAGATGTCACAGAGAAAGGAACAAGAATAGAGAAAGAAACATCTCTGAAGCATGAAGCTGAAAACTCTGTCAGAAGAGACTGCTGGAACTCCCACTAAAGTGCATGACCAGGTAGAGAAGACAATGTCTGAAGAGCTGATCAATCAAACCAGGAAGCAATAGAACCAACAGGTGAACCCCCCCATAATGCTGAACCGGGAGAGGTGACAGGAACACTGAAATGCAATGCCAGAAACATCTGCAGAAGAAGAACCAGGGACACCAACAGTGCAACAGAAGTACAAACATAGGATAAAGGGCAGTGTCACCGACACACTGCATGGGCTAATGTCATGGAAGGTACGCTCACTTGACAAAGGAGGATGCACCTAAAATGACATAAACATCATAACCCCCCATGGCACTTTATAACTGAGTGCAAGTACAAAAACACACAAGGTGTACAAGATCCCAGAAATATAGAAGTAGGCACTTTATCTCAGTGCATTTACAAAAAAAAGATGCATCAGAAGAAGCATACAAGCTTAGAAGTCAGAAAGAAGAGTGAGCTAGAAAATCAGAATAGGAGATCCCAGGACCTGTAGAACCAAGCAATCTGCCAGAGTGCATAAACTGCCAAACTGCAACTGAATAGATCACTGAACCAACTTTCTGACGATATCTGGTTTGCCAAAAATGGAGTCCGGATGAGCCAGATATGACTCCCGGAAGGCAAAAATATACATCAGACTTTGATAGAAAAAAACACTATCAAAATGGTAGAACCCAAAATCCTAACCTCCATCATCGAAAAGTTCTCGAAAAGAGCTTTCCGACGGTATATGGAAGTCAGAAAAAGACCCCCGGATGCTCAAGATAGAGTGAAAAACATCCAAGAGGGTTAGAAAGGCCCCAAAAAGTAGAAAATAAGCCCCTGGGGCTAAAAAAACTGGGCCCTCGGGTGCATGGCGCGCTCAGGGGGCTGGGCCACAGCCCTTGGTCACCCATGTGACCGCCCGCGTAGGTAAAAGAATCCGCGGGGGCTAAACAGACCCCCAGGCGGCGCGGGGGTGGCGGGGCCGGGGCGGAGCGGCTGGCGGGTGGCAAGGGCCGGTGGCGGGGGCCGGAGTGGCAGAGCAGGGGTCTGCGGGGCCGAGCGGCGGCGTGGCGCGGTCCGGGCGGCGGGGCCGCTGAGCTCGGCGGTGGTCGAGCGGCGGGGGCCGCACAGCGGCGTGGTGGCCGCAGAGGCGGCGTGGGCCGGTGGTGGAGCAGGCCGGGGTGGTGTGCAGGCGGCGCGGTGGCGGCACTCAGAGAAAATATACTGCGCACGTTAAAAAGCGCCAAAAAAATAATTTATTTTTTTGAAATTTCCTCGAAAAATGTGCCCGTACGGCCCTGCAAGGCCAAAAAATTTCTCCCCGAGGCTCTGGTGTCCAAATCGGACAAGCTTTATATGGATTCTAGGGTATTTGGGCCTTTTGGACGCAATCGTGAGGTCGGTTTTGGTCCAAAGTGCCCCAAAAAATAAAGACCCCACAGAACCAATGAAAAATGCCAGAAAAACCTCTAAAACCCTCTGTGTCTAGTGCGCTTCAACAAAACTCAAACAGAGAACAGCAGGAGAGCTCTGATACCATGTTGGGATTAGGTTGAAAGCTAATCTCCCAAGATCACCTGCATGCAAACCTGTCACGAGAAGAAGCAAGAAACAGACAGAAGAAGAGAAACAGCTATGGAGGCCAAAAAGCCAGAGACTGGAAAACCATGTTGAAAGAAAAGAGCTTCTATATTATCAACAATAGAATTACCAAATACAATCTCTGTAATGAAATACAAAGCGGTGAGTCCTTATAAAAGGAATCGCGAAACCCTAAAGAATTATAAAGCTGCGTAAGTGAAACTTAAGCATAGAGTAATAACTTAACTAATTAAATCAACATGATTTAATTAATAAGCAAACTAAAGATTACTCTAACATGTTCTCCTTGGCTACTATCATCCTCACATCCATTTGAAATGAATGATTACACATCTATTTATACAATAGATTGACCTATTTTAGTTTCACGTATTACAAAGATAACTCTATGATCAAAGGTTTACAACTTGACCTTGATCTCCTAGTTTGCATATTTTCAATCAATTAGACTGATTAAAACAATTACAATTACATTGACTTTCCCTCAAGAAATGGTTTTAAATCAAATCAAAATGCTAAATATAAAACATAAGTGTTTTATTTGACGTGGAAGTCAGATCCATATTTCTCAGAATTTAACTGACTTTTGGTGTCTGATGCCCGGGTTGCTTTGTTGTCAGCCTATCGGTGTTCCTTCGTTGAACTATCCGTCGGGTTCCCTTTCTTTGTGGGTTCCTCTGCTTTTCTGCTCTGTCAGTTTACACTTCAAAATTTTTGGGTTCAACTATGTAAACTATTTCGGGTTTCTCTTGTGATCCGTCTTGTCAGGTTTCTCTTGAACTTAGCACTTTCAGTGACCTTTGTTATCTGTACTTTCAGTTTGTACTGAAAGTCTATCTTTCGGTGTAGGTGTTACCGATGGTTCATAAAGTATTTTCCTTTGCATATACTAATGGAAAAATATTGTCTTCAATCCCCCCCTTTGACATTAGTATCAAAAACTGATATGTGTAAAATACTAAACTGTGTAGTATGTACACCATATGTTTACCTTGTCATTTATGACTCCCCTATGTATATGCCAATATACTATATGTATATAAATGTACACTTACCTTTATACTATACTCCCTTTTCCATATTATCTTCATATCATTTTCCCTTTTTGTTGTATCATATCATTCTCCCCTTTTTACTACTGTACATATCATTTTCCCCCTTTTTTGATAGTAAGGGCAAAGGTGTATACTTACAACTTATCAAAAATATGGGAATAGGAATTCTCCATGTCTTCCATCCGTTTCTACCATTTCTCCTTCAGGTGTTCAAGAGCCATTTTCTCTAGTGTGATTCGGGCATGCATATCATAGATGTTGTCTGCTATTGACATCTCTGGGGTGGAAATTAATTGTCTTTCCAAATTCATGTATTGTTGCAAAAGTGTAAGATTTGGTAGTATTAGAGCCTTTATCTTGATAACCTCACCTCTAAACTTGGTTTATGCCTCTAGAATTTCCTGTCTCAACCTTCTATATTTCATAATTTTTTCCAAATGCACCTTGATTGAATTATCATTTGTGGTTAGACTATGTGCACTTGTGTTTAGATCAGAAACTATTTGTGCAATCTTATCACTATTTTCCTTAGTGAATTTCTCTAAAGTGCATAACTTTTTTATTAAGGCAATAGCTTTAGAATTTATTGGATCTAATTCATCTGCAACTTTTGAGAGCTTTACCTTGTTCACTGCCACTTCTTGGCTGATATTTTCTGTCAATTTATATTGATATTTTTGTTCTGCTTATTCTTCAATTGCTTTTTCTGCATCCACATCTAAGATGTGATGGCCTCAGTTAGAATGGAAAGTTGATCAAGGATGGGGGCATCTTGATCAACATCTATGTCAGGAACTATTTGTGTTAATATATCCCTTGTAGTTTCTAACACTAGAGATTATTTGTGCTCTTTCCTTAGCTTTTCTTGCATAGCTTTCCTTTGACATATTTCTCCATACTTTTTGATAGATTCAAAATCCAATGTAGAAGGGTCATACTTTGATATTTCAATGATTTCATCCAGTGTTACCTTCATTTTGGACTTCTTTGTCTTCTTTTTATTCTTCGATGCTGAGTGGGAGGCTCTTGAATGTACTACCAAAGCAAGATCCTTTGCTTTGTGAGATGTGCTAGATGAAGGCTTTTGTGGGGTTGTGTCTTTTGCCTGCTGCTTGGTATCTACCTATCGGTTGGTTGTAGACATCTCCACATCAACCTTTAGTTTATCTGCATTATCTCCTTCGGTATCCTTAGGAGTATCATCTTCTTTCTTCTCTTCTTCACCTTTTTATTTCTACTCTTCATCTGTTTCTTGTTGTCCTCCATCTATGACATTTTGGTCATCAATTGTATGATCCTTTTGCTCATCAGTTGTACCTTCATGTTCATCATTACCCTTATCATCAGGTATACTTGCATCAGGCTTAGGTGAGTTTTCCTTTTGTGAGATTATGTTAATATATTGTATTAACAATCACATTTGGCCTGGTATATCCATGTGTGCAAAATTTTTAGTTGTGTCGTGTTCATTAGTTTGGGCTAGGACAATAGTGACGTCTTCATCTTTCTATACCTCATCTGCAGGATCTCCTCTGGTAATATCAATGACAATATTATTGGTTCATGTTTCATATGTAGTGTCCATATCCTTGTTACCTTTTGTGTTCAATGCTTCTTCATTAACATCCTCATCAGTTATAAGAATATGTTTGGTGCTCAATTTAGCCTAATTTACTTCATTATCTGGCTTATCGGTAAGAGATTCTTATGGCTCGGGGCTTGAATCCCTTTTTGATATATTAAGTATCTTTATCCATTCATCCACACTTTTTCTATCAAGTTCAATTAGATGCCCCTTTAGCACTTGGTAGGCTCTTAACTTTGGTGAGAATCTATTGGAATGTTTCTCCATCATTTATTTAATCTCTTCCATCTTATATTCAGGTGGCATGACTAAAACTAGGGCTCTTTCACTTATTTGTTTATTTTCTTTAAGAGCATATGTCCACCTAGCCGACAATCTATCCATAAGTTCTTTTGGCATTTTATTATCAAATTGAATTGGTATATATTTAAATACACTCATCATTGTGATGATGCCTTCTTCTAACTTGTTCTGGTCATCGGGATTTAGAGTTAACCATTTTCTAATCTTGGGTTCACTTATTGATCCTGACTTGATCATTGATGCACATACCTCATCAATTATGGTAGGAATCTTATTCTTAATAGGTTGTTCATCCTGTTCAGTGTCCTCAATGTCTTCCCTAGTTTTGAGGAACTTTCTTCTTTTTAATGGTGCCTTTTTCCCTGTTTGAGGCTTTCTTTTATAGGTCCTTACTTGACCTTTCTTGATCAGTGAAGGACTTGCATCCTTTGCTGTCTAACTTTTGGTCCTAGATGCAACAGTATTCCTAGGATTCTTTGGGGGTGGTGCATCAGACTCTGTGGATTCTGATTCACTCACCTTCTCAGCTTCACCGATGGGTGACTAACCCTCATTTTCTTCTATTTGTTCTATTTCCTCTTCATTTAGTGACTGATTTTCCTTTAAAGTATTAACCATTTTGTCCTTCTTCCTGTCAATATTTTTCACAACTAAGACGGTTTTTATCCTTTCCTTGGCTTCCTCATAAGTTCCAAACTTAGGTTGTGACTTTTCCAATGGTTCATTTATCAATGCTTCAATAGCATTTGTTTCTTGATCTATGTTAACCTCATAGTCAAGTGGTTCTAGCCATGCTATTCTCGGTACAATTGGCTTGATAAAGGTGTAATTAGTGTCCACCATAAAACAAATTTTAGTCTTGTACTTTTCTACTAGTTGTTCTGGTATCCTCATCCTCTTATGTATTATTTCTTTGAATCCAGTGAAGTATTCATTCATTACTAATTCAAAATTATCTTCTAGTGATTTGATGAACTCACTAATCTGTGTGGTCACTAGTCGAGTAGTGTCCCATTTGACATTGCTGATAGATGGGAAGGATTTTTAAAAATAGAAAATATGCACATAATGAGTGAACTGAACTTACATGAGTTAGACTTTGCAGTCCTAATTGTTCTCACGTTCTCATCTAATTTCCTTAGAAGAAGTTTAGATAGATCTAACTGCAGTCCCTTAAGAATTTTAAATGTTGTATCCACTTCTCTGGATGAAATATTGTTCATCCTGCTAGCCTAAAATAATTTGTATCCTAAGACATGCTCCAAATTTCATTTCATCATCGTTGATGGTGGATACCTTTAATCTTATTCCATCCCATAATGCTCTTTTTTCTTTTCAATGTCAATGTGAGGGGGGTGCTTTACTGCCTTTGGTTTATTAGTTATAGGATAACCAGTAGCAATGTGTATAACATCCTTGGTTGTTGGTTTTGGCTCATCCAACCATATCTTTCGGTCATGTACTCTGCTCAATACTAACCAAATCTATTCAGTCTTGAATTCCTTCAGGAATAATAGGGCATGTGTGAGTCCTTTCACTTCAAAGTGCTTATGTTCTTCTTTGATTGTTCCATCATCATTGCAAATATTTTTGTAATCTTTCTCAACTTCAAGGTCTCCTATTTCTGAAATCTTGCAGTGAATGTACGTTTGTACGTCCTCAATGAGTAAAACCCTAGCTAGTATACTGGAGAATGCACTAGCATTGTCAGGTTGTGAAGAAACCTTGAGATAGATCTTGTAATGAGGTTCTTTAGAAGTGGTATTCTTGATTAGATTGACCTATTTCTTCTTTGCATTCTTGATCTTGGGGGTTATTGAGTAGTTGCCATCATTTCAAAATTTAGGGCTTTTTCTCATAAAAGAAAATAGAGTTCTTGGTGAATGTTGTTACTTACTTAAACCTTCTATGAATATTGGGAATCTTTCTAAGTGATTTGAACAAGGTTAAAGTCACTCTATAATCTAGTCACTTTGTGCTTTGGTTTCACTCTGCTTCTTCGCTCAAATCGCTTTGTGAATAATGAGCTCTTATGTTGACTATTTATAGACTTTTGCCCTAAGTCGTGTCATAAATGCTTACCCAATTTTTGGTGTTTGAAGACAGAGTCATCAGGTAGTATACACACTTCATTCTCAGTGAGAACGTGATGCTTAAGCCATGTATCAACTCATTTTACTATTTATTGACGAATCTCGGTATATGGCGAAGACAACATTGTCTTTTTACATTTTTACCAATGGAGCTCGGTTTATATTAGTGACTTAGCTTTTTATGTGTTAACCGGCAATGCTTGGTAAGTATAGACAAATTATATTTGTATGTACACCGATGATTTTTGGTAAGCATTGATTTATGAGATTGAATTCATAGAATCATAACAAGAAATACCATAGTGCATCTTTAATCATGCTAGTTTGGCATTTCATCTATGTATAATGGAACTGATGCAAAATATAACTTGGTATAATGTAGTTTCATACTTACTTGTTCTTCTTAGGTGGGGGTGGTGATGTCACCAGATCCATTGGATAAGGTGTCACCATTTGCATTGGTCGGTCCAGCTTCATTAGTGTTTGTAGCTTTCCTCCACATTTTGTTTCTCATCTTCTTGATGTCTTCAATGGTGTTTCTATTGGCAAAGGTGTTGGTCTCTGTCACTCAGTCTCTATAGTCCTTCCTTAGATGACCAACTTTAATAGTGTAGACATGCTATTCTGGGGTTAGTCCAACTCCTAGACTTTCTCATCCACTATCTCATGGAGTTTGCAGCTGTGTCCAAATCTTCCACATACTGTGCAGTTTGCCCATGTATTGTAATCCCAAACATATGAGTTACCAACTCTGTTCGGTTGATAAGAAGTCTCATTTTTTTTAGGCTTCCATGCTTTCCTTTTCTTCTTCCTACATTCAAGAGATGTGTTCCCATGCATTTTGCAAGTAGGACAATATTTTTCCATGTAGGTTTCGTTCTTTGGTTGTTTCACCTCAAATTTACATTCATATGCTTTATGTCCTTTCTTACTACATTTATAACAAATTCCTATGAATGAAGGTGTGGATTTAGGAATACCTTTTATTTTTCTCCTACAATCATTTGATGTGTAGCCTAGTTTTCCATAGTGATTGCATGACTACTTTCTTAGTCTTGGATTTGTGTAGACATTCTTTGGATCAGCTTGGTATGGTGATTCTTCATTTTTGGTATACCATAGTCTGATATTGTTGTTGACTCTTCTTTGTCCATCCACAAAATAATCCATCCTTTTGGTGCTTTCTTCATCTCTTTTGATCATGTCATTGTGTTGTTGCTGAATTCTCACTTCATGCTTCAGTTTTTCATTTTCTTATCTTAGCTCATAAATAGCTTCTATCCTTTCAATGAGTTCTATGTTTATTTGGTTTGCCTCCCGAATCATAAGAATAATATGATTGGTGATCTCAGTTCTGTAAGTCTCTTTATTTTTGACTCTTTCTCTTATAGCTTTTCAGTAATCTTCCTCCTGTCATCAATAGCTAGTGTTCTTTCTTGCTCAACTTGTCTAGCATTGTTCATGACATCAGTCATTCTTACCATCTATTTCTCTTGACCGATTTCCAGTGATTTTACTTATCCACCTAGATGTTGATTGATTTCATTTAGACTCGTGATGCTTTCTTCTGATGTGTCTAATGCTTTGCTACTTGCAGATCCTAAAGACTCAAATAGATTAGGTATCTCCTCTTCATGATAGTTTGTTTCATTACAACGAGATTCCATAATCTTTCTTTCATCCAACAAATGTCTCATCTTGATTCTAGCTTCTTTATATTGTTCATAGAAGATCTGTATCTCTAATTTTTTATTCTCAATACTCTTGTCTAGCTTGTACCTTTCCATTGTATGATCTTTTCTCTTAAGTCTTTAAACTTTTCCAAATAAGAGTTCTATCTCTAATACCAATTGTTGGAAATAATGGAATGGTGTACCGAGAGGGGAGGCGTGAATTAGTACCCTAAATTTTTTTATCACTTAACCTTAATCCTTTATGTAATCAATTATATTACCATTCATATTTGTTATTCTATCTTTGTGTATGCTATATCAAATCATTAACTCAATAAGCATGTAAAACATTCATAGAAGCATTCATGAAATGTATAGACACATGACACAAGATTTGGTAATGCAGAAAACCCCTATTAGAAGGTAAAAACTACGGTGGGGATGAAACCCACAAAGCTTCACTATCTGCAGAATGGAAGGGGCCGGTTAAGGCTTACAATTTGATCACTTCTGATGATCTACCATGTTAGGAGTATAATGTGGAGACTCGTTAAGGTCTACTCTGTTAAGAGCTTTATAAACACTGTTTAGTGTGCACTCAGTTAAGATATTTACAAAGGATTGTTAAATCCACCTCTCTTGAAATGATTTCTTCTATTTGCTACACTTGTTAGAATGTAGAAAAAAATATTCAATGACCTGAGTGTATGCAATCTACAATTGCTGATTATAGATCCATTAAATTCACATGTATAATGTATCACCTAATGTGATTGATTAATACCTTTGTTACTCAGTAGCCTTGAATCTAGTTCTTGATAACCTAATTCATCTTTTGTTGTTCTTTCTTGAAAACCTTAGTATGATCCATAGATGTCTTCCTTGGATACTATCATCCTCACATCCATTTTAAATGAATGATTACACATCTATTTATGAAATAGATTGACCTATTTTAGTTTCACGTATTACAAAGATAACTCTATGATCAAAGGTTTACAACTTGACCTCAATCTCCTAGTTTGCATGTTTTCAATCAGTTAGATTGATTAAAACAATTACAATTACAATTAAATTGGTTGTCCCTCAAGAAAGGGTTTTAAATCAAATCAAAATGCTAAATATAAAACATAATTGTTTTATCTGACGTGGAAGTCATATACACATTTCTCAGAATTTAACTAACTTTCAGTGTCTGATGCTTGGGTTGCTCTGTTGTCAGTCTGTCAGTGTTCCTTTGTTGAAGTGTCCGTCGGGTTCCCTTGCTCTGTTGGGTTCCTATGCTTTTCTGCTCTTTCAGTTTACACTTCAACATTTTTGGGTTGAACTATGTAAACTGTGTCGGGTTTCTCTTGTGATATGTTTTGTCAGGTTTCTCTTGAACTTAGCACTTTTGGTGACCTTTGTTATATGTACTTTCGGTTTGTACTGAAAGTTTGTCTTTTGGTGTAGGTGTTACCGATGGTTCATAAACTATTTTCCCTTTGCATATACTAGTTGAAAAATAATGTCTTTAGATGTTTTGTTGAATTATTGGAGGCCATCTTCAACACCACACATTAGTAATTTTGAGAGTTTTTTTTACTTTATAGTCTTTGACATGCATAATCTCTGTCATAAACATCCTGCAAATAATGTTAGGCTGCTTAAAATCAATCACATGTGCCAAATTCACCCATTTGTCATTAGAAACCAATCAATTATGCAAAGCAGAACACAAGATGTGAGTAATGATTTTCCCTAAATGCGATCTTCCTAAAAAAGTGTAAGGATTTACAAAAAAGGATCAAGGAAACTAAATAAGATTAAGGAATTACCAGATGCGATCCAAGATTTACAGGGTGCAAGATAGGATATACTAGGTGTGGTCCTGTTCACCAGATGCGATCCTATTCACCACATGCAACTTTGTACTGCAAAACTAGAGAGTTAAATATTACAAATTTGCTCAAAATGATGAAAAATCTAGGGCTTGCCCCTACGGGGGGCGCAAAAAATGTGTACATGTTTATGTGTACTTTACTTGTACCAAAAAATATGCAAACACAACACTCTATAACTCTTTAATTTGATTGTTAGTACCTAAGATATCAATCAAAGTATAACAATCAAAAGTGAATAATAGCTTCCTAGTTAGAGAGAGTTTGATCTAATTATGCTAATTCTCTTAGAGTATGTTTTAAATCAGTGACACTACACTCTAAAATGGAAGATTCAAATTGATAAAATCCATTAAACTACATCTAAGCTAAACATATCAATTTTAAATCAATTGAATTCATTATGAACTTGAGATGTTAGCTAATTATCTAGATGCATATCAGTTTAATTCTACAACATAGGCTTAATAGTGCAAGATTGTGGGATCAAATGAGCTCAAAATTCATTCCTTTTATGGAGAATGAGGGAAAATGAGTGATTGAAATTGATTTCTAGTGAGTGATTAGGATTATGCCTTGATTGATCCATGTGAGATGATCCATGTATGTCAACTCTCATTGGTTCATAAATTGATTTGTCCATTAGTGGTGAGTTTGTGATTTAGAAAATTTTATTAATTTTCTTTAATTAATTACTTTAGCCAAGGGATTTAATGAAGTTGATTTAATTATATAAGATAGGGTAATTAATTAGAAATTAATGATTGATAAATAATAGATCATGTTTGATTTGAGGGATTTCAATAATTTTGATGAATTATGTCAATAATCAGATAATGAGGTTAGCATAATTAGGAGGAAATGTAACCACCTGAATTCGGTCTGTCGCAACTATAGACCCTATTCGCCCTAAGTGTGATCATACCCTCGATTTATGTCCAAACGACCCTGTTACTGCTTGGCATAATTCTTTTAATCAATTTAATGTCCTAGGTGATTTTTATCACTGATTTATATTATCTATTGTAGCCATACAATCCAAATCAATTTCGACCAATCAGATCAAATCAAAATCAAACATGGCTATAGTATTTAATTATAAAGGAATTAAATAAATCCCTATATCAAGTAATCACTTGCATTCAACCCATTCCCCTAGCCTATTT
>MU225836.1:510995-525313 GCA_018584345.1 Thuja plicata
CAGAATTCATTAGCTCTCCTTTAGGTTGATTGATCAGGACTGTATGAAGCTTAACCTTCATCAATTTCTCTTTAGCATCTTCTCTCAATTCACTCCCCCGTGTATCTGAGTGCATACAAAAATGAATTATGCTTGTCTCTTATATAGACATGATATTCTGATTCTTGATTCTTGGCGTGAAAAACAATCCAGCCAAATTGATTTATGGCTTCAACTCCTGATTTATCTCGTAGTTATCTTCTTGCCAACTGTATAAATCAATTTCTTTAACTGTCATTGAATAAAACAAATAAAACAACCAGTTAAGTCTATCTTTAAGCTCTGCTAGCTAGATATTTTGTCATTTTCTGATCTCTCTATTCTGTTGGTCAATTCTACAGTTCGTCACCGATGACAACTGCTAGTTTCATCAGTGCAAATTCAGTTAGCTTCGTGATCTCCGTTCGTCAGGCATCATTGGATCTTGCTTGTTGGGCAACACTATTTTGAGCTCGTTGGGCATCTTGTGATTTTGCTTCATTAGGAAATACTGTCTTCTGCTCGTCGGGTATCACTGTGGCTTTATCTCTGTCTTTACCGATGGTGTGCACTCCGCCGGTGTAGTTTGTTACTTAGTGAATACTTGACTTTTATGCATTGCTGAAAGCATAACCTCTATTCCATTGATTATCTGAAGTCTTTCAATTATGTATATGACCATACAGATGATATCAAGTTGATATCAATGACAATACAAACCATTAACTGATTTAATGTCTTGCATCATCTTCAACTTAATCATTATCAAACATTCAATCAGTTACATGTCATCACTTGAGAGACTCTCTTGAAATATTGCATTTGTACCTTATTTTTCCATCATTTTTTGGAGAGGCTATTTAACTTAATCATATTGTTAAATTAATTCATATTATTTTTTACTTAAGATAAATCTAGGAAGCTTTAGTTTGCATTTAATAATTCTTTTATTTTATGCACGCATCCTTTAGGGTTTTTTATCTCCTTTATTAAGGATTGGTCTCACTATAATAACTCATTCCCATTAAATCAATTCTCATTTATTCCTTTGATTATAATTGTTTATGCACTTTCTTGTTTGAGGATTTTCTCTTGTATGTGGCAAGTTATTTGCATGCAGGCGATTATTGGGCTCGTGGGAATTCACCAATCTTGAATTCTAATATTGAGGTGAAACAAAAGAATATCTGAAATGTTCAAGGAGAGCATCCCCATGGCCTCATCCATTATGTTCTAGTGATGCATGACTTTGAATGGGCAAGTCAACTGAGGTTGAACCTCATCCAAACAAGACCATAAATCCCTTGACATGAGAAGGCAGGTCATATGCATTTTCTAGGTGTGATAATTGTGCAAAGTAAGTCTCTCAATAGAGGAAGGGTCTGTCATTTAAACTAGAGGAAAGTTACTTCCCACAATACAAGAACCCAAACCCTAGCACAAATCTGAAAGATGAAATTTTCCAAAAAAATAACTAATGTCTGATCTTTGTGTACCCATTGTAAAATATGATGAAATTGACTATGGTCTAGAAAGAGCGTTGAAACACTTTTTGAATGCCTATTCATTTTTTTTTAAAATAGTGTCCGAATGCAAAAGATATGCCCCTAGGAAGGCAAAAACAAATGTCTAAATTTGATTGGTAATAAATGTAGTAAAACAAAAAAATCATAAAAAAAACTTAGTCCACTAGATCGGGCTTGAAATCAAATTTTGACGATATCTCATTTTCTCAATTTCAAGTCAACATGAAAAAGTTATGGGAAAAATACCACAAGCTCCTCTTTATGACCAAAAGTGTCAAACTGATAAAAAAATTGACGACCGTTAAATTTTGTCTGGAAAAATAAAAGTGGGTCTGTTGATGTCAGCGGCTACATGTGCAGGTTTTGCATCATTACCTGCATGTACTCATTAAAAAAGATTTTAAAAACTTTTAAAATTTAAAATTTTTTTTATTAAAATTTTGAAAAATCTAAAAAATAATTTTTTCTTTTTTTTGGGCAATGGGCTGCCTGTGCACTGATGTCAGCAATGTACTTTTGTTGATGCCAATGTAGATTACCCTGTAAAGTGTACTCTTTAAAAATTTTAACCCAGATTTTATGATCTAAGAAATCAACAAATTTTATATGGATTTATGGGGTTTTGGCCCTTCTGAGCGCAAAGGTGACCTCTTTTTATGCGAGAGGCAAAATGTTTCAGCTACCCCCAGATCCATACTATTCATGAACCTTTTGGATTTGATTATCGAATTCAAATTGCCCCAAGCTGCACAAAAAAACCTCACTGTAATAAAAAATTCAAAATTGTTGAACATGAAGCATCAGGTCTGGAGCTCTGATAATTCCCACAAGCCCAAAAATCACCTGCATGCAAATAACCTACCACATACAAGAGAAAATTCTCAAACAAGAAAGTGCATAAACAATTGGAATGAAGGAATAATTGATGTTTGAATTAATTAGAATGAGTTATTACAATGAGATCAACCCTTAATAAAGGAGATAAAAAACCCTAAGGCAACCTCTAAAGGATGCATGCATGCATAAAATAATTATTAAATGCAAACTAAATCTTCCTAACTTTGGTCTTCAATACCTGCAAAAATAAATTAATCTCCTCCCTAACTCCTAAGCTCTGATATCGTATAGAATTTTCAACATGGATCTAGCTAGAAAGAAAACAAAAGCTTGTAGAAATAAAGTAAAAATATAGCTTAGATCAACAATGAAATTCAGTCTCTTATTCCATTATTTATTACAATATGCATAATGATGCTTGACTTATACAATGTTGAAACAACCATTGGAAAAGGAAATTACAGTAAAGATTATAAAACACTGAACTTGTACTAAAGAATTAACATCTATTTCTCCTTAGTTGGGGTTAACACATGATAGTGTTCACCCTCCATTCATGCACATCAGACTGAAATTAAATGTAAGAAAACATCCCTAAACTATGGTGGATAATTGGAGTTAACTGGAATGGAAATGAGGATGGACATTGAAATTAATGCTAACACTCCCTCTTAAGTCTAAATAAAGAGACTAATGAAAGTAAAGAGGAAAGAGGGAAAACCCAGTGGGAAATAAAACCCACCAAAAAATAAAAAGAGATGCAACTATAGAAGTGCTGAAGAAAATTCTCTGAGACATAAGAAAATTGTAGACAATTTCCAGCTAATAATTGCCATAGTGCTGAATGAAGAACCTTCTCTGAAGCCGAGATGATGACCAGGATAAACCTCCATGAGTGCCCCCAATGACACTACTTGAACAATGAGTAGATGAAAAAAAAGGCAAAAAATGTGTCAATAAAACATATAGAAGACATTAAAATGCATAGGTGCCACCAAATAATAAACAGATGGTGAACAAAGGCAAATCATCTATCAGTCAAGGATGTAAATGACACATAAATCTATACAAGTGACCCCAATGACACTACTCAACCATGCAATAATAAAATGGTAGTTGATAATATAGGTGCCAATTGTTAAATTAAAAATGATCAATTATGAATCCAAGGAAGCATCAACACGAATAATAGAAACCCCTCCATAATGTTGAAAGGAGAGACATGATAGGTCCACTAGCATGGTGTCACTAAAGAGGAAATGAAGGCAAGGTCCATGTGAAAAGAGCATGACCTTGGCCTGTCTCTGATGCAAAATATGGTTCAACTTCTATTTCCATGATTGTTTGATGCAAGCCTCTACTTGTGGGTTGAAACAATATTTTTGGATTCTATTTGAAATAGTTGTATGGAGTAAGAAGAGTAGAGGCTGAAAATTCCATTATGTCCAATAACTCTAGTCTTCAATACCTACAAAAATAAATTATTCTCCTTCCTAACTCCTAAGCTCTGATACCATATAGAATTTTACAGCTAAATTTGCACAACACAAAATAAATCTAGAAAAAGAAAAATATGATGATAGAAAAAACAAAAAAACAAAAGAGAGAAGTTCAATAATGAAATTACCATACACATCTACATTGTAAATTTAGTCATTCCAGCTGATTGAATCATCTCTCTTGAATCTAGTTGATTCATTGTATTGATCATATTGAGAAGTATACAGTTTATTATTTTCCATCTTGTCTCTCTTGTGCTATTCATTGGGGTTCTAGATCTCCACATATTGTTTTAGGAAAATTCTTACATGGTATCAAAGCTCCACACCTGACGCTTCTTGTTCATCAATTTTGAGATTTTTCTTACAACAAGTTTTTTTGTGCATCTTTGGGCAATTTGGATTTGACAATCAAATCCACAAGGTTTGTGTATGGTATAGATTTGTGGGTATCTAAGAAACTTGGGCACTTTGGCACAAAATAGAGGTTATCATTGTGCTCAGAAGGGACAAAAACCCCTAAATCCATATAAAATTTGTCAATTTTAGAGAACATGAAAAATTTTGCACATTTTTGGGGTTGTGCATTTTATGAGGAATATTTGTACCAATGCTGACCTCAACACCCAACCAGTGTTGCCATAATTTTTTTTGTGGGTACCTTAAAAAAAATAAGCATGAATTTACATGAATAATTTTTTTTGTAAAAGTTTCAGCTTTTTAATAAAGTTTTTTAAAAAGAACTTTATTATTTTCTAGGAAAGTATGCCTCCATGTACAAGCTCTAACATCAGCAAGTTGTGAGCTAAAATTTGACGGTCATCAACCTTCATAGTTTGACATTTTTTTCATAAAGAAAAGTTGTCCGTCTTTTGGTTGTATCTTGAACAAACATAGGTGTTTTTGAGACAAAGCTATTTTTGTAGGTTCTATTTTCTGATTTTTTTTATTTTACAGGGTTTTTCACCAGTCAAAGCTAGAATTTAGTGTTTTCCTTCCCCGGGGCATATCTTTTGCATTCAGAATTCATTTTTTGAAAATGAATGGGTGTTGGAAAGGTGTTTCAATTCTCTTTCTAGATATCCAATCAACTTCATCATATTTTTCATTACGTACACAAAGATCATATATTAGCTCTTTTTTTTTTTTTTCTCTTTTTTTGCACTTTCTAGCTTTCAAATTTGTGCTACGGTTTAGGTTCTTGTATTGTGGGGAGTATTTTTCATCTGGTTCACATAGTAGACCCTTCCTCTATTGAGCGGCTTACTTTGCACAATTATCACACCTAGAAGGCGCATATGACCTATCTTCTCATGTCAAGGTTGTTATGGCCCTGTTTGAACCTTAGTTGATTTACTTGTTTGAAGTCATGCAACACAGGAAAAAAATAGATTAGGCCATGGGGATGATTTTCCTAAACATTTTAGATAGTATTTTATTTCACCTAGAGAGTTTCACTACACCTAGGGAGATGTGGACCAAGTTTCATGATCTATTTGGAACCATCAATTGGTTTAGGGCACTTCAAATTGAGACAAAGTTGACCTCTTTGGAACCTGATTCTTTTCCATGTATTGAGAATCTCTTGGTGAAATTCAAATCACTGTGATCATTGTTATAGTGTCGTGGTAAGATGAAAATGGACACTGAGTGTATATACTCAATTTTCTTTAAGGTTTGAGGTTTATTTCATATATTTTCTTCTACATTCTACTCAACCAAGGATGCTTTGGGTCCATGATTTACCATGCCTACCTTTGAGGTATTCTGCGATTAGTTGACACATGAGTAATCCAAGCTCACACAATTGGATGCTCTTCTAGGATCTAAGAAGAAAGAATTGGCAGCTCAGACATCTCCAAGGAAGCATGAGAAAAAATAGAAGCCAAAAACCATAGAGCCTAGGAATAATTCTAGTTCTCAATGCCCCTCTGTGACTCTTTCCTACCTTCTCCCAAGGGGAAAAATCGAAGACACAAAGACCTAAGTTTTCTTATTGTAGAAATCCAAATAATGATGAGTCTCATTTCTATAAGAAGAAGATAGATGGATATGCAAAATGACTTTAATATTTGACAACTCTTCTTATGAAGAGAAACATTGATATTCCTTCTTTTTCTACTTCTCACAAGTCTTGTTCTTCATCATCACTCCAGACAGGTGGTTAGGATAGAGGAAATGGTCATGCATTATTTGAAACCATTGGACTACACTCTTCTAGATGACTACTAGATTCAGGTGCTTCACACTATATGGAATCTTCTCAGGATGTATTCTCTTCTTTTGAGGCTTTTTCTATGCCACACATTTTGATGGGGAAAAATTGTGTTATGACTGTATGTGGAAAGGTTCTATTGACATTGATGATTATTCATTAAATGATGTACTATGAATTTCATCTTTGTCCTCTAAACTTATCTCTATCTATCATATTACTCACAGTGAGCCAGCGAAGACAATTGAGTTCACATGAGATTTAATGCACATCAAAGACGGTGAGACATGCAATATTGTTACAATAAGGATAATTGATCATTCATCTTTCTTGTACTATTTACCTCATTTTGGTCACACATAAGTTCAAGTGGTGTGAATTAACAAAACATGAGAGCATATTGAGGTTAAGTCACACCACTTGAACTTATGTTTTGTTCCTAAGAGTAGTGTTGTGACTTCTACACCTTCACATCCTATTGAGTTTTCATCTATTTTAAGCAGGATTCCTCTTCATCTTTTCCTGAAATTGTAGCTCCATGCATTGAGACACCTAGTGTAGTTGTTGATGACATATGAGAGGACATTATCTCCTCTTAGATAATAGATTCAACACATCTCGTATCCCACCTTCATTATAGATTCCATTATAGGATTCTCATGCATTCTCCTTTGGGCATCATCCATGCCTTCTAGTTTCACCTCACATTCATGGGTTTCCTCTTCTTTGTTTGTTAGCTTTGTTTCTCCTGCATTGGATCCACATTGGTCTGATCATTGAAACAAGGATTTTATAATTCTAGGGGGCTTTGGAGTCTTGATCCTCTCTAATGGGGGGGGGGGGTTGGCTATACTTATGGTCTTGAGAGAGTCTCTTGAGACATTGCATTTGTACCTTTTTTCCATCTCTTTTTGGAAAGGAGTTTTTCCCACTGGGTTTTCTCCTTTTCTCCACTTTACAAAGATTTAGTTGTGATTAGGTACCTCATCAAGTCTTGTTGTTGGGACCTGAGTTTTATTTCTTGTGTGTAGTTGCGTTCATGCACTTATCCTTTTAGCTACTCCCTAAGTTTATCTTAAGGGGGGATGTTAGAGTAAAAGGGTTATTTAACTTAATTAATTTAATCATATTGATTAATTAGTTTAGTCACCTTTTTTTTTTCTTTTTTTTTTTTTTCACTTAAGCTAAATTTAGGAAGCCTTAGTTTGCATTTAATAATTCTTTTATTTTATGCATGTATGCATTTAATAAGTCTTTTATTTTATGCATGCATCTTTTAGGGTTTTTGATCTCCTTTATTAAGGATTGATCTCATTGTAATAACTTATTTTAATTAATTCAATTCCAATTGTTTATGCACTTTCTTGTTTGAGGATTTTGTCTTTTACATAACAAGTTATTTGCATGCAGTTGATTATTGGGCTTGTGGGAATTCACCAATTCTTGAATTCTAACATAAATAATGGACGAATATTATAGAAATAATAAATTGATTTGTTATGTTAGATACTGATCTCTTTTTATTAAGGAAAAGAATGAACTAGGAACATTTACTTTGGTGCATTAAAATGAAAATAGTCTAAATAAGTTCACAATGTAATGCATATATTAATGAGTTATTAATTAATTGATAGATCAGGTAACATTTCTTAGTAACGATGTTAAGGAATCCTGTGAGAACGTAGCCTTGTTGTTAAACTTTGAATTCATGTAGAAATTCATGCAATGTAAAAATATATTGTTAACTTATGCATTGAAAACAAGTGATGTAATGATGTATTTCATGTTAGTTATTTAAAAAAAAATTTCTTGTATCTTTTAGAGGTTAGTTGTGTTTTCCTCTCGGGTTCCCTAGTGGGGCGTTATAAGATTGCTCAACTAGGTGGGGGATGGAACGATGGGGGGGATAGGAGATGATGGGGGGTGTGAAGAGAGGGTGAAACAATAATAGTTGTCTGATGACCATGAAGATGGTCAACAAGAGGCTTGTTTGAGGGAGGCGGTGAGGGATTATCCATGGGTTTAGACACCAAATGTGGAGGGCCATCAGAAGGTAGCTTCTTTGAAGCTAGAATAACATAGCTTTTCTAGTGATTCCCTTCTGGAGAGGAAGAAAGTGTTAAAACCACCTAGGATTCTGAGTTAATAGACGTAGCTATTTCTAAGATGTGAAATCTGAATTTTGTTAGGAAATTCCACACTGGGATTGATCGAAGCCAACACCCTGGTGTCAAGATGGTGGAGGGTAACCATAGGTTTATCCATTATGAGAATATTACCCATTGTGGAAATAATTTGAGGGATGAAATCCCATAGAAATGATAGGATATTTTTCAATGTGAGTCAATGAGGGCTAGATTAAGCTAAGATTTCTTCATTCACTGCATTGGGATCCCATTTGAGGACCCTAAAAATCACAAATAAGCCCTTTTGATAAAGTTTATAGAAATAAATTTATATACCTAATTTATTTTTCCAAACATTTTTAAACCTATCATCTAAAAAATTTCTAGAATGAACTCTATTAATATCAAATACAACAAGGAAAATAGTGATATTTCTTTATCTTTCTTTTAATTTATAAATAATATATAACAAATATATATTTGGAGAAATGAGGAGAGTATGCAAGAAAGCCAAAGAGAACTTACAATTTTGTTGTCTATCCTCACCATCATAATTTACAACCCTAGAGAAGAAAAATGTAGAAGAGGGGCAATTTACACAGGTTTTAGTCACAATATCTTTGAAGGATTTAGGGTTCAAAGACTATATGGGTAGGTCAGTACCCAAGTTCCCTAAACCTCCTCATCAATATTATTTGCATTGACATTCATGCTACCAAATTAAAATAGGGTACAAAGAAATGAAAGCTAGGGCATGACAAAATATGCAGGTGAATCATGGTCAAAACCACACATAATTGTCAGAGCAAACAAAGAAATGTCAAAGAAAATGGAGAAATGATAGAAAGAAACAAGGAAAAGAAGGCCACTTACATGACCAATACTACGTGTCCTTGTTACCTATGAAAATTGCCATGTGTCTAGAGAAGACAATCACCAATAATGGTGACCCCACAATGCTAGGTTACACTTCTTAAAACATCTTGATTTTTGTTGAAATCACACATTTTTAAGAAAATATGATGATTTAAGCCTTGAGAGGACCCATTTGAAGGAATTAATTAAAAAGGGTTTGATTAAAGCCTCTTAGGTCAAACTTTCTATTCCTTAATCATACTTACAATGGAGTCTCTTTCGCACCTATCAATATGCTAATAATTTTTTTATTTGACATTAGCTTTTGGGGAGTCAAATGAATTCATTTGACAAATCCAGTTGTAGGCTGGTTCTACTCAAAGAAATATTCCCAATTATTATGATTTTAATATATATTAAGTTTATAATAAATTTATTTTTCTAGTTTAACTAAACATAGGTTTTTCACCGTATATCAACTTCTCTATTCAATGTTTATGGAAAAATAGTAAACTATGTAAAAAAATAAAAATGTCTAGGCACTAGGTATTGATGTCCTCTCTCTAAAAGTAAATGAATTTCGATGCATATAGAACAAGTTATAGATCTATAAGTGAACTCGTGTCTAAATTATAGTTAACGTCACTTAAAAAATTAATAAAATATTCAACATAATAAAATGAAACCAATTACAATCACTAGATATTAGTGTTACAAATCTAAATTTGAAAGAATCACTTTCTTATCTCTTTGAGAATAAACGTTATGTAGTAGTAAGTGAATATCATTATTTAAAAATATTATTTTCTCTTAAAAACTATTTTTCAAAGGAGATGAAAAAATGGATACAAATCAATTTCATAAATTTAAAAAATACACATATTTAGAATTGAAACACCAAATACTAAAAATCATTAGTTTACATCATCTTTAAATTCCTAATAGTTTAGTGACAATAGGCATACAAAGTTTTTTTTTTCAAAATGTTCATTTCAGTGTCAAAGTTGGCAAAAAAGGTAACCCTTTATTATGAGAGAACCCATAAATATGCACCTACCTAGGGATTTGAAACCCTAGTTGCAAAGTGAGATCTTGTTTTTTCTTCCTCCTACTATTACTTTTATTATTTCTATTCAAACCAAGGAAATATTAGGCCCATACATGTGGAAATTATATCATCTATGTAATTCTATAACAATATTTATTACTGTTACTCTAATTTTTTTATTAATATGTACACATGTTTTACAATATTATATAGGCTAATATACTAAATTTGTCCTACCTCCCGCCATAATTAAAATCTAAATAAGGCTTTCATATTCCAACTAATTTGTCATAAAGGAGATTTTTTAAAATGGTCTAGTTTATAAATAAGATAAATATGAAAATGTTTCAAACCAAACCACTTATATAATTGAATTTTATGCATTGATAATGGACATTAAATGATATAGACTGCATACATGCAGTTCTCCTAGCAACATGATGCTTTGTTAGTCTTGCATTAAGTATTGACAATAATCTTGAACAAGAGCCTAAAAAATTAATACTTATTTCGTCACAATTAGAGAGTAGATTTCACCAGCCTCCACTATCTATTTAACACCAAAATTAGAAAAAAGAATAAATTTTCAATACAATAACATAAAAGAATGAACATTTTATACACTAAAAAAATGGCTTCGTTGATTAATAAATTAATTAATTATTTATTATTTAATTAATATTGACTTGATGAATTGATTAAATATTTATTATTTAATTAATGTGTATTTCTTCTATTTATTTAATAAATTATTATATTTATTAGGTAAATCCATTATAGTCTATTCTTCTTATCCTAGGTCTTCTAAATTAGTCCTATTAAAAGTGATTTGATTAAATACACAATCACTAAATATGACTAAGTCCCCTAGTCCACCTCATAAACCTAGTCACCTTACACATCACCTTGGCTAAAATAATTAATTATTATTAATTAATAATTAATCATTATCCTCACCCACACATGTCCTATTCTTAAGGGCTATGTGGCCTTATAAGACTTGGTCTCATGGCCACATGTCTTCTCCTTCACCAAGTCAAGAAGCAATCCCTATTCTTAAGGAGCTTCTCAAGCCACCTCTAGGAGTCCAAGGTGACTCATGGGACACTTGTACCAAGAGTCCTCATGAGGAATGAGTCCTTCCTCTTTCCTCTCCATGGTCTTTGTGAGATACTTGACATGTGTCTTTCCGTTCCATCTTCTTCTCCCCTATGTCAATGTAGGAGGAACATCCTCCCTATTCTTCCTCTCACATTTCAACTATATCCCCTTTTCTCTCATCCTCTTCAACCAAGTCAATAGTAACCCTAGGATCTTCCACCTTTCAATCTCCACCCTAGGATTGTGCCACCTAGGCTTAGGTCCTCCAAAATCCTATAAAAGGAGCATCATTCTCCCTTTGTAAGTTAATAAGAATTCAAGCATCCAAGCATTCAAGCAATCAAGCATTTTCACAAGAATTCCATCATCCATTTGCATAATCAAGGTTTTAGACCATTTTGCATTCATTCATACAATCTCCACACTTTGGTAGCATCTTGGACAAAAGAGTTTCATTTAGAAATCTGAGAGCTCAGCATACATTCAAGAAACCAAAGCAAGGGGGGCAATGGAGACAAGCTACATTGGGTAGGTGAAGGTAACTTTATTGTTTTGCTTCATTTAAACTTGTAATCTTCATTGTGTTTGCATTTAGATTGATTTATTAATGAGATTAGTTAATATCTCATTTAGAGTAGTTGGACATCTATTTTGCATACATTTTTGGTGCCCACCGTGGGGCATACCCCCACAAATTAACATCTTTTTCTAGTTTTCCATGTGAAAATTTCTACAGGTTGTTCCTGCGCATTTGTCCACGATAGCTATGCATTCATTCACTTCTGCTACGCATTTACTTATCCTGCGCATCCATCCAATCCACCGGCACATCTGTTGACTATTGCTGTGCATTTGATTTTCCTGCGCCTGCATTCTCTGTTTCTGCACATTTATTGACTGTTGCTGTGCAGTCGTTTCTGCATTTGTAGAACTCTATTTTATTTCTTCATTTGGTTTTCGCTAACTATCCTGACAGGTTCTTGTTCATTCTGGTAGATTCTAAAGCTGTTTTGCAGGTCAAAATCTGAAGACCCCAATTTGAAACTATTAACGATTTTCTTGTAGATTCCTAGGGGTTTTGCAAAATAAACCATAATCCTCATTTGGGCTTTAAAATATGACATGCTTTTCAGTTTTATGTGTCTTCTATAGCTTAGAAATCTGTCTATTGTGTCTTGCTTTATAAGCTTAATTGTAATCCCAAGTTTATAACAACGTATCCTCTCCCATTGCCATTCGTGGACCTTGGGTGTAAGAGAAACTGTTATAAACTTTAGAGGGCGGTCTTTGGTGGGAAAAGAGGTACTCACCCCAAGGAATGACCCAATTGGTAATAGGCTAAAGCCAAGCCCATCCAAACCGGTATACAAAAAATGCCATTGTGCCTAGTCTCACAGTGAACAGGTGTGAATTTGTTGTGGCAACCAAAATCTCCTCTAGTACCCTTGTGGTGCGTTAAAGTCCCTACATTGTTAAGGTGAAAACCTTGCTTTGAAAGGATTGGGAGAGCCCCCTTAATTGGGATGATGACTTGATCACAACCACCTGAACGGATGTCCTTACTACAAGCTTTTGTTTAGTGGCCACAAATCCTTCTATTTACTGGTGCAATGGGTAGCCCAACCTGTGAAGACACCCCACATTACTCACAGTTCATAGTAGAGAAAGTGATTCTTTGGGAAGTAATGAACCATTGAATTTGGAACTTGGTGTGCTAGAGAAGTGAGTGCACTGTAAGGAGGAGCTCGTGCCTCCAAGTTCCTAGCTATCTGCTTTGAGTTGCGTGGCTGGATTTTATTATCCAAATAGGGATTTAGTAGATATCGTCCTTGCCAGCCTTAAGATTTGTGAGCGTGTCTGTGCAATCATACTGATTTATATTAGATCATTTCTATCTTGTGTGTGTGTGTATGCATTTCAAATTTTCCAAAAACATCTGAAACAAAAACAAAAAAACCAAAAACAGAGAAAAATTCAAAATTTTCAAGCAAAAAGCTATCAAAAAATTCAAAAATAGATCCTGCGCATTATTTTTGTGCATTTGTTTAAACTTACTGTGCATTTGTTCCTGCGTATTCATCACAACGAGTACTTGCACAGGTCTTCAAGATTTCAAAATTACCTTTTTGGATACCCATTTCTGTCTTTAGTGTGATTCTGGAAATTTTTTGACCTTAACAGACTTTCTGATCTTTAGTTTGACCATTTTTCATCCTCTTGCTTTCATCCAATCTTTTCTAAAAACATTCCTAAATCTTCCAAATATACATCCAAGTGTTGAGATACTACCTTGATTTTTAGATTGTGACTCTTTGCGAGTTTTCATCATATCAGGATCTATCATCCTTTATCAAAACTTGTTTAGGTCACTTTCTCTTTGGGTTCTTCTTTGTCATATCATAGTGAGCTCTATATCTCCTATCGACTTAGATTATCCAGTTACCTTATTTAGCTCAACACTTTTTCATCTATTTCCTCCTATCTTGTCTATCTTCACATCTTCCTCTATTATCATCTTTCACCATTTTATGGTTCAAACTCGATCATAGAAACTTAAACAACCCATTGATCCAGAATCCGTAGATACAATGGAAGGAGGTAAAACTAATGAAGAGAACCCTTGGTCCAAGACAACCCCAATCTTTTCATCAGAACATGAACCCACTTATCAAGAAATCAGAGATGCGATGCAAGATTCCAAGTTTTATAGTGTCATGGAAAGAATCCTAGATATGGACAAAGAAATGTACTTCCTCATGCTTTCTCAACAAGGAGAAAAATTACCTAGTGGTTTTGATGTCACAGATCTTGTAGAACCACCACACACAAATGATCAAGAACAACCTAGTGGTTCCCAAGAAAAACCTAGTGGCTCTCAAGAGATGCATACTCATGGGAAAAAGGAGGACAAACAACATAGTACTTTCAATGATACCCAAAAGCCTTCTTCATCTTTGGATCCTATAATGCAACAACTCCAATTGCTACAACAACAAATGCGTGACATGCAAATGGGAACATCCACTAAGAAATACTCTTTGGAGGATATATGTCCCTATCCTTTTGACAAGAACTTAACTATGATTCCATTCC
>MU225836.1:538752-555014 GCA_018584345.1 Thuja plicata
TCTCTCGAGGGGGCATGCAAAGGTCATTCTCGTCAAACATAGTCTAGGGCAGAAAGCTTGATTTTTCTTTGAAACAATGTGACAAGCACACTATTTCAAAGAGGGGCAAAATGTATACACTAAAAAAATGGCTTCATTGATTAATAAATTAATTAAATATTTATTATTTAATTAATATTGGCTTGATGAATTGATTAAATATTTATTATTTAATTAATGTGTATTTCTTCTATTTATTTAATAAATTATTATATTTATTAGGTAAATTCATTATAGTCTATTCTTCTTATCCTAGTTCTTCTAAATTAGTCCTATTAAAAGTGATTTTATTAAATACACAATCACTAAATATGACTAAGTCCCCTAGTCCACCTCATAAACCTAGTCACCTTACACATCACATTGGCTAAAATAATTAATTATTATTAATTAATAATTAATCATTATCCTCACCCACACATGTCCTATTCTTAAGGGCTATGTGGCCTTATAAGACTTGGTCTCATGACCACATTTCTTGTCCTTCACCAAGTCAAGAAGCAATCCCTATTCTTAAGGAGCTTCTCAAGCCACCTCTAGGAGTCCAAGGTGACTCATGGGACACTTGTACCAAGAGTCCTCATGAGGAATGAGTCCTTCCTCTTTTCTCTCCATGGTCTTTGTGAGACACTTGACATGTGTCTTTCCCTTCCATCTTCTTCTCCCCTATGTCAATGTAGGAGGAACATCCTCCCTATTCTTCCTCTCACATTTGAACTATAACCCCTTTTCTCTCATCCTCTTCAACCAAGTCAATAGTAACCCTAGGATCTTCCACCTTTCAATCTCCACCCTAGGATTGTGCCACCTAGGCTTAGGTCCTCCAAAATCATATAAAAGGAGCATCATTCTCCCTTTGTGAGCTAATAAGCATTCAAGCATTCAAGCATTCAAGCATCCAAGAAATCAAGTGTTTTCACAAGCATTCCATCATCCATTTGCATAGTCAAGGTTTTAGACCATTTTGCATTCATTCATACAATCTCCACACTTTGGTAGCATCTTGGACAAAAGAGTTTTATTTGGAAATCTGAGAGCTCAACATACATTCAAGAAACCAAAGCTAAGAGGGCAATGGAGACAAGCTACATTGGGTAGGTGAAGGTAAATTTATTGTTTTGCTTCATTTAAACTTGTAATCTTCATTGTGTTTTCATTTAGATTGATTTATTAATTAGATTAGTTAATATCTCATTTAGAGTAGTTGGACATCTATTTTGCATACAAACATACCAATGCTATATTAAATTAATAAGACTAACTTTTCAACACCTTGGTCTTGTTTTTAATAGCCATCCATTTACATGTCCAACAACAATATTAATTCTTTTTTCAAAATCAAGAGGTATGTTGTAGAGAGGGTTACAATTGACAAAACATTACAGATAGACTTGAGCACAAACTTTAGACCTTTTCATAACACTAATACCATTGTTGGCTTTAGAATCAAACACATAAGTCAAATTGAGAATTACATTTGCAAATGTATACAAGAACATATAAATTATATTATGTTTGGGCATTATATATGATTACATTTTTAGCAAACCTTTATAGAGGCCTCAATACTTTAAACTTTAAGAACTAATTTTCCCATAGAAACTAATTATTAAATATTTAAAATAATAAGTTACTAACAGGAATTATATAGTAACTATAAGATAATACTTTTGAGTATAATGCTCATAAGTATTCTATAATTATAGTAAGACACCTACATAAAAAAATTAAAAAACACTTGACATATATATATGTTTTTGGTCGGTAATTGATGATTTTTATATTAATAATATAAACTATTACATATGGCACAATAAACAATAATAACTAGTCCAGGCCTATGGCCATTTACAAAAAACTTCCAGCTCCCTCTGAGCATTACAACCTTACTGTTAAAACTAGGTTTTCCCAAAAAAGCAAACCCTAACTTGCCTTAACTTTCTAGGAAATTACATAGATTTATCATATGCAGCAAAAATAAAAACTTATAAACTAACAAAAGCGTATCTTCGGTAGCAACATTACAAAAAACAAAGGCCCCAAAATGCCATTACGCCATCATTCACTTAGTTGGCCATGCTACATCAAATTTCCTTACCCTTCATGGAAAATAGGTTCGTGCCCTCGGAGGGACTGCCATTAGTTCCTCTTCTTTCTCTGCAATCTTGATTTCTTCATGATTTCAAATCTTTGTTTTAACTTTCTCCCATTCTTCTCTTATCTGCAACTTGTAGTTTTCTTTATCCACTTTTCCAACCCACCTTATAAAAGGAATCAACCTATGTTCCATGGCTTCCTCCTCATCTTCAATGCATTCATAAAAATCAGTGCCTACCCCAGGAACCGCCCATTCGAATATGGAATCAAGGCCACCTAATAAATCTTTAGCGAACAGAGCCTCATCAACCTATTTAACAATATCAATCAGCTCCCCCAGTTCAAGCCCCCATGCCATAACTGTGGATGTAATTGCAGTATTATCTCTTCACATTAGCTGGTGTTGAGGGACTTTGTGATCGCTCTCATCAACAAATGTAAGTTGTCACCGGGTACCGGGGTACTGACCAACTTCGCTTGTAAAGGGATTCTGGAGAATAAATCCTCCAGGCCTTCAAGCACCTGAGAGTTGGGTTTCAACAATGCGGGGAGCTAAGTTGGGTGTGTGACTATTTTTGTTCGGGGGGATAGTTGGTTTTCTTGGCCCGTCTTCTCTAGGGATTTCATTAGGTTGGGGTTTCCTGCAAGCACGCATTAGCTTACCAAATAAACTTCAAAAGATAGACCTGGGTTAGGAGTTTACTCTTTCTACTTATAGTTATGCTAAATATTTCAAACATCAACCATGCTCTAACATGCTACACTAAATATTGAACACATATAGAACTAGCAGCTCATACATATTCAATATCAAGGGGAAAAGAGGTCGTTAATCTACTTAAAACATTAGAGCAGAGGACATTAGAAACATACAACACAAAAGAGTGATAACTCAAAGATTAGAACACCAACAACATCATTGCCAGAACTCTTCCTTCTTCATTAACAAGTTTCCAGCATCACTGACATGTACATCAATGGCTCCAAGGGAGCATCTAACTACTAGGAACTGCTAAAAACTACCGAGCATTGAGCTATGCAACTACAAGAAATGAAAAGATGAAATGCAAATAGTATGGACTGTAAAATCATCAATTTTTCTAACCATTGGAATGAGGTCAGACTTATTATTTATACATAAATGTTTCCCTAAAACTAACCTAATCTCTATACACTCAACCATTACAATATAATATCTGGTGGTCGGTACTACCTGCACCACACTACAACTACCTCAAAAAGAGTAGAGGTTTGACATATCAACATAATAAGACAAGAAAGGAGTTAGAAGAATCAGCCTCAAGAAGAGTGCTAGAGAAAGAACAAAGGAAATTCAATCCCCTGGGGTTCGAGGCTACATGCCTCATCAATGCAAAAATTGGCTCACTGTCTTCGATGCACCAGGTAGTTAATGCTAGAGTGACACCTTGGGAAGACCACCTATCAGAGCCATCCCCCAAACTGACATACCTTATTGGGATCACCCACTTTCTGATCCCCTTATTAATTTCTTGATAATGACTAGTTGGCTCCAGAGAACCTAGACGTGGGTCATTAAAAGAATACAAAAATGTTGGATCTGGAACTCTGAGATCTGGGAGCTTACGCTCAAAGAATAATGAATGCTCAAAAATACACCCTGCTGGTGAGAATCCCCAAAATCCGGAGAACTTTAATGTCCTTTGTTTTTTTTGAATGCTTCCAAAATTTGGCGGATGCCATCTCCATCTATGTCCTTAATGCTATTCCACCGGTTGCAAACAATTCTGAACTTCTCTTCGATCTCTCTGGCCCCATCCTAGAATTCTCCCACTAATTTTATGAATTCATGAGCTCGGAGCATCATCTTAGATATTATTGATAGCTTCCCTCCGTCAAAGTCTCTAGCATACTAATACCGAGACTCCATCAGCTCATCATATTTGTTGAGGACATAGTCCTCCGGGGCGCAAGTTCTAGTGGTGAAGGGATCAACTTGTGAAACTCTTACAATGAATGCTTTAAATAGGTCCAAAAGATACCAAACCATGGTTACTTTCTCTCTTAGGTCCTTAACTAGTTGCTTGCTTACCTCAATTTTGAGGCCAAGTCTGGAGTACTGGGCTTGGAGGAATTCAAATGATTCCTCTCTGAAAATTCCTGCCTCTGTAATGACCTCTTCCCCGGAGTTGATGACTTCATCAAGTCTAGTCCTCCAACCTTCATATTTTTCTAAGTCTCCTTTCCATAGGATAATGGAATTTCTTACTTGGCCCAAGAGATTATTGGCCAAGTAGAGATCCAGGAGTGACACCTCAAGAAATTGCCTTACGACCCTGATCTTCTTGGCGGTTCACCCGTCTATGGCTTGTGCCTTCTTCTTCATGGCTCTGAGAGCATCCATGTCACCCTGCAGAAGTGGTGGTCCAGAGGTGGAGGCTTCTGGATGGATCTTGGCTAGTGGCTGTGTTAGTTCTGCTAGAATTCCAAGGATATTTTCATTCTTTTCTCTTTCCTCCTTTAACTTTTGCATTTGTTTATCATACCGGGCCTTAATTACCTGGGTTACCTCTTTTAGCAGGTCTAACCCCCCTACTTATCTCTCCTCCCCAGAGGAACTTTGGTGATTGCATAGTCTTCAAATCTTGCAGCTGTCGCATCTGTATCTAGGGGAGGTGTTGCAATTATTGCAACTGTGCTTCCTCACGGACCGGTCTGGAGGGTAAGGACTGTTTGAGCCTTTTTAGGCTTCTTAGCCTCTGCATTTTGGGCCATCATTTTGGCCAAGGAGAGGGGAAAACCTATTTCTACCACCGAGGCCTTCCTCTTTTTGGATTCCACTAGCCATAGTGGTGGCTAAGGTAGTTTTTTTGCCAAGGCCTGGGTATTGGGGCTCCCTTTGGAGTCTGGCGGTGCATTCCCAGTATCTGCAATCTCATCAGGCTCTTTCTTCTTTTCCTGTTCCTGTTCCTCCTCTCTGGAGGCCTCGGTATCTTCCACCCTGGTGGCATCTTTTTCCATGATGTCTGGTACCTCATCTTTGTTGGCATCAGCATCACCTATATTATTGGGGATTTCCCCATCCTTCTCAACATCAGTTCAATCAACATTTATATTTTCAGGGTTTTTCCCCTCATCCTGTTGCTGCTATTGTTCTTCCTTGGCATAATTTGCTGGGACATTCTTCTCTATCGGAACATCCTTTGGAGGTGGCAGAGGTGTCTAGCCAATGTTTAACACTTGGGCCATAGAGACCACCTCGCAAAATGTACTTCAGGGCATTTGGTCACCCATAGAAACTAGAGGCACTTGAAGCATGATGGTTGGGGGTACAGTTGATCCTACAGGTTCAGTTTTCCCAATCATCGGTTACTTATCTATTATTTTCCTTGATTCTTCCTTAGTCCCTTGGATCGGTGTTTCCTCCTACTTAGGTTCTTTCTGTGTCCCTTCCTTTTCAGGTTTCCAGACCTATTGTTCTGGGATCACCTCCTTTTCTTGTGTCTCCCCTTCACTGGGGATGATTTCCACGTCCTGTGTGGCTATTTCTTCTACTTCCTTATCTATCTCCCCATGTAGGTTAATGAGCTCATGTATCTTGAAGATGTCATCAAAGTCATCATGCGGGAGAGAGGCCTCTAAAATATCATCCAGTTTGGGGGATTCTAAAATGACTTCCATTGGGGGAACATTGGGCATGCCGGGGCCCGTGTCTCCGCTTGGAGGATGGGTTACCTTTCGTTTCTTCTTTGTTTGTAATGGGGCCCCAACATCCAAAATATCTATAGAATCCACCTCGATGAATGTCTGCCTACTCATAAGTGCTGCCAACAACGGTGATCCCGCCAGGCGAGCGGATGTCACTGGAGTTGTAAGGATGTCGTGGGAAAGCTGGGCACTTATCTTCTATCTTGTCAGCCTCGATGCCTCCATATGTTCTTGAATTTGTGCCATCATGGGGAGTTGACCTTGGGAAGGCACCTGGGCTAGAGTACTTTCTTTCTCCTCCCCCTTAATTTGGCTAGGTCTGATGGCTTCGAAGGTTTAAGCAGACCTCTGCACAATTGGGCCTTTACAGGTGCTCCTCAGCCACATCTGCTCAAAATACTTATGATTTTTATCTATAATGGGGTGACATAACTCTTCAATTTTTAAGCTCTCTAGGGTGCTCCAATCCATCAGAGGGAGATCTAACTTGTCGATCTCCTACTCTTTATATGCTGGGTCCTCTAGAGTCCCATCATCCATAAAATCTTTCGGGAAGCCCCGAAGGCCGAGTGAATTCATTAAACCTTTTGACATGCGGGAGTGCTACTGGCCCGAAGATCAAAACTATCCTTGCAATATACCCAAAAATATTCAATATCATCTTTATGTGGCGCAGATGTCCGAGGTAGCACCTCCCTTATTTTTCCCACTAGGTCAAAATTGGTTCTGGTATGGTGGAATTCCGCCAGTCCCCAACTCTTTAATTCATTATCGACCTCCTTGGACACTGTGAGACTATAATAATAGTTCCCACAAGCATCATGAATGGAATTAATACAACCTTTTTCAAGGAAAAGAATGCGTGGAGCTCCAAGATTTGCTTGCAGAACTCTAAAAGAATGATCCTATCCCCATAATACTTGGGGAGTAGGTAGGGTTTCCCAGAGAAGCTTGTCACCTAAATGTATGTATGCTGCTATAATTGAATGAAATAATTTCTATAAATACTTACTAGGTTCATCACCTCTTGTGAGAACTGGTACTTGGTGTCTCGAGTAAGTGTCAAAATGTTGTGGTAAATGAACACATCATTTACCTAACAAAAATTGGGGAAGCTAAGTTCCCATTGGACCTAGGGATAATGTTCCCATGGCACCAACTCGCCAGGCCCATTCCTAAGAATGCTCACTATCTGCAAACCCTAAAAAGTAGGTCTCTATTGGGCCAGAGCCCATAGTACATAGGATGTCATATAGAATCTTAAATTTTGGAGGACACTCTTTAACTACGTGTCTACATGATTAGCGATGATGGTCACCCAGTCAAAGGTCTGACTATGGGTGGTGATGCAGTAGAGGAAGTAATACATCCATGTCAAAAAATCTTGGGCATGGGGCTCTCTAAAGAGCCTGCACAAAAATATGATTCCCACCTGAATACATTCTTCAAAATCCCCGTGGGAAATCTCCAGCTTCATCTTTTTATAGTCCTTCCTAGGGGACTTTAGCCAGTGAGTATTGAGATGTTGCTGTGTAAGGAGGGAAGCCGAATCAAACTCCTTTAGTGATATGACTCGGGAGATAAGAATGACTCCCTTGAATTGGGGGATCCCCAACCTTGAAGCAAAAGTCACCGCATCCAGATTGACAATAGTTGTTGGGTAGTGCAACGACAGGGGAAACAAGCAAAACAACCCAGGTGGGGGTGTTGTAAAGCATCACCAATTGAAGGATCAGCTCCAGTGCTTGCACTAAGTAGGGAAAACTTGCAGCCTTGATGATTCTGGAGGAAGCCAAGTACTTCGCCATATCATCTCTGGTGGCCCTCTATTGATACATGGTTTGGACCAGGCTCTACATTTCAGCCCATAGTCTGGGCTCAGTATCTGTGATTTCCTACAACTTGGAGTCCACCTTGGACCCCACCAGAACACCCTCCTTCAGGTACTTGGAAGTTAATGGTAGTTTGGCCAGCATCTTTTTGGCCTTAGTCTTTGTAGCTGTCCGAGTGGAGGTAGTCAAAAGCTCCGGACTTCCAGGAGGAGTTGTTACTTTAGACATGTTGATTAGATTATCTGCAACCTGTATGGATTATCTGCAACCTGTAAGACTGGAAAATTTTCAATATATATAATATGATACAAATACAACTTTTTAGGGACTCTGGGGAATTCACCACCATTTTGCACCTGCTCATAAAGTATTAGTTTGCATCAAATTCCTAGAATATCAAAGTTAACAAGGATTGGATTTTGACCAATGCCCAAAGGCTCCAAGGTATTAGTCTAGGTGATGAAAATGGGATGAAGACCCAGGGGACTTCCTAGGGCCCAAATTCTGGAAAAACTAGCCATTATTGACATGACTGGTATCGAGCCATACTTGGCTAACATGGGTCTTCATGTGGCCACGTGACAAATGGCGTAAAGACACTTAATTGCGACAAGTGGGCTGACATGAGGGAATTAATGCCAGATGGGATGGGTTTCAAATGCTTGTTCATGGGAAATTAATCCCACCATTAAGATGAAATGATAGTAGGAGAGAGAAAGGCTGCCATGGCTCGAACGAGCGAGGTGCCAAGTTTGAACCAGGCGAGCGCCATGAGGGCGAGCTCAACAAGTTGGGTAAAAAAAACATGAAAGGGCTTAGTGAGCTCACCATGAAATAGGATAGATATACACCAATATACATGAAATATATAGAGGACTAAAGCATAACTCACAGGCTGACCCAAGGACAATCTATATACAAAACATTTACACCTAATTACAAAATACACCAAATATATACAAGTATTAACATCATTTTACATCTGCACAAAGGGCAAACAACCCTCTGGTAGAGCTGTCCCACCAATGGGAGGTGAACAGACCAAAACAAAAACCAAAGACCACAAGAAACCAAAAAAAAAACAAGCAAACAGACAAACAAGGCAACAAAAATAGAAAGCACAAGGGAGAACCAAAAGGGCCTACCTTAAACATGGAGGATGCGGGGAGGATGAGCATGGGACGTGCTCTACAACTGGTTTACCTTGCAACAAACACAAACTCAATGTTGTTAATCACTGCTCGAGCACCACTAAACACCTAGAGAAATTCGCACTTAGTTGTTGTTTGATCACCTTAATTGCTCTAGTAATCGCCCTAGATAATTTGTTCATGGTAAAGTGTGAAAGTGACAGGTAAAACCTATTTATATCCTTAGGGTAAAAATGTGTTTCTTTCCTCCGCAAAATCCAAAAAAGGCAAACCTCCAGACTCCGGGCATAGGGATTCCAAGCGACCACACCTTCCAACAAAAGAAGACATGATGATAGAGAATCTCAGAGTCTAGGGTCTGATCAACCCAACAAACACACACACTCTGGGACCGGGTCCCAGAGGAAAGAGAACCAAAAGCAAAGGAAAAAAACCCTCATAGGAGAAAAGCTCAGAGGGAAACAAAAGGAAACCAGGAAAAATAAGAAGAAAAAAAGGGGGACCCAACATTTTTCCTACAAAATGTAGGGACGGGTATGTAGGGCATAACAGCTGGAACTCCAAAAATTTTGGCCCCAGAACCCCAATGATGGCTTTCACCATTGGCTCAATTTTGATTTTCACCAGTCTAGCAATTCATTCTTAGCTTGCTGCTCCTACGAAGGACTTCATTTGATGTTGAGTCTTCATAGTAAAATTTGCATGCATCTTTTCCCCCTTTGAAAGAAACCTGTACAGTTTGAAAAAGCACAAACTAGAACACAGAAAACTAAAATGTATTCATTGTAAAATGAGTGTCTTTGTGAGACAACTTACCATCTTAAAACATTCCCACATTCCACTAAAAGCTGTCAAATCCATCATTTCTCTAATAAATGCATGGAATGCTAATGTCATTTCCATCCTTCATGATGCGTTCACTCACGAATGAAACACAAGTTTAAAACAAGCCATCTTTTTAATCATTAATGAACGTCATCAAAATCTTTTTGATTTCCTCCATTAATTTTGGTCCATTCATTAAAACAAGTTGAGATGTCCACCTCATCTCCCACTTGGCATGACAACACACCCTGCCACCTCACTCTCCTTATTGATCTTCATGAAATTTTTCATTTCCATAAGACCAACCACCTCCTATAATAAGGGATTAAAAAATATTTCCATTCACTAGCGCCCACTTAAATTTGAATTTTTGCAAGAAGGAACTATCTGTTGGGTTTTAAATTTTCCATTTTTAGTTCTCCTATTGTCAAAAGTAATGGTCCATTTAGACAGAACATCTACCTCTTTTTTACCTTCTTGGTAGGTGTGGGTGATTCTAAATTCAGCAAAAGTCCTGATCAAATTCAAAACTAAAATTACTATTGATTGAAGGTGTCAAGCTTCTATTGGACCATTTTTAAAAGCATTGATTAACACAAGCGAATCTCCCTCCAAATGTAATTTATGTATTCCTAGTGAGGAGCCCATTCTAACTACTAATAATGCAGCATTCCCTTCAGCAACATTTTTGGTTCCTACCCTTGGCTTCTGAGCTCCAAAAGCCACAATCTCCCCATTATGGTCCCTTAAAATTGCACCAGAACCTGATGGCGCTGGGTTACCTTTCGAGGCCCGACAAAAATTGGCCTTGATCTATCCCTCCTCAAGAGCTATCCAAGTAACATCTTCACAGAGTTTATGCTTACCCACCCCATGGATCCCACCTGACCACTTCTACACTTCAATCCAGGCCAAGCCTTTTGTAACTTTTAATCCATCAAATTAAAAGTTGTAGAGATTGGAATTTTGGAAGCACAAATATTAATTACTTCTTCAATGGTGTGGTTTATTCTATGTGTCAGTCTCATAATATCTTCTTTTTTATCCTGAAAGAGCCTTCAATTTCACTCTTTCCAAACCTCCCAAATGAGTATAGAAGGACTAGCTATCCATACTAAAGAGAAAGTAGACCTCATTGGTGGTTTAGGCCATCCACAAAAAATATATTTTAACTTGTTTGGGAGGGGACCTTTCCAACCCAATTTTTCCTTGAGCATCTCCCAACATTGTGAAGTAATTTTGCAAGTTACAAGCAAATGAGTGACATCCTCTTCACCGTTCTCACAAAGCATACACTTAGTCAGTCCTTGGATTCCAAATTTTTGTCTCCTCAAATTAGTTAATATCATTTCTTTGGTTGCAATCCAAGAAAAAAAACCTGCTTTGGGAAGGCAATCTTTACTCCAAAGGAGCCTTGTGGGCCAATCCTCCAGGTCATTGGTTCTCTCAAGAAGCTAATATCCAAGTTTAACTAAGTAATTAGCACTGCTAGCTACACACCATTTAATAACATCCTCATCATTTGTGATAGTCACACATCAATTCTCTAAAATCTCTTTTATTAATGCTTCTTGCTAGTCATTAAGCCCCAAATTATCAATATTTTTCCATCCCCAAACACCACCTAGAGGACCCTGCTATATTTCTAAATAATGGCTCAACAATTCACCCCAACTAAATGAAAAGAGTAACTTAAACTCTTGATAAGTTGGGTTAGCTGATAACACAGGATAACCGTTCCATGAATCTTCCCAGAACTTGACCTTCTCTCCATTGCCAACCTACCATGTTAGGTGTTGGGTGATAATTGGTCTGCATCTAGTGATAAAATTACACATAGAAGAGCCTTTTGGAGGATTTGGTGTAGTGAGGATTCTCTCATCAGCCATTGAATCTAAATATTTAGCCTTTAATATTTTAACCCACAGTAAGTTAGGGTTTTGAAAGATGCTCCAGATTAACTTTTCTCCTAGAGCTTCATTCATTAAATTCCAATCCCTCAATCCTTCACCCCATCTACTTTTGATTTACAAAATTTTTTCCAAGCTTTAAGAGGCCGTTTATCTTCCTCATTTTTACCATTCCAAATAAATTTCCTCATTCTCTCAACAACAATCTGAAAAATTTGTTTAGGATTCTTGAGGCACATCATTGAAAAAATGGGGATATCACCTATAACAAATTTGAGTAATAATATCCTTCCAACAAAGGTTAGCCATTTGCTCTTCCACCCTTCTAGTCTTTTGGAGAATTTCCCCACCAGATCTTTCCACAGAATAGCCTTTGAAGCACCCTTCAATAGAGGTATTCTAAGGTATTTACTTGGTAACATGCCTTCCCTTATGCCTATAATTTTGCATATATCTCTTTGCTTTCAAAGGTCAACATTAAAGAAGTATATCTCTGATTTATGCCAATTAATGCACTGTCCCGAGGCATTACTGTAATGATCCAAAGTTTCTTTTATAACTCTTTCTTCTCGAAGGGAGGCCTCTCCCATTAAATTATTATCATCAAAAAAATGTAAATGTGTAATAAGATCCAGCCCACCATCCATTTTTATACCCTTCCAAACCCCCAACTGCCTTTCAGATCTAATCAACCGTCCCATTGCCTCTTCCATGATAATAAAAAGAAAAGGAGATATTGGGTCTCCTTGGCGAATACCTTTATTGAATTTGAAAAATCCCTGTGGGCTACCATTTACTAAAATAGAAAATCTTAAAGTATTGGTACATCACTCAACCCACTGAATCCATTCCTTGCAAAAACCAAAACACTAGAGGACCTTAATGAGGAAAGCCCTATTAACAACATCATATGCCTTCCTAATGTCAAGCTTGATCATCATCTTTTCTATTTTATTCTATTGGAGGGTATGAATAATTTCATGGGAGACAATGATCCCCTCTTAAATAGATTTGTATGGAGTAATACCACTTTGTTCCTCCAAAATTATAGATTGTAAAATTGTTTTCAGTCTATTCTCCATAACCTTGGAGATAATATTATAAATTGTATTACATAACAAAATTGGTCTAAAGTCTTCAAAAGATAATATGTCCTGTTTCTTTGGAATTAGAGTGATGAAGGTATTATTAAAGTCATGGAATAAAAATACCCCAACCCTAGAATCCTCCACCACCTCCCACACCTCAAAACCAACCAAATCCCAAAAATGTTGATAGAATATAGCTGAAAAGCCATTTGGACCAGGAGCCTTCTGGGATCCAAGACTAAAAAAAACCTTTTTTTACCTCCAAGAGAGTGCATGGTTGTTTAAGAATTTCATTCTAATCTTCCATGATGCATTTTGGAACGATATTGTGGATTCCCAGCTCTGAATTAAGATCAGTAGAATCATACCAAAAAATGTTTTGGAAATATCTAATCGCCTCTTGATTAATTTCCTCTAGGTCTTTCACTAGATCACCATCATTATTCTGAATTGAAATTTTTTATTCTGTGATCTTCTCACTTTAACAAAGTTGTGAAAAAAGGAAGTATTTTTATCTCCTTCAGTGATCCATAATTATGTTGACTTCTGTCTCCAAAAAGTTTCTTCCCTACTTAATACTTCACTATATAGTTTTTTCAACCTATTTTCTTCCATGAAGTCTGCTTCATTCATCCCATTTGCAATAACATTGGAATGTAAGTTATCTAAATCCCTTTCTAAGGATTTTTTTTCAACACAAATATTTTTGAAAACATCACTATTCCAACCTTTCAATTGTTCTTTTCAGTATTGCAACTTTTTAAAAAGGATGAAAGCCTTTTACCTCTTCTTACTGGAGCCTGATTACTGGAGTGCTGAAGGTATTATGTCATAGCCACATGGATTCAAACCTAAAAGGAGCCCTATCTGGTACTTTGTCCTCCTGAAACCTCACACTGATTGGATAATGATCAGAGCCAGTCAAAGGTGATATCTTAGTAATACATGTCCAATTGGTGGCAGCCCAGTTTCCATCCAAAAGAAACCTGTCCAGCTTTTTAGCTATATTTAGAATCCACTCCTCTTGTTAGTCCAAATGAATTGCTCATTTCTTAAATCAAGATCAACCAAGGCATTATTAGTCACAAAATCTAAAAATTCCTTCTGACTTTGTCCAGCCCATCCAAGCCCACCTTTTTTCTCCGTTGGATTTAAAATTGCATTAAAATCTCCACATAACAGGAAGATATCATTAGGATTTATATTGAGGAGCTCTAATAGATCCTTCCAAAGAGCTCATTTTTGAGCTAGATTTCTTGGGCCATATATGTTTAGAGCTTGAAACTGTGTAAGGAGATGTTTTGACTTTACTTCCACCCAAATCCAAAATCTCCTGCTTTCCATAATAGTCACTTCAACTATTGAATCAACCCAAAGAATACATAATCCCCCAGAAGCACCAATTGCCTCTGAGAAACAACATCTCCATCTATTGAATTTATTTGCAAACATAGGAATCTCATCTCCACTAAGCTTTGTCTCTTGTAAAAAATAACATTTTATTTCACCTGATCAAAGGCTCTTTTGATCATGCAAACCTTTTTAGGGGCATTTCAACCCCTGACATTCCATGATATGATTTTCATGGTGCTCAGGGAGGGGCAAAGCCCATCCCTGACATCATCAATTTAGACTCATTTGCTGCACCACCAGCTAAGGCTAGTTTAACCTTATTTGATTTTCTTCCCCTTTTTTTCTTTCTCCTAAAGAGGGTTTTGATTTCTCAGAAGGATGTTTCTGAATTATCCTAACTTCCTTCACACTATAAGTGTCCAAAATTCCAAATTCATCATCCTCTTCCTCATCCATTTGTGAAATGTAATATGAATCATAATCACTCATTTTCTACTACTATCTTTGAAATTATCAAAGGAAGAATCCGTATATCTAATAGGGGATATTTGAATATCTTTGAAACCTTCTTCCTCAACAGATTTAGATACATTAGTATTATTCATCATACCTAGATCCTCAACATGCAAGTTTAGAGGAATAGAATTTTGGATAATCTTGAAGCTGCAATTAGGTTCTAGTGAATTTGGAACAGTAGAGATTTCCCCAACAGTCTCCAAGCCCCTACCTTTCTTTTCCAAATCTACACCACTTATTCTGTGATTTATGGTGTTCTCTTTGGGGTTTTCTGAATTTCCTAAGAAAGGTTCAGTTGTTGGTGAAGACTCTATTTTGATTCATTGTTTTTCGCCTTTATTATGGTGTTATCCATATCTTTGGGTTCATCCCCATCAAGGTTTGTTGTATTTCCACCCTCATTACTACCCAAGTGTGGATTATGTCCATTAGTTTCCACTCTCCATTCATTTGCCATAATCCAATCAATCATCTCTTTTGTGCTACCTTGTAATATCCCTAGGGTTTTTCTATCAGCCATTCTCTCACCCACTTTCTTAGAGATTATCATTTAAAGGTCTGAATTTGATTTCTGATTCCAAAGCCATTGCTCAGTGATTCAGATAATCTTACTATTTTTTATTAAGGTAACAAAAGGTTTTGAAGGGGCCCCAAAACCCTTTACAAAGCACCAAAATGATAGATAATAAAGGACAAAGACAACAACAAATTTTCAAGCATGATAGAAAACCAAAAGAGGGCTAAACCTCAGATTCATCAGTAGATATCATAACAAAACATCAAAACAACAAACTACTAAAAGCTTCCAGCAGACAGGAGACAAAAAAATTCCAGCAACCTAAAAAATTCTAGCATTGAAGCTAAACAAATTCCATCTGATCTTCTAGCATCTAAACTTTAACCATCTACGGTTCCATAGTCTGGATCGAATCCCACAACTTAGTGATATCTTTGGCCTAAACTTCGGCTTTCTTTTTAGTGCTGGAGCGAGTCCTTGTGCCTGGGCCTGATATATGAGTTTCCTAAGCGCTATCATCCTCCTGCCTAGCCTTATCATTATAGTTACCTTCCAGAAGGGTATACACAGATTTCAGATTGTCCACAGAGTTTTTCATACCCATTTTGCTAATAGTAGTAAGTTTTTTGAGAAGAGCCTTGTTTTTGTTAATCTTGTCATTAATTTTTTTGAGCTTCTTATCCACCATGGTACTAATCTTGGTGTCCATATTGTTAACCTTATTGAAAAATCATTCCCCTGCAGGTACATTCTTGCATCATTGCACATTTTGTCTACAATTTCCTCCAGCAACACATTTCTATTTTCCAGGTTCTTATAATTATCTTTAATATTCTTAATATAGTCATGAATCCATTTATCCATATTATAGTTGTTCTCCGCTTTATTTCTGGCCATTTGAAGGAAGGAAAGAGTATCCACCCTTTTGACATTGACCTCTCTCTCATAGAGATTGTCCTCAAGGCTCCTTATGTTCTGGACATTCTTTACTTCAAAGTCACCTTTCAAGATAGCATGGCTATACTCAACATTCTCATTAGCATTGTAATCCTTTTCAACTTTGTCAGCTTCCTTATCTGGGACAATATTCTCCTCATTATTCTTAGTTTTTCCCTTGTTAATCTTGTAAGGAAACTCAGGTGCGGAAACAGCTTCCTACGCTAATCTCTATAGGAAAGTATTATGCAAATTCTTTTAAATCCTTACAACTGAACAGATTCGTTAACTACTTTAACAAAGATATTGCA
>MU225836.1:602479-636239 GCA_018584345.1 Thuja plicata
ATGTGCACACACGGGAGGCCCGCAGAGCGAACGGTACTGGTGAGTGACTCAACTGAGACCTCACATTTATTATTGTCAAAGTTATTTAATGCTTTGGGATGGGTTAGGGGGCAATAAATGAGGGAAATTAGGGTTGCAGACCAGAGACGCCGGTTCTTGAACCGGCGTCTATAAAGACACCGATCCCTGGATTGACATCTTTGAAGATGCAAATCCCCAAATAGGTGTCTCCGTAGATGTCGATGCCGGACCAACGTCTTCGAAGATGCCAGACCTAGACCCCCATCTGCAAAGATGACATTCTATAGGGAAGATGGTGGAGACGTCGGTGTATGAACCGGTGTTTTCAGCTGAACTAGTGTCTGCGCCTAAAAGGGCAGACGTCGAGGCTAAAGGGAATGGAGGGACCCAGTGGGGGTCAAGGATGGGTCGACAAAAGACCTAGGGACAAGTTTACCCACTTTGGGAGGGATTAGGTTAGGACTAGAAGAGAAAATGGCTGACATGGTGGATGTTTGAAATTTGTAGGAGCAGTTCCCACCATTGGGATCGCGGGAGCATTGGCCGCTGACCATGGAGATGGAGCCGCAGCTTACAGAGGATGACTGGGGTTTGTTAGCTATGGTTGGGTTGGACTGTGTGCCCCATTAGCCTAGGCTACAGGTGCACAATGAGATGATGACTGCATTAATCGAGCAGTGGCATAGTGATACCACCACATTCCATCTGCCTACTAGAGAGGCTACAATCACTTTGGAAGATGTGTGGAGGATTCTTCGGATACCTATCCAAGGGGAGATTCCTTAATACCAGTTAGAGGATAGTGACCACTATATGGAGATTTATTTTAGATGATCGATGAGGCAGATTCCCACAAACAGGACCTAGATGCCTTGGTAGCCAGTAGTCGAGAGGAGATTACAGTGGATATCCTTGTATCTGGCAAGACTAATTGGCGGGTGCATGTTAACTAACCTAGCGGGACATGGTTTCGGCATGGGATGGTCATGAGTGCTAGTAGAGATGCTAGAAGAGGGGAATTCTTATTTCTAGGGGTACATTGTCCTTGGATAGTTGTACCATGACTTACACATGGCCTTGTACCGTGGGGTGTGCAACATGGGTACATGAGTGATGTTGTTGTTAGTGTGGGCTTGGGAGCATATCGCAGTGTTCCAGCTTATGAGGGTGCAAGAGGCACGACAACTAGGAGAGCCCTATGCCTGCAAATATAGGCTTCCCTTGAGATATACCTCCATTAGGTAGACCAGCTACTGGCGATGATTACTGGATGAGGTACAGGTTTTTTGCTGGACCCCGTATAGACTCTGTGAGCCATGGGGAGCTATGGACTAGGTGATAGGAATGGAGAATGGATTCAAGGATTTTCTATACTTGTCATATGTTCAGACTGCTTGCTTTCTACTGGGAAGAACCATCCATTAGATAGAGAGGTATAGACCATCGAGGGTTATGAGACAGTTTGGGCTGCAGTAGGGGGTGGTGGCAGAGGATGCCTTACATCCTCATGTCATTAGGGAGGTAGGCACATGAGATAGGTACACAGATGCTCTGATAGTTAGGGCATATTAGAGGGACATGGTGTGGATAGATTTTGTTGCATGACCTGATGTCATAGATACAGGGATGAATCCTGAGTATGCAGTATAGTGGGCTGCACATACACCATTGCGGCTGACAAACCCAGCTTGGGTGGCTGCTCATGAGAAGCTGACAGGGGACATGGATGTGGATAACAGGACCGCTATAGGAGATGCCCCCGAGACCTTAGTATCAAGTCAGAGGAGGAGGCCACAAAGATGGGTTAGACCTCATACAGAGGCACAGGCAGGGGCTAGACCTGATCAGGGGTCACCACTAGTGCAGGTACAGGTACAGGCACCATAGGTACAGGTGCCATAGGGGCCACCCACATGATATGTAGCATAGGAGACTCATGAATTGTCATTGCAGAGCGAGGAAATCTTCAGACAAAGTGTGCGAGACTGCGAGGATTATTGGACATGACAGCCATGTTTAAGACCAGCCTACAGACAGAGATGACCTAGATACATGGGTTACTGACTGCAGAGACAACACAGGTTGACAGAGCAGAGGGTTCACTTGATACCCTACAGGCAGGGTTGAATCAGGAGAGTTTTCCATGGTCAATTTGACGGAGGACACTACAACGCTATGTACTGAGATAGGTACACTTACAGACCAGTTGGATACTTTGAACTTGTAGATGGAGCAGGCCACTTAGAAGATCTTGGCATTGACCTCAGAGAGGGATGCAACATAGTGGCGGGCTGAGACTTATAGGGCTGAGCAAGATATCACCAAACAGGAAGCCGTTGTAGGTGGGGCTGGGCAGGTTGTGGCGGAGGCATTCACAGCTCATAGAGATGCGAACATGGTAGGTAGAGAGGCAGCCCACTATTGGGCACTATATCATTAGCTAGTGCCCGAGGGATACAGATGAGAGTACTCAGAGAGGTCTTGGTCTCAGAACACAGTGCAGACTTCAATGTCTCAGGGATCAGTGGGGATGCCACTACGTCCACTACTAGGACAGGGAGGTGGATCATCACAACCACCTGTATGATTCGTCAGAGGATCATGCGACACACATTTTTTCATTTTGAGATGTACATGTATATTGGCACCGAGGTGCATGTGATGTATTTGATTGATGACAGACATTGTACTTTATGGACATTTATTATATATATTGATCGATGAGGACTCTATGATGCTTATGATGTATGATTTATGCTTTTGATGTTATGATGCACATGCTATATGATTACTGACAGTTGATGCTTGCAGGATGTGATGCATATGGTATATATGATGGTGGATGATGCTTATGTATATATGATGTACTGACGTGTGTGGATGCAGTACGTGATGTGATTTTATGATGTATGCAATGTATATGCCGATGTTTGATGAATATGTATATATGAATGCTGGATTAATCTAAATGAATCTTAACTAAGTAAGACTATGATGATTTAAATGAGTTAACAATGAAAATTAAATTATTTAACAATGCAAGAGTAAAATGAATCTAAATGTGTTAACAATGCAATGATTTTAAAAAATGAACCTAAATGTTAATACTAAAATGAATCTAAGATGAATTAACAATGCAAGAGGTACATGATTTAACAATGCAAGATGATAAAATGAATGTAAATGAATTTTATCAATGCACGATCACAACAATGAAGCTAAGTAATGCAAGATGAATTGAAGTGATGAACTAATTATGCAAGATACTAAAATGATTTTAACTATGCAATTAAATGATTAACTTAATGTAATCGAATGATGATCAAATGCACTATAGTGATGAACCTAATGATGAATCCAAAATGATGAACAATGCAATCTAATGCAAATCTAATGATGAATCTAATGAAATAATGACCTAAAATGATACCAAATGCAATGGATGCGATGGATGCAACAAATGCAATGGGACCCATATTTTGGTGTGTGCCACAATCAACTGATGAACACAGGAAGACTATGAAGGACCAGGTAGGGAGCGTTAGCATGAGGATGACTCAGGATGTTAGTGTGATGGTGAGAGGACTGGATACGTCATGAATGTACAAGGACCAAACCAGAATGATTAATTACAAGTGATTAATTAGAAGCAATTATGTACAAAGATTACTGCCGAGATTTGATTGGATTCTGTTGTTTGATGCATGTGATAGTTCTGTATGTTTATTGATTAGTTCATGAGGAAGGATACATCCTATGAGAACTCAGAGATGATGATAATATAGATTTAGGTCAACGAGAGTAAGGATACATCCTCAAGGACCCATTTATAGAAATATGGGATGCGCAAATCTGATTGGTCAAAGGAGTACTGCGATCAAACTATAGAACCAAGATGTTGTCAAAAGGAATTTTACTAAAACTGAAGATTTCTAAAAGCATAACATGGATCATGTTCTGCAAGGATACCAACTGAGGACACGAGATCTAGACAAGCAACACTTATACTGAAGACAGGATGAAATATGCATAGGATTGAAGCTCAGTGATTGGGATAGTACAATGTATGGAAAACAATATACAATATTTATATGGACAAAAGCTTAGGATACGAGATAAGAGGATCATTCAAACTATGTGTGTGTGATATGTGAACACCCAGGGAATACTAGTGAGGTTTCAGTTGGAGATGGATTCGATGGGGGATGGAGATGGAAAGGAGCAAGATTTTTGATAGATAATGGAATGGTCCACTATGTGTGATGCCTGTTTGCCAGGTTTTCATCATGCATACTTGTCCAAGATGCCTGATTGCCAAGTTTTCATCATTGGATGAAAGTTTTTTTCTCTATTTTTTTTTATTTTTTTGATTTATTTGGATATTTTTGATGTTTTTGATGTTGCCAAGTGCCTATTTACCAGGTTTTCACTGGAACAACCATTTTTCAGCTTCATTTTTCTTTTTTTTTAGAGATTTTTTTAGGACTATTTTGCATTGTTTTTGTACTTTTTAAAGACTTTTTATACTTTTTATGAGTTTTCTTAGATAATTGGAATAAACAACCAGCCGTTAGGCATAGAAGCGTCTAAGATGAATGATGTTGATAGGATCATTCAAGGGTTCTCCTTTAGGAGTGGAGAGTTGATATGCCCTAGAACCAAAGCATGCAGTGACAACATATGGGCCTTGCTAGGTAACTTCAAATTTACCTTTCTTTATTAGATCTGTACCCACTTTCTGATTTTCCTTTAGCATAAGGCCCCCCACCTGAAATTGGCATGGATGGAATTTCTTATTGTAGTTCTGCTTGAGTCTGTTTTGATAGACAATCAGATAATCATAGGCTTGTTGGTGCATTTCATCTAGTAGATCCAGCTGTGTGAGTTGTGCTACCCGGTAATCTTCATCATCAACCAGGCCCCTCAGTGATACTCGGAGGGAGGGTAGTTCGACCTTAATTGGTAAGGCTACTTCAACACCGTAGACTAGGGAATATGGAGTAGTGACAGTAGGAGTGCGGTAGGAGGTGCGATATGCCCAGAGGGTGGGGTTGATCTAGAGATGCCAATCATGACCAATATCATTGATAACTTTCTTGACGATTTTGAGGAGGGTTTTGTTAGTTACCTCAGCTTGGCCATTACCTTGCAGGAAATATAGACTAGAGAAACGGTGGTGGATATGGATGCAAGCACATAGATCACTGACGTGTTGGTTTTCAAATGGTGTTTTGTGATCTATGAAGATAGTGGATGGTATGCCAAAGTGGTAGACGATGTGGTAGAGGATGAACTTGGAGATCTAGACACCTGTAGTGAGTGTGAGTGCAATTGCTTCAACCCACTTTGTAAAGTACTCTATTGCTGTGATTATGTATTTGTGGCCTTCAGAAGAGAGGGGAGTAATCTTACCAACAAGGTCAAAACCCCAACAAGAGAAAGGCCAAGGGGGCGCAATAGGTCTGAGGTCCTATGTAGGAGCATGGATCAGATTAGCATGTTGTTAGCAAGGTAGACAATTCTTGACGAACTCACAAGCGTTATGTTCCATTCTAGGCCAATAGTACCCTGTGCATAACAATTGCTTGGCTAGGACCATGCCACTCGTGTGGGCACTGCAAATACTGACATGTACCTATTGTAATTCTTGGGAGGCTTCCTTTTCATCTCAACACCTAGAGAGCACATTGTGATAGCCCCGATGATAAAGGGTGTTGGCTATGAGGGTGTAATGGGATGCTCTGCGAATAAATTTTTGGCGTTGGGTTGCAATGAGGTGAGGAGATATGATACCATTTTGTAGGTAAGCTTGGATATCATGGTGCCACAGGGACTGGGGACCAACCAAGATATGTACACAATTTGATTCATCATTCTTATACGCAGGAGCATGTATTTGCTCAACTAAGAATTCATATTGTGTAGATTCATGAGGAATCTCCAAGAGGGAGCCAATTGTGGCCATTGCATCGACAACCTTATTCTGTAAGCGTGGTACTTGTGTTATCTACAAGTGGAGGAAATGTTCCTTCAACTTGTCAACTATCTGCTTATATGGCATTAATTTATCATCTTTGGTTTGATACTCATCCAGGACTTGTTTGATGATGAGTTGGGAGTCACCAAAGACATGTATATCTGTGATATTCCATTCTATAGCCATGTAGAGTCCTACGATTAGTGCCTCATATTTTGCAATGTTGTTCATGCAAGGGAATCCCAATTTGAATTACATAGGGATGTAGTCACCTTGAGGTGTGACAAAAAGTATTCCTTCCCCTGCACCGTGAGCTGTATAGGATCCATCGAAGTAGAGTTGCCAAGCAGGTTGTTCTTCTATCATGCAAAAATGCTCATCTGGAAATTTGGTGACCAAAGGATATGCATCCACCAATGGTGCTTCTGCTAGCTGATCTGCAATGACTTTCCCTTTAATGGATTTTCTGTCTACATATTGAATGTCAAACTCACTTAGCAACATAAACCATTTTTCCATTCGACCTGTGAGTGTGGTCTTGGAGAGTAGGTACTTGAGAGGGTCCACCTTTGAAATGAGATTTGTTGTATGACTAAGCATATAGTGGCAATGTTTTTGGGTGGTGAAGACCACTGTCAGACATTCTTTTTCCATAGGAGAATAATTGAGCTCATAACCCACTAGGGTCTGACTGATGTAATAAGTGGCTCTTTCTTTACCCTCATCATCTAACTAAGCAAGGAGTGCCCCTAGTGCTGTTGTAGTAGCATATATGTACAAGATGAGTGGTCGACCGGGTACAGGGGGTACCAAGATAGGTGGATTAGCCAATTATTCTTTGATCTTGTAAAAACTCTTCTGACACTGAGGTTCCCATTTGAATGTGTTGTCTTTTCGCAGGAGGTGAGTGAATGGTTGGCACTTGTCTGCTAGTTGGGAAATAAAGTGGTGCACAAATTGTAACTTTCCTTGGAGGCTACGTAGCTGTTAGCGTGTTTTTGGTGGAGGCATCTTTATGATAGCTTGTACCTTCTTTTGATATATTTCAATGCCTCATTTGGATACAATGAACCCTAGGAGTTTTCCTGATGTGACGCCAAAGACACACTTCTTAGGGTTGAGCATTAAGTAGTAGTGTCCAATTCTGTCAAAGACACATTCCAACACATTGAGGTGATCTTCCCTTTTAACTGATTTGGCCAAGATGTCATCCACATAGTATTCAAGGATTTTGTGAATCATGTCATGAAAAATGATAGTCATGGCCCTTTGATAGGTTACCCCAGCGTTCTTCAAGCCGAATGACATCATATTATAGTAGAAGGTACCCTAGGGGGTTGTGAATGTTGTCTTATGTTGATCTTCTTCTGCAATATAGATCTGATTATATCCAGAAAAGCCATCCATGAGTGACATCTCATGTCCTACTATGAGATCTACGATCATGTTTATGTTGGGTAATGGGAAATCATCCTTGGGACATGCCTTGTTGAGATCTCGGAAGTCTGTACATATCCTGATTGATTTGTCAGGCTTAGATACTGGCACCATGTTAGAGATCCAGTCAGAATAGTCAATGGTGTGGATGGTCTTGGCTTAGAGTAACTTCTCTAGCTCTTCTTTGACAAGTAATGCCACTTTAGGGTGCATTTTTCTAATCTTTTTCTTGACAGGCTTGATGTTTGGGTCTACTGCAAGATGATGAACCACTAAGTTGGGGTCTAGTCTCGGCATGTGGGAGTAAGACCATGCAAACTTGTCTACTGATTCACACAGGAGAGAAAAAAGAGTTGTTTCTTCTACTTCTATCAAGGAGGCTGCAATTTAAGTGATGCACGGATATTCTTTAGTACTGAGACTAACGGGTTTTTCCTCTTCAATGATAATTGATGACTACTCTGGCCTGTAATAACGGATTAGAGGAAGAGGAGAATCTTCATCCTCTGGTGCCTCAGGGATGTTTTTACCAGTGGATATGCCCTTTGTTTTTAATCTTGTATGATAAGATAGCACCCCAGAGGGGTTTTCGCTAGGGGATTGATTTTTCTCTTTTTTATTTTTTTTTCTATTTCATTTTTGCGGCTAAAGTTCTCCTCTTCCACAAAGTATGCCTTTGGGTCTAATTTGTAGACCTATGCTGAGTCTTGCCCCCAGTCATTGCTTTGTTTAGTTGCCCCCATAAAATTGAGGACTGCTTCCTCATTTTGGAACTTGTCGACGTGTATGACACTTGGTTGGTCCCAGTCTATGAGTTCAGGATAGCAGAGGGGGAGGTCAATGAAGAGAATGGAAAGCTGGCGGAGGACAAAATTGCCCAGGAAGGTTTCATCATCGAAGACATCATCATAGGCTCTCACATCTTTTTCTTCTAGGATATCTTTAATGTTAGTGATTTCTCCCAAGGGAGGACAAGAGGAATAGTCGACAAACTCGTTGGTGCCCCCATTCATGGTAGAATCTATACCAAGGCCTAGATGTTTATCTTGCCAAGTGGGTACAGTAGGATCCTTTATTCCTTGTTCTTCATAACCGAGGCCACCTCCTTGGTAGTTCCATTTTTCTATCACCTATCTGTGAGTTACAGGGTACTTACCTTTGAAGTAATTTAGGCGATTTGTGTCCTTGGGTGGTGGATCCTTATAGAGCCATTGATTGATATTGGGTGTCATTTATTGACCATTCAAAGTACCACTAGATATGAAAGTGGTAGAGCCAAATTGCAGTGGCTCGGTTGTTTTTCATTCTGTCTTGCTTGGATTAGGTTGTTGACCTTGAGTGTGTGGATCAACTGGTAGTGCTCCGACTATGAAGGCATCTGATAAGCTGTACTCGCCACAACCTTTGTTGTTGATCTTGACAAAGGAAAGGGTGGCAGAAATGATTGTTTCTGGGTTTGAATGGCTTTTTGATGAGCTGGCGACAGAGGTGCCAATGTCAATCTTGGGACAGTGATTTGAATGTGGGAAGGATGTTTCCAACGCATTACAATATGTGAAGGGCTTAGGATATGCACAAATGGTGATCTCAGTCTTGTTATATAGAAATTTGATGCACTGATGGTAGGTGGAGGGAATGAATTGCATAGAATGAATCCATGGGAGTCCAAGGAGGATGTTGTAGGGAAGGTCAAGATCAACAACATGGCATATCGTATCTTGGATAACAGGGCCCACTTGAATAGGCAACGAAATGGTGCCTTCAAAAGTCCATTCTAGATTGTCATATGCCTTGATTATGATGACATCATTTGTTATATTAGGTTCAGTACAACCCATCTGTTTTATGAATTTTAGAGTACACAAATTTAGGGCCGAACCATTATCTATCATGACCCATTTGATGGCAAAATCATTAACCATGATAGCAATATAGAGTGGGATATTATGATCAATTTCTTCTAAGGGAATGTCTGTTGGTTTAAAGGAGACCCCACAAGATGCTAATAGGTGTCTGACAAGGTTGTGGAATTCAGTGAGGTTGATGTCGCTGGGAACACAGGATTCTTGCAGGGCTTTATTAAGGATCTCTTGATAGGTGGGTGATGTGTGGAGAAGATCCAGGATGGAAATCTGGGCAGGAGTATTCCCTAGGTGTTCCAAAATGTTATACTGAGTACCAGTGGATGGAAGGGTACTTGCACCTACAACTATGATTCTACCTCTATGATTGGTGACTGCGCATTGGTTATCGACACCCTTGACATGGCTGACATTGATAGAGGACTGGACTTGGGATATGCAGCTGATGAGATTATCGTAGTTGATATATGCATTCGTATAATATTTTCTGTCAGCATTTTCACCTTGCTTACCCTTCCCTTGATCGGAGGATCGAGTAGGATTGCCTGGGCCTTTACCTGAAGTATGTGTAGGAAATGCGTTTTGATAAATTTTAAGACCTGTGTTCAGCGATGGTTGGGCAGGAGAGTCCACTTCGATCTCCTTGCGGTCAATGAGATCTTGAATATAGTGTTTTAGCTTCATGCATTTGAGGGTAGTGTGTCCCTTAACATGATGGTAATCACAGTACTTGTTGTCTTTATACCAAGCTGGTTTTGGTGTTGAATCATCAAATGACTACATTTTTTAATACATGATTTGGTTGGCTTGGATCATTTTATGAAAGATGACATCTATGGGTTCACCCAAAGGAGTAAACATGCATTGTGGTGCATTTGAAGTGCAAGGTCTTTGTTATCCATGTGGGACTGATATAGCATTTGTCTGATTTGTAGGACCTTGGTAGTTAGGTTGATATGATGTCCTTGGAGGGGGATAGATACGCGCTCCTTGAGGATGCATGTTTTGCTGATATGCCAGTTGAGGATACATGGGATTGGGTTGTTGATACATGGGAGGAGGTTGCAGATATACTAGTGGTGCTTGCTGATAAGTTTGATTCAATATATTAGGACTGGCTACCACAACCTAAATGTGTTTGGTGTTAGTGGCTCCGTCTATTACTGTGTTCTTGTTCTTGTTCCAGTACTGTGATCGATCATTGTTATGTTTGTTAGGCTGGGATTCTTTGTAGTTCTTGATGGCACCATCTTCTACAAGACCTCGCTTGAGATCCATGCCTTTAATCTTGATGTCGTGATAAGTTTGTATAAAATCCATGCGCATGTAATAGGCACGTTTGGGATGGAGGTTGTTAATGAAGATTTTGATAAGGTGTTGCTGAGGGGGTTGATAGGACAACCTTGTAGTAAGCCCTTGCCAGTGCGAAAGGTAGTAAGCTAGAATCTCTCCTCCCTTTATTTGGAGTTGCATAGGTCAAGGAGAAAGAGTTCATTTTCAACATTATGTGCGTATTGTGCCACAAACTTTTTGGATAGTTCAGTGAAAGTAGAGACTGTGCCATAGGGGATTTTGTAGAACCATTCGAGAGCATTTCTGCCTAGGCTCTTGGGAAATAGTCTCATAAGGAAATTGTTGCTATAGGCTACTTCTTGACATGCCATGTAAAATTCTTTCATGCGGCTCATAGGATCTCCCTTCCCTCGATATTTATCAAATTTAGGTGTCCCAAAATGCTTGGGGAAGGGTACTACAGTGATAGATCGATCAAACAGTTAAGGACACACTTCATCAAACTTGAATGTTTTAGTTTTGGTCCCTACTTTTAGCTCTTTGAGAGAATTCTTCATTTCCTCCCATTCATGATTGATGGGTGGGGGAGGATTGTTGACCATGATTGCATTACTCCCCTGAATTTGATATGGATTAAATGGTGAATATGGAGGATTCTATGGGGGATATTGGGGTGTTTGATATGGTGGTTCCTGGTCAATGTATGCAGGCTGTTGTGGTGGAAGCTGCGGCTAAGGGGAATATTATTGTGGAGGAGGTGGCGACGCTTGATGGGATTGCTACAACTACTGGAAGTAGGTTTGTATTTTCTGAGGCATGGGATAAGTGGGCTAAGCCTGTTGCACACCTATATAGGGTGGAGGATAACTATTTTGCAGTGGGATGCCCCCAGTGGCAGTAGCAAGGTAATTGGTGTTATTGGGGACACTAAATTACTGTGGAGGTGGAATGGTTTGTGACGTGATGGAAGATGGCATGGCTTCATAGTTGGCAGAATAGGTTTGTTGTGGTTGTATGGGTTGGATGAAAGGATTAGCGAATTATTGTGGTGGTTGCACCATGAAAGGATTTTCCCCCTGCGTTTGTGGTTGTGACTACTGTATAACTTGGATAGTGGGTTGTGAAGCTATGAAGGGGTTGATTTGTTGTTGTTCTACTTGGGATGTGAATGGATTGGCAATTTGCTACTGCAGTTGATGTTGTTGGGAAGGTTATTGGATGGATTATTGTTGTTTTTGGATCGATTATTGTTGGATTGGTTGTTGCTGGATTGGTTGTTGCTGGATTGGTTCCTTTTGGATTGGTTGTTGCTGAATAGGTTGTTGTTGGATAGGTTTCTATTGAATTGGTTGTCGCTAAATAGGTTGTTGCTAGTTTGGTTTTTGTTGGATCGGTTGTTGCTAAATAGGTTGTTGTTGGATTGGTTGTTGCTGGATTGGAACTTGGGGTGTGATGAAGGGATTCATAGATGGTTATTGCATGGGGGGGAGTTGGGTTGAATTGCATTTGAGGAAAAATTGCTGGCATATGTTGCGATTGCATGGTTAGTGGAGTGGGAAAAATGGACCCTTGTGGGAATAAGGGTTGGTTATAGGCATTGGTAGGTGGCATGCATGTGGTGAAGAAAGGCAGAATAGGCATGGGGCCTTGGGTGCTTTGATGCTATAAAATGGTTGTTGCAATTTGAATGGGCTGAGTAGGGATGAGTGGAATGACAGTTTGCTGAGTGCTAACCGATGGTGGTGGAAAGTGTGCGATGAATGTAGGGAATGCTTGGAAAAGTAGAGCAGCTATGGATTGAGGAGGTGCTTGTGTAGCGATAGGGGGTACTGTTTGTGCTGTTGATGTTGGATTAGGAGGTGGAGCTCTTGAGGTAGATGAAGGTGTTGTGTGCATGATGGAAAGTGGAATGGAGGGATGAACTACTTGTCCGATGAGAGTTCCCACTTGTAAGGTTCATTGGAGTGTATCAACAACTTTATTTCTAGTGGGAGGATAACGTTCCCCTGGAAGTGCCATAGGTCGTGTGACAAGTGTGGGTATAATCCAAGGTGGGAGTTGAAGTCCTTGTTGTTAAATGTCTAAGAGTACCTGATTGCTATTGTGTCCACTCATGGTGCTTACCATGTGGACATGCATTGGATGATTGATAAATGTTTCTACAGTACTCATGGTGGGAGGCTCATTGCTATCTACTCAAATGTGTTCAATTTGTTTGTTGGTCTGAAGTGTATAGGTAACCATGGCATTGGTGTTGTCAATCATAAGATTAGATGAACTAGTGGCAAGATTAGGATCCATGTTCTTCCTCTTTTTAGTGGCTCATGTGATAGGTGGCATGAAATGACTATCCTAAGGGGATATGAGATGCAATATGTATGCTAGGATGCTCTTAGGAAACTAAGGATGATAATTCTAGGATTAGGATGTGTCTAGGATGATGAATATGCTCCTAAGGACTAAGGATGACTTGGTGTATGCAATGATTGAGGGTTGCTTTCCCTAATGTAAGATCAAGTGAATATGATTGTCTACCTAAGACAGAATTGTGGTCTTTGGTGAATGGGATTCTCTATCAAATGTGAACCAACCTTTTGATCAAGGTGACAAGGTTACAAAAGACAAAGAGGATTACCCTAAACAATGATTAGTTTAAGGACATTCAAGGATGGAGTTGATTAAGATGTAGGTTCTCAGCAACTCAAAGGGTATGCAATACCAAGTGAAGGATGTAATTAAGGATTGCTTTGGATGATGATTATGATGACGCTAGGTTGACTAGGATTGGTTGGATTAATGCAGGATTATACTTGGATGATTGTGTGATGTGTTCCTAAGGGTGAAAACTTAAGGGAGGTCGTAAAATGAAAGCTAAATGAGCATAAGAAGAGGAGGAACGTGTGTTTGTTGTGGTGGACCAACTAGTCATATTTCTCAAATCCAACAAAAGAAATGTTCAGATGATATTTTCCCATGAAATGAGAAAATTTGTTGTTATAGATCACTTTGTCGAATTCTTCTCGCTTATAAATTTCTTGCTTAACGAAATCAATGATGTGTTGATACTTGTTAACTTCTCAGGTTGTGTTCTTTTGTTCCCTTTGCACGAGTGGTAACAAAATTTTCACCTTTTTATGCTTCTTTGAATCGGTCATGTCCTACAAATAGATTTTGAATGAGCAATTGGAAGTTTTGCAAAAGGTCAAATTTTGAAGATTGGAGCTCATGGTAATCTGCAAAAGGATGATGTTTTGATTGATTTTGGCAAAAGTTTGATCTCGTTCTGATTTTCAATAGATTTGTTCCATGGCAAGAACCAATTTCAACATAATCAAATTAGATAATAACATGCATCGGTCTGAAAACAATCTGACAAGGGACAAAGTAACCTTAACAGATACAAGCACGTGACAAATCTAAATGTTAGGTATTTCATTTGTGTTTTGGATTTGCAAATGTTGTTCAAACACTTCAAGCATAAAATCTACCTAAGGAATTAGCATAGCATGAAAATATTTTCTTGTAAGCTTAGGCACACACACAAGAGCTAATCAGAATACGATCGTCACCAAGCATGCAATGGCTCTAGTCATGACGCCATATTATCCATTTCCAAACGCTCAGGGTGGCATGAATCTATGAGTGATCTTGGGGAAGTTACTATCTTACTTGTACAAGCATTATCACCTTTCAGGGGTGTTCTGGGTAGCTTCTAAGCCTACAATGTTTAGTAAGGTTCTCCATTCGATTGTATCCCCTATGTCTACACAAGCATGATTTAGGCGTATAGCCCCATATAGCGTCTTGACAAAAGTGGTCACGTAAATGTGATTGAGACCACGAGGCTGCAGTTAAGTTAGACGAGAGCTGAGTATAAGCTCAAATGTCAATTGACTCCTGAGGCTTTAACCCCAAGGAGTAAATTTGATTAACGTGAGTTAGAGTGGTGTGGCTTACACCTCATTCTCATGTGGGTTGTTCCCAGGAGATTTTTTCCTCAACTGGCAGGCCCATCTAAACTCTCTTATCCAGTATCATTTTCTCCCCAAGCATGCAAGACAAGCTTGTTCTTTCCCAAAAAGATTTAATTATTTAACACAAAGCAAGTGTGTCTAGGTTTTTGATCCTCCCAAAAGGAAAGAGAGAATAATCCCCTAACACTTTCTTCAGATTAGATAAAGAAATCTAGCTAATTAGTCTATGTGCCTAGAAAAGATTAACACAAACATGATCGTTTGGTCGATGTTGATTCAAGGTAGCCTGCAAGATAAACGTGAGTAGTTTTGAATTTCCGTCTTTGAAAAGCGGTGTTGCAAGACAACTGATTAGTATTTTTAAACTTAGCCTTTAACAAGCATTGAAAACACAAAAACCACTTAACAATTGTTAGTAAATGATAAAATCAATTTTGATAGAGCGCAGACACCGATTCAGGGCGCAGACGTTGATTCTCGTTTTAGCCTAAAAATGATAGAATATAGAAAATAGGCTAGAAACACTGAAAACCAGTGAGTTGCTATACCAGTCAGAGACGTTGATTTGTGAGACACAGATGCCAGTTAAGTGGAAATGCCAATTTGTGAATCGCAGATGCTGGTTCATGAACCGGTGTTTACGCAGATGCTGCTGTAACTGCAAGTTCACAAAAACACAACAAAACAATAAACAAAGTTACTTTTTCCTTCTTTTTAGTCTTTAATCTGATCAAATTCACCCATTTCAAACTTTCCAAACATTAAAAAGCTAGTGTTCCTTAAGAATCCATCAAGATTTGTTTCCTTTAATAATTTTTTAGCATTATAACACCTTGTAAAGTGGATCTCTGCTAAAAAATAGAATGCTAAAATGTTTAAAATTAGTAAGAAACACAACAAATATTGACAAATGACAAATTATGTTTGGGAGAATTTTAAACAATCAATTCCTGGTGGAGACGCCTGTTCAGTGTGCAGACGCTGGTTTAGCGAAGATGTCGAATGACATTTCAGGGAGAATGGGCATTTGCGTAGATGCTTCTGCGTAAAACACAGATGCCGATCTACATGCTGGGAAAAATTTGAAAGAAATAAGACTAGATATTAGAAGAATATAGGGACGTGGGTCCCACCTGGTATGCCATAATGTGTATGAGGAAATCTTCAACCTGTTGGGAGCAAGCTCAAACATGAAACATTAGCGGGTTAGCACATATAATTCATGAAAGAAACAAGAACCAAACAAGACTTCAACATAACATCGGATTGAGCTAAAAATAAGCAAGAATGCACCCTATTTTGCTCATTTTGATTTGCTCTTTTGAATGATCGTAGGTGTTCTCTCTCAAACATACAAAATGCAATGGATCCCAATGCAATGCAAGATTGATAACAAGAAGAGAGATTCAAGAGCTAGTATGAAGAACTAGTCTCAAATCTTCTTCAAGATGATATTCTAAGCTTATGAAGATGATATGCTAACTATGAAAGATTGAAGCTATGAAAAATGAAAAGTAACAACTATGATTAAACTATGATTCATTTTAACCAAATTGAAGCCTAGCATGTGATATCTATATGATTCAAACATGAAACTAAGAGCATATGAAAACATGAAATCTAGAGCTATGTTAGCATAATAACAATGCAAATATGAGAGATGTAAAATGAAGAGGAGAAGGCCTCTATTTATAGAATTTTTGGAGAGAGGAAGAGGCTTGGATGAAGTGGCACCTATGTGGCATCCACATAAGAGCCACATAAGGGACACATAGGCTTGAAAAGATGGCCAATTTTGAGTCAAAACTAATATTTAATATTGAGTAGCTCAATATTTCCAAGTGGGAGACAAACTTGTAAGAAGAAATTTAAGAGGAATGGGTGACCTTTTTGGAGAGAATTTCCCCATGTGGGTGAGCATTCCATTAGCCTTAAAAAGGTTAGGAATCACCCTTTAAGCAAGATCAAAGGACAGTTAGGTGGGGAAATATGTTTAGGAAATGAGGTGATGGGAGTAGGGTAGGAATAGGGTAGGCTTTAGGGTAGGTCTATAGGTTGGATTAATAGGTTCCTAGCTAGTGTTTAATTTATAATTCAAATTAAATTTGAATAAATCATAGTTTAGAAGAATTAGGAATATGGGGTATTTTAATAAATGTAAAGTTATTAAAAAGGGAATTTCATGAGACAAATGTATTCAAATAAAATACATTAGAATAGTATTTAAACTATTGATAAATACCAAATTATGAAACTATATAATTGATTAAATCAAATAGTTAGAGGAATAAGAGGGAAAATAATATTAATAATAATATTAATATTTTTGGATGTCTACACTTATAATTTGAAAGTATGCATCTGTCTATGTGATTTTTCTTTTCAGGTAAGTCAATAATGAAGGAGATGGTCACTCCCTTTTGTTACCTAGAGTTTAGCATGTATTTTTGGCTAGTTTTATTGTGGACATATGGCCTATTTTACTATTCTAATTTTCTAACATTGTGGTCTTGATTGCAACTTTAGGGTGCACATATTCACTCAATATGGAATCGCATCAAATGGAAATCCTATAGATGTCGTAGTGGTAATTACTGAAATATTGTAGTCAGTAATTATATGGAAAATGATCATAAGAATTTTTAGCACTCAGTTGTTAATGTTTTAATCTTTTAAGAAATGTTTTGAATGGAAATTTGATATCTAATTTCTATGGATAGACTTGAGTTGCACAAAACACAGATGTAGAGCCAAAGCCCTTGGGAGGTAAAGGACGAAATTCAATGAAGAGGGTAAAAGGAAGTTTGGGAAAGCTCAAAATAGTTACAAGTAAAGGAGAGGGTGGAAAAGCAGCACCTGCTACTGCAAATGGTGCCTTCTCACAAAGGTAGATATTCAAGGCTGCTAAATTTGATAAACTTATTAAACTTTAATAATCAATGGGAAGGTTTAGGATGCTGCTTAGATAAATCAGTTTATGTTCTAGACAACTCCCATTTTCTTACCTTCTTATGTTTATAACTTATATGTTAGTGATCTAAATAGAAGTACCAGTTTTAGTGGGGACAGTGACAGTGAAGGTTCAAGTGAAGGTATTGAGGAAGGAATTTCACTAAATGTAAGAAAATTTGTTCTGTATTTCTTGTACAAAAATGTATAGATGCTGATCTCATTATTTTCTCTCTTTTTTGGGTTACTTTAGCAAATACCCTTGTGTTGTTATGTATTATTTTACAAAGATGTTGTATTCTTTTCTGGATATGTCTCAGGGGTTAGAAACTGGGAGGAAAAGAAGCTTTGAATCACTAACCATGAATGGTATGCTTATTTCTAAATTTTATTTAATTATTTCATTTTAGGCACGTTATGTCTTTTCATGAATCCTACTTGTACTTATTAGACAGTCACAGTCTTCTAGTTTTTGGATGAACTAATTTGGTAATACCAATTATTTTACATTTATTTGGCCAACCGCTAATGAAATTATCCCAATAAAGCACAACAAATCATGGTTCCAAAATAAGTAAAACCATAATTACTGAAAAGAAAATTACCAGTGGATACATTCATCGAACAAAGCAATCCAAACTCAACTATATCTTATGATTCCACGGTAAACAAACAAGAAAAAATGACTAAGAAGCATTGTCAGTTACAAAAACACACTTTAAAGATGCATGAGATTTCTCCTAGTAGCATATAGTTGTTTGAAAAGCATAAAATATTTAATACACTGAGAATTCCAGCGAAAGGGACCAAAATAGCTATAGATGTCAGTAACTGATATTCAATAATGAAACTTGTTGACAAAATAACCATAGTGGGTGGGTATTTGCATAGATAAAATTACACCACAAATTAGAAGCCAAATAAACAAGTTGTCCAAGCTCATGTAACAGACCTCTATGAATTGATTCATCAGCTAGGTCTAGACTTAATGTGATGTTGCCGCTTAATTCTAACTGTATAATTTAGGATACCATAATTCATTGACAACATTTAGCCAACAAAAGCATGGACTTTACCCAATTTAGTCAATTCTCCTTGATTACTCAAGTTCTTAAAGAAGTTCAACCCCAATACAATATCTCCCACAAAGCCAAAACATATGATAATGCCTAGTAATAGAATTTACTAGAAATATGAAATGAAGATTCTTACCCTTGCTACAAATTGAAGATGTTCTTAATAGAGGCCTAATTTGTGTTTAAGTTCTAGCATCTTCACTAAATTGACAAATGTATTATCCTTAATATTCTTACCCTTAATATTAGATAGATTTAGTAATGGAATCCAATAATCATCAAGTGAACAAAGAACCAAACAAATGAAGATTCTTACCCTTAATATTAGATAGATTTAGTAATAAAATCCAACAATCATCAAATGAAGATTCTTACCCTTAATATTAGATAGATTTAGTAATGAAATCCAACAATCATCAAGTGAACAAAGAACCAAACAAACTCTTAAAAACTCTAAAGGGACACTAAAAAAATACATGTGATGTCTAGCCGTCAGCAATTGCTAACGTCTGGATGTCACATGTATAGAAAATACATCACACGTCTGTTGTAATTGTGATAGCCACAAACTGTAACCATGACATGCTGAAGTTTTTAGACGGTGCAAACTATGATAGTTAACACAAACAATGCGATGCCTAGGTGTCAAAATAGTGATAGATAAAATATGTAACGACAACATGATAAACATCATAGCCGGCTCATATTGCGACACCTAGACGTCGCATTTTTTCTGATAACTATCGCAATTATGAGAGATGTGCAACGTATTTTCTATACATGTGATGTCTAGCCATTGGTAATTGTCGATGGCTCGACTTCACATGTATAGCAAATACGTCGCACGTCTGTTGTAATTGCAACACCCACAAATTGTAACGATGACATGCTGAAGTTTTTAGATGGTGCAAACTGCAATGGTTAACACAAAAAATGTGACGCCTAGGTGTCGTAATAGTGACAAATAAAATATGTAACGACAACATTATAAACATCATAGCTGAATTGAATTGCGACAGTTTATACTATTGTGACAATTTATACCATCACAATAATGATAGATGGTACAACCGTCGGTGTTTTTGACACCAAAATTGTAACACTGGTATCTATCACTTGGCTGATGGGATAGTGTTAGAAAAGTGACACATAGCCATCAAAAAATGGTCTCAAATGTTGTATTGTGCCAGTATTCCATTGGGAGGCTAGATAGTCTCACCCAAATAGGGGTAGTATCAAATATCTCAACATTGAGATCCAGATTTGTAACCCTATTTTGAAGAGCCAACGATGATTTGCCAAATGTCTAGGGTCCTCCACATAGCACTTTTGATAGGTCTTCCATATTTAAGAATACAAAAGAAAAAAAACCCTTTGGCATTGTTGCTATATCCACTTGTCCCTTGAGTTTCCATTTGCGATAGGTAAACTCCCTAACAAGGTCAATATTAGGTCTTGTCCCCATGAACTTACTAACCAGAGTAAGAGCCATTGTGGATACAATATGGTCCACAAGGGGATTAGGGATGGTTATTCCGAAGTAACCCTTGCTAGTATTCAAAATATTGTTGATTTTAGGAAAAGAAGATTTTCTTGAAGGTTTAATCCTGAATAATGATGACCAGCTACCTTTGAGTAGATTCCTGTTTGAAGCATGATCATTTTGATTGGTCAAGGTGCCTTTAGATGAGGTTTCTCCTGGCCAACCATCTTGGAAAGGAGGATCCTTGACATCATCCAAGTCTTTTATGGAGCCCTCTTCTGTTGATCCTCCCACAGTCTGCTGATCTCCTACAGCAGCAAATGCCAATTTTCCTCCAGCATCACGTTTCCCACCATTGCAGGTTTTCAAATTCCCTCCTACCCACCCTTTCTCTCCAGCTCCCGCTCCCACTCCTTCCATCTTTCATCTAGTTTCTGCCTCAATTGCTCTTGGATTACATTGGTATTATATTAACTTCTCTGAATTTACCTTTCCTATAATTATTCTCACCAGAGTCCATGTTTTTAGTAGTGTTGTCATCCTTAAGATCCCCTTCATTCTCCACTATTTATTTTTGTTTCCAAACTCCATTTTTGTTTATTATTAATAGAGTATCGGGCAGGGGATGAGCCTCTTGCCACAAAATCAGATTTTTTGGGCATGTTGATAGGTTTCTATCCATTAAGCATTCTTCCACCTTGAGGAAACTACCCAGGTGGTTTCCTAATATGCTTAGGGTTTCAAAACCCCAATATTTGTGTGGTAAATATGGTAGTTTAACCTAGATGGGTAGTTCTTTTATCTTTTCCTTTTCTGGGTCAAAATTATGAGACCATTCTATGATGTAAAGACATTTTCCATCAATAAAAAATGGCCATTTTTCAACACCCATTCTTTATCTTGGGAGGATGGGGTTATGACCAAATAGAAGCCATTTTCCATTGTCTTCAATGTGAAGGACTGTCCTCACAATTTGTTACACCAATCCATAACTTTTCTTAGAGAGGGCCATTCCCCAGCCCATTTCAAAAAGAAAGCATGACTTTCTAAAAAGCTAACAAATTCATTCCAAACAACATTTGAAATTGAAATGGTAGAGATATTTGCAATTTCTACCCTAGGAAATACCTCAAAGGGTGTCTCCACTACCTTTTCCACCACTTTTGGTTTCCAAAACTTTTTTTCAATCCTTCTAAAGTTAAAGAAATGCTCATTTGACCTCTAGTTTTCTCTATTTGGGAATCTGAGGTTTGTTCCCATTTTCAAAGCTCTGAAGCTAGCCTTCCCATTAGACAAAGTTTTTTTCAGCCCTCCATGAGGGTTTTGAAATTGATTCATCTATGGTTGGTCCCTCTCCTTCTTAGTATTGTTAAAGCGCGATCGATTTCCCCAATGGTTTCCCGAATAGTCCAAGCCCACATGGTTGATGAAGGACCGGTACAACTGCACTACATAGGCTACTTGCAGTAGCCGTTGGGTCAAAGTTTTTTCAAATGTCCACCTCCCGCCCATTCTCTGTGTCACTTCATCCAAAATAGTTCAAAAATACTTAACATATATTTTTAAAATAACTAAAATTGTAAGATAAATTTTAAGTAAATAAAATAAAAAATCAGTAAACCAACATTAATACAACTCTGAAGGCCTTTATAGAGGGCTCAATTTCCTCATAGTAATTAATTATTAAATACTTAACATAAAATAATAAATTACTAAATCAACATTATATAATGAATATAAACTAATACTTTTAAATATTATGGTTATATGTGTTCTATAATAATAAGACAAAAATGTTATGTCATGATTATGTATATAAGGAATAATTAAAAATGAAATAGGTCTTAGATAAATAACATAAAAAAATTCTTAACTAAGTAAAAATAAAGTACACATTGTAAAATAAGATAAAATAATTCTTGAAAATTATAAATAAAATTAAATTGCATCATTATATTTTTAATAAATAGATTTATATCTATAATAATAATTTTATAAAAAAATATATTAATTAATCTATAAAAATATTAAAACACCCCCGAAAAAATTATAACATATGTTACATTAAATATTTTTAAAAACTATTTTAACATAGTTTTTCAAACACATTTACCTTTATTTACCCGAAGTACCTCTACAGCTCTTTGTACATATATACCTTATTTTACACATTTCATGGATATGAATAGGAATTGTACCCACTCTCCATTTCACTATTACTACATGATTCTAACATTGGGGTTATTGGCTTTTATTTTGTTCCATAATTCGCTACCCTACTCAAACACATGTTTCACTCCCGTCCAACCAAAGCTACATTCTTTCAGACTTTTCAAGATTTCTAATCCTCCTTGAACTTTCTTCAAATTGGAACAGATTTTTACTTATAGTATCTCAAGATGTGACATCGCTCCATCCTCTAATTCTGGCAATTCATCTAACACTGAAAAACTATCAATTTCAAAATAGCGCAACTGAAGGAAGCCCCCTTACTTCCAAAACCCTTTTGGCAATGCCTTGAAAATACCATTATATTTCAAGTTCAACTTTACTAAGTTGGGCATCATTTCTAGTGCAGGATATTCAAACAATGGGAAAACTGTAAATCTAGTTGCTTCAGATTTGAAAAGCAACATATCCAATTTGGCACTACAAAGCGCCTTTCTTGAAAAAGGTATTCAAGATCCTTCATAGCTAAATTTTTTTCTGATAGAGGTGGAAGACTACCTTCATCAACGTGACAGTCTATAATGTTGATTATTGTCAGATGATGTATCTTCACCAACGTGGCAAGGATCCCATCTTCTATGTTTTTCAATTCAGCCTCATGACGAATAGTTATGTACACTTCACGCAGGTTAACCAAATTGACAAAATGCTCCAACCTTAAGAATTCATTTTCTTTGACGGATAGATTGTTGTCATAATCTATTTCCAATACCTATAAAGACACCATCTTTGATATCCCCTTGGGCATGGATCTGTCAAATTTGTTGCCACTGCTTGGGTGTATATTCATATGTTCCAGGAAATTAAGCTCGCCAGTCCACAGAGGCAACTGCTCTAGATTCGGGAAATGATAAATGTAAAGAAAATGAAGACTCTTATTGCTTTTCACACATTCTGGTACCTCACTAATTTTTGTCCCCTTTAAATTCAACAATCTGAGGAGCTTCAAATTTTTGAAACAATCAGGCAATGATGAGATATTAGTGTCACTCAAGTCAAGAACATGAAATACTCTTGCACTGCTAAGCAATATTTTTGGAATGTTTTCAATGCCTCTATTTTGTGAGAAAGAGATAGTGTGAAGACGTGATGCAAAATATGCACTGTTCCTTGTCATTACATCTACATCACCATCACCTATTCTTTTCTTGGCCATTAAAATCCTATGGTACCTGCTACTCACTTGCACATTTGGATCTTTCTTGAAGTCTTCCTCTGTGCTAAATATACACTGACTTTCTTTTGAGATACTTATGGCCAAATCCAACAACAAATCATGCACTTTAAACCTTGTATAATTAGGGTCATAAATACCAATGTCACCAAAAGGAGTTACTCTCTCGAGTTAACATAGAATATGAAGATGACATATATTGTTCCATCCAATATCTAGCTGGTGCTCCCCTTGAGGAGCAAATCCTTCTGCTACCCACAAGTTTATGAGATAGTGGAAATGTATCTTCTCATCTTCTGGAAATAAGGAAAGATATGAAAAACAAGGCTTAAGATGAGCAGGGAGAGAATCATAACTTAACTTGAGAATATGCATGATTGGATCATGGGCGTAAGATACTGTTCTTATCTTCCCTAGTTTGGATTCCCACTCCATTGATGATCTCTCACCCGCTAGAGATGCTACCACTATTTTTATAGCCAAGGGTATCTCCCACATTCTCCTTCTATTTGATGAGCAATGTCTTCAAGATGATGTGGCGGCTGGTTTTGGTGGCAATTAGGGAAGGCAAAAGTAAAGAATAGCTTCCAGCTCTCTTCTACGGATAAAGGCTAAAACTCAAAAATATGGGCATTCATGTTTTTGCACACATGTCTTCTTTGTGTGGTGACCAAAATTTTGCAATGGCTATTATTTCCCCTTGGAATGCCAAGTGTAGAGATCAAATCATCTTTTGTAGTTTCCCTCTATACATCATCCAACACAATGAGAGAGCTTCTACTTGTTAAACACTCATGAATCAACTATGCTTCCTGCACCTCATTTATATGTCCATAAATGACAATGTCATCTTTCAACTTTATTTGAGTCCTTCTCTGCTTGCAACTTTATTTGTGAGGCCATGTCATCCTGCAACTTTCTAAGTGAGTAAGTTTGAGAAATAGAAAGCTAGATCGACTTCTCAAACCTGCCTTTTGCTTCATCAAAAACATTTTGCATAAGAAATGTCTTCCCAACACCGCCCATTCAAATGACGGTGATGAGAGGAGCAGAGGAGTCATCCAGTAAGTGGAGGACTTCATCAACCTTGGATTGAATAGCCACTGGTCGTGAATCACTCACTATTTTATGTGACTCCATCCAGTTTACATTCCCAGATACACTCGTACGGGGTTGTTCTGAATGAGTTAGATCCGCAACAAGCTTGAGCTCTGTTGCATCCTCCATGATAGACTTCATTCTCTCTTTCACGTCCCTAATCTAACGTGTCATTTACAATCAGATAAAAATGGTCATCTAAACCCTGGACCCCCAATCACAATAATTAATCAAGAAACCCTAATCTTGATAAACCCTAATTCCTAAATCAAACAGGCAATTCCTCAATCTATCAATTTCAAGCTAATCTGACCCAAACCCTAGGTCCTAATCAATCACCATACTTGATTAATTAATTAATTCTACAAATCATAATACATTGGAAAATAAACCTTATGTTAATTATTTAATTGATATTCTGATATATTAATTAAATAAAATTACAAAATTATCAATTAAATAAAAAAGGAGTTAAATTAATTAATAAAAATAGATATGCATTCAAAATCATTTAAATTATTAAAAATACATATGACATCATCCACTCAGTTAACTGATTATCAAATTGGAAACAATTCAGTTCCACTCAGTTAACTGATTCTCCACTATTTATCATTTTGGAAATAAAACTGTTAACTGAAAATTAATTTGGAAGTTTCCAAAAAGACTGATCAGTCAGTTCAGTCAACTGAATCTTTCGACCAATTAAATTGCTTGCACATGGATTGTGTTTCCTCAAATCAAATCTAAGCCACTCATTTCCTCAAATCTCGACCATCGATTTGGGAGAGATTTTCTATAAAAGAGAAGCTCTTTTCCTTCACAAAGGACCCTAACTTTTGCTATCGCTATTATGCAGTTTTTATGTTTTAGCATCTGTTTAAGTTTTGAAGCATTTATCATTTTGATTAATTTTTAGTTTACTTTTGTTTAATTAAGCATGCAGACAATCTAATCTTAGAGCACATTTGATTTTGGGTTTAAAATGAATAAAAAAAACTTATTTTGGTGCTTCTAAAATAAATCTAATTAGCTTTGGATTAACAACAAATTGCATCTTGCATTTATCATTTAGATTACTCAATCATACAGAGTTTAAAATCCTTCATTTAGAACAATGTGTTGTCACTGGACTTTGTCATGACCTGAGAGAAAATTCTATACTCCTTCCTACTAGAAGGTAATGAATTAATGTCGGTTAGTCTTTGACATTTCAAGATTTTGGTTTCATGTTTTCTAACCCACTAACTACTTAATGGATCATTTAAGTGTGTGTGTTTGCAGCATGCAGGTATTGACCATAATTCACGCATATATTTCTGGCACCCCCCATGGGCCGTATTTCTTTACCTTGTAGTTTTTAAGCTTGAGCGCATGGGTTCGAACTCACCCTTGGAGAAAGACCCAAGTGAGAACAAGCTAACACCAAGCTTCTTCTACTCATTATAATAAAAACACTTCCTCAAGACCAAAGCCTCAGAAGATAAGTGGCATTTGAGCTTATACTCAGCTCTTGCCTAACACAAAGTAGGGCCTCTGGGTCTCAATCATGTATCGTGAACTGCTTGTGCTAAGGTTCTCTGTGGGGTTAGCATCCCGAATCATGCTTGTGCAGACACAGAGGATACACTTAAATGAAGACCCTTACTAAAGGCCTTTTTAGTTAGTGGCCAAAATCCTTTTTCTACTTGTTGATACGGGAATTGTGAGATGCACATGCCTAAGAAACCTTTCATGTACCCCTCTTGTTTAGACAATAAATTTATCAAGGTCTTCAGACTTTGATAAATTTGAAGCTTGGTAGGCCCGAGAAGTGTGTGTCATGGAGGGGAGTCATGCTTCCAAGCTTCTAACTGTCCAACTTGAATGGTTATTTTATTTTAAGAGGGCTCAAACAAGTATTGTCCATTTCTTGCCACCTAGGAATAGGGGTTTCTTGATGTGATTGAATAGTTAAGGGCTTCTTGATGTGTCTGGCATGAGTGTTCACCAAAACAATCAAAACAAACAATCGAATCAAACATTAAAATGATCAAAAAACTCAAAATCTACACTCTTAGGTGTTAAACTGTTAAACTTGTATCTGAGTTTCTGCATCTAGTGTCAAATATGAAATCAATCAAATTGTCATCCAATTTTGTCTTCCATCATGTAGGTTCTATCTGGATTTTCTCAAATCTGTGTTATCACCAACATCACTGCTAGTTTATCTTTGACCAATCTTTTGACAGTCTAACTCACTTGTTGTTTTAAAATCTGACTTTGTTGTACTAGTCCATGTGACTTTTTATTTCAATCATCTTTTTCCATGCTGTCCTTATCCTCAGTTAAACATTATCTCTTTTGTCTTTTGGTTTTGGACTTAGTTAGTAATTTAGATATCACTTCAGCACCTATTAGGCAATCAATCGATTCATCATCCCTTTTGTTCAATCTTACAATGTCTAAAAGTAAATGGGCTAAACCTTATGGTCCTAATAATGATAACGAAGAGATTCTTACAATAGCTTTATCAAAATAGCTTGAAACTTTTAAATCTGAACTCCAAGAATTAAAGGGGGAAAAGGATACACAATCTAAAAAATCCTCATTAAGATCAACCTATCCTTTTCTATTTGATCATGATTCTCACATCTCTCCACTTCCTTCCAATGTGGATAAATCTCGGTATGGCAATGCTATCTTTGATCAAGAGAGTGGCTCCAAAGCCCTAAAAGCTGCTAAAAACACCACGAAGTCTCCCTCCAAAGGGATTAGAAACCTCATGAAAGAAAAACCTTGGGTTAAATGCAAGAGGGACTTCACTCCTTTGGGAAAATCTTATGAATCAACATTGGAAGAACTTCTTGAGCATGATCTCATCACATTACCTCAAGTGACATCACATGGATTGAAATTATTGAGTACCTATTGTGCATATCATTGACATAATGAGCATAAAACTTCAGCTTGCATGGAGTTGAAACATAAAATCCAAGATCTCATAGATGATGGCATAATCAAAGTTGAAAATCCTAATGAATCATCTAGTGAAGATACTAATCTCAAGCAAGATCTAAATCATGAACCTTTGTCTAGCAATGGTTCACATATCACATCTATTTCTTCCACCATTCTTCCATCTCCTAAAGCTTCACACCTAGACACACCATCTCTATCAAGAACTGAGCCTAATGATGACTATTTATACCCTCAAGGACTACCTCTAAAAGAGATCCAAGATAATTATCATATGTTTGCAAGTCTTTCTCAAGCTTCAAAGATCATATACCTAAAGCATCCATGTGCTTCAATGCTTAGCATGCCTACTCCAAATGATACTCCATCAGCCTGTCAAGAATCCTATATGAAGATCAAAAATCTTACCTTATCCTTATAAGTGGCTCCATGTAAAGAGGGTAACCCAAAGTATGGAGAGACAAATATCAACAATGATCAAGATCAAACAACCATGCATACTTATCTAATGGTTGGCCAAAGTCACTTATCTCAAGAGTCCCATGATGATTTCATCATCCCCTCCCATTTCTTCCTAGAAGACACTCTTACACCTCCTATATCTTATCCATCTCCCAAGCAAGATCAAGATATCCTTTCCACCATCTCTACTGAACCTATTGAAAATAAAGAGAAAGGTACCATTTGTACACCACCTAAATATTCTTGTCAAGATTAGAGCATCCCATTATCTCCTTGTCATGCTCCTTCATATCCACCTCAAGAAACTGTTATTCCTCAAAATCCCTTTCATAACAATAAATCCTCTCAAGTTTTAGATGCTTCTATAAAAATTGCTCTTATCAAATCTACTCATGCACCTAGTGATATAAAGATGCTTTCTAAACAGAAGAGCCTTGGCCATGTAGCTCATTCTAAATATGTTGATATCCCTTCCACACCTTATCTCCCTCCATTCAAATGTAAGAATCATCCTTCTCCATTCTCCAAATCCATCCTTGGTCCCTATATCCCAAATTTTAAACCATGAAACCTTCCATCTATATTGGGTCCTTATATCCCTCCATCCATCATGCTTATAAGTACTAGCTTGTCATCTACTTACCCTATCCCCTATCAAGATCAACAAAGACAATCATCCTTGAACTCTCTCTATCAACCCATCCATATAAACCATCCATATGGACCCTATTCATCCAAAATTCCCAAGTCTTTTGGAAGCAATTTGGATGTGCAACGAAGAAATCACAAATACAAGAATCCACTTGCATATGAAGATCACTATGTCCAATCTAATCAACATATGACTACAAAGAAAAAATAAATATTCAAGAGATCACAAAGGTCCACTGAGCAAAGAATAATATCAAACAAAATATGGGTTCCTAATCCATCATTCAAGAATTGCGGTCTAAATCTAAGCAAGGATTAAAATTAAAGAAAATATGGGTTCCTAAATCCATCATGGAAGAATTGCGTTCTAAATCATCTAAACACAAAGAAAAATCCAAAGCTATGTGAACTCCCAAGTCTCTTCTACAGGACTTGGATACAAAAATAAAATCAAAAGTTATGTGGATTTCCAAGTCTCTCTTAAAAGGCTTGAACAAAAAGAAAAAGTCAGAGTTGGTATCCAAGCTTCCAAAGTCTTCCACTTCATCTCCACCTAAACAACTACCATCTTCTAACTCTATTTTGGGTCCTCATGTCCCAAAATCCATTACCTTGAATAGTTCACCCCATTATCCATCCATCTTGGGTCCTCATGTACCAAGATCCATATCCACTCATACATCAAAGCCTTAAGCTATTCCATCCACTTTTCCTCCATCCATCCACTACCCTTCAAGGGGTGTGCCAATGTTGATCTTAGCACCATTTCCATCTACCTCTACACAAACCTTTCAATACACTATCCAATATCTTGCACCTACCTACTACCCATCCATACCATATCCTTCCACTCCTCTTATCCAATCCATCACATAAATCCTTGGCTACCATCTCCCTTATCCTCCATTTCATTCCCTACCATCACCGTATCAGCATCTTTGAGCATACTTTCAGCAGTCTTGGCCCATCATAACATATCTTTCAAAGGAGCACTATCTAAAGAGAAAGAAGCTTAATTTCCTCCATAAAATCAAAAGTACAAAAAAAAGAAAAAAAGCAAAAAGTGCTTTGGTGAAAACCTAGTAAACAGGCACCTTGGTAGGAAAAGTAAAGATAAGTAAACATTTGTCCTATGGTGAAAACCACATCTTGTGACACCTTAGATAAGTAGCATAATGAAAACCTGGCAAATAGGTGTCATGCATAATTCCTCCTAATTGCACTCTTCACTTTGGGGCATGTTCCTTCCATGTCATCTTATCCATCATATATTACATCCAGCTAGCACATGAGCATCCATGTTCCTTCCGGTGATCTTGACAAGGTTGAGCTTATCCATGAACATCATGTATCCTGACATTCATTATCATTTCCATCAGCCTATTCACTTTCTCTCATCCAGGGCACCCTATTACGATCTTTCTTATCCCAAGCCTATCCTTCTTATCTTTGAGCATTCCTGCCATAATCTAAACCATCCACTTATACCACCATCACCCCTTATCCTGATCGTGCTTTTCATGACATCGGGTCATTATCCTATATGCTATCTAGCACCACTCCATGAGCCTACATTGTTATATTCCTTTTTCCCTAGCCCAAGTAATCTTGAGGAGACTATCTTTGAGGGTCACATTCACCCTCTTCATCCATCATTTTCTATTCACCTCATCCATCAACTTTCTAATCCATCTATATTGATCTACACCTTGCTAGACATTGGGGGCAAACCAATGTGATCTTGCTTGAGAATGAGTAATCTCAAAATAGACTAAAAATTGGAAAAAGTCCTAAAAAATGACCATCTTGGTGAAAACCTGGCAAATAGGTGCATTGATGAATCAATCAAAAAAATAAAAATAAAAAGAGAAAAATAAAAAAAATAAAAAAATGGAAAAATGCAAAAAAATAAAAAAGAAGAAAAGGTGCCTTGGTGAAAATTTGGTAAATAGGTACCATGGTAAAAAAAATAGAATCTTTGCCAAGTAGGTGAAAACCTGGTAAATAGGCACCTCTTGTACTCAGTGCTCCATATATCAATGCTCAGTCTTGTAAATCCTTTGCTTCAATTTGTACATATCTTTCAATCACTTTTGTGACACTTTGGTTCTTCTGAGAACCCTCCTAGCTTGAAACTGATCCAGAGTAATAGTTTGGGGGCAATCAAATTGACTCTGTCCTCACAGTATGAGTCAAGTTAGTCATTGCCATTTTCTACTAGGGGCATGGGTTCACAATCAGATCACATCTTTGGAATACACTAGAGTCATTAATCTTGTCATTTTTGAAGGACAACTCACTACTAATGCAAACAGGTGTTTCTTAACACCCTAATAAAAGTGTTTCTTAACACTATCTTTGGATGCATCTGTGTTTCTTAACACACCTTGGATACTGCAAAAATAAACAATAGATCACTAAAACTCAAACACATCACACTCACAAGCACGACGGTGTTTCTCAACACCTCATACATATACACATCTGAAAACTTTGAAACTGGCTGAAGTATGTTGAACTCAAACCTGCCTTTTGCTTCATCAAAAACATTTTGCATAAGAAATGTCTTCCCAACACTGCCCATTCAAATGACGGTGATGAGAGGAGTAGAGGAGTCATCCAGTAAGCGGAGGAATTCATCAACCTTGGATTGAATAGCCACTGGTCGTGAATCACTCACTATTTTATTTGACTCCATCCAGTTTACATTCCCAGATACACTCGTACAGGGTTGTTCTGAATGAGTTAGATCCGCAACAAGCTTGAGCTCTGTTGCATCCTCTATGATAGACTTCATTCTCTCTTTCACGTCCCTAATCTAACGTGTCATTTATAATCAGATAAAAATGGTCATCTAAACCCTAGACCCCCAATCACAATAATTAATCAAGAAACCCTAATCTTGATAAACCCTAATTCCTAAATCAAATAGGCAATTCCTCAATCTATCAATTTCAAGCTAATCTGACCCAAACCCTAGGTCCTAATCAATCACCATACTTGATTAATTAATTAATTCTACAAATCATAATACATTGGCAAATAAACCTTATGTTAATTATTTAATTGATATTCTAATATATTAATTAAATAAAATTACAAAATTAACAATTAAATAAAAAAGGGAATTAAATTAATTAATAAAAACAAATATGCATTCAAAATCATTTAAATTATTAAAAATGCATATTGCATCATCCAATCAGTTAACTAATTATCAAATTGGAAACAATCCAGTTCCACTCAATTAACTGATTCTCCACTATTTATCATTTTGGCAACAAAATTGTTAACTGAAAATCAATTTGGAAGTTTCCAAAAAGATTGATCAGTCAGTTTAGTCAACTGAATCTTTCGACCAATCAAATTTCTTGCACATGGATTGTGCTTCCTTAAATCGAATATGAGCCACTCATTTCCTCAAATCTTGACCGTCAATTTGGGAGAGATTTTCTATAAAAGAGAAGCACTTTTCCTTCACAAAGGACCCTAACTTTTTCTATCATTATTATGCAGTTTTTATGTTTTAGCATCTTTTTAAGTTTTGAATCATTTATCATTTTGATTAATTGTTAGTTTACTTTTGTTTAAGCATGAAACAATATAATCTTAGAGCACATTTGATTTTGGGTTTTAAAATGAAGCAAAAACACTTCATTTGGTGCTTCTAAAATAAATCTAATTAGCTTTGGATTAACAACAAATTGCAGCTTGGATTTATCATTTAGATTACTCAATCATATATAGTTTAAAATACTTCATTTAGAACAGTGTGTAGTCACTGGACTTTGCGATGACCTGAGAGCAAAGTCTATACTGCTGCCTACTAGAAGGCAATGAACCGATGTTGGTTAGCCTTGGACATTTTAGTATTTTGATTTCATGTTTTCTAACCCACTAACCACTTAATGGATCATTGAAGTGTGTGTGTTTGGAGCTTGCAAGTATTGACCTAATTCACGCATACACCATTGTATAGCGAAACACTAACTGAGAATAATTGAAAGCGAAAACCCAAGAGGACTGAGAACATTTATTACTAGTACCTTGAGATTGAATAACACATTCTTTGAGTATGTCATCTACATCCCAAGCAATATCTGCAACATACAGTAGCCAAATTTTCATGAATGCATTGCATGCACTTTGGGCATCTACATCTCTGAGGTAGCCTCTTACATTTGTGAGCTTCTTTCTCAATGATTGAAAGTCATTTCTGAAGTTACAGATGAGTGAAACCTCCTTGTTTATATCTTCTATCAACATCCCTACAAGATTTTCAACAAAAACATCAACCAAAGTAGATGCCATAATTAATTTCTTGAATAAAAACTGAGAAACTGAAGTACTCCCAAATACTACTATGGATTGCACAGATACACGAATCACTCTCAAACACACTTTTGAACTCCAAAAATTAATTTAAAACTAAGAAACTGAAGCACTCTCAAATATTACTATGGACTACACAGATACAACTTGAAGCACTCTCAGACACACTTTTGAACTTTGACAATTTTGATGGCTCTTTACCAGACTGGAAGGAAAATTGATCAGACAGGAATGAATGAGTAGAGCAGGGAAATAAGTAAATTTATAGGAGTGTAGATAAAACTTATTCCCAGGCTTCCGGATGCTAAATTTATTCTAACTTCTTTTACTTTAATTATTATTCTCTTCCTCTTTATGAGTGTGGCATCGATGGGCATCAGAAAGGCAAAGTAATTCTAATCACTTTTACTTTAATAATTATTCTCTTCTTTAATTATTCTGGTTGCATCATTTGGACATTCAATTATTCCCCAGCTCCAGCTTTAGCTTTAGAGAAGATAGTAGAGCCCATCACATTCCCTTTATCAACTTTAAGAGTGAGAGGGGCAATGAATGACTAAACATATTTTAATTGTTCTTTAATTATTTTCTTTTTTTTTTAGAAACTTTCACATATTCTTCCCGTGAAGTGCACTCTAAAGTCATTCTATTCTTTTTATTTCTCCTTCAACATCATTAATTCATTGATATTTAAAAATTTTAAGGAAAAAGTTTGCCTAGCCTTAAATTGTCACATTGAATGTTAAAATTCACATTAAATTATATATATATATATATATATATA
>MU225836.1:636289-648930 GCA_018584345.1 Thuja plicata
TATATATATATATATATGATTGTTTCCCTATTACCATGTTTAATCATATTATTATAAATTTATTTTTAACATAATCTTATTAATTTATTATTTCTTAATTTTTCATTTAAATTTTAATCAAATAATTTTTGTTCTAATAAAAGATGATATTGATGACATGTAACTGATTAAATGTTTGAAGATGTTAAGTTGATCACTGAAATGTAGAAGGACAATGCAAGACATTAAATCAGTTAATGGATTGTATTGTCATTGATGTCAACTTGATATAATCTAATTGGTTATAATCAAAGTGTCAAAGACTTCAGAGAATCAAAGAGAAAAATATTATGCTTTCAATAATGCATAAAAGACAAGCATTCACCATGTGACTTCAAACACCGATGGCTAGTGGAACCTGACGGACAGAGATCACCGAAAGTCAAGTCACGGTGATGCTCGAGCAAGAACACTGACGAGCATTACTGACAAGCAGAATCACAAGCATAACCAACAGCCAGAAACTTAGTGTAAACCAATGGAGAAGCCTGAGGAGAACTAGAATGTTGACTAAAGCTATCAAAGAGTTAAAACACCGAAATTAATTTGAGTTCAAAAATGACAAAATATCTAGCTGACAGAGCTAAATATGGACTTAACTAGTAGTTATCTTTGTTTTCATAGACAAGATAAAGATAGAGATAAGTAAAGGATTTAAAGTTGTTTTGTCTAGTTGGAAAGAAGATCTCTACGAGATAAAACAAGAGTTTTGATTTAAATCTAATTGGATAAGATTGTGGATCACGCCAAGACCAAGAAAATCAAGAACCTAACAACGGTGATATTATGTCTATAAAAGAGACAACTTAATTCATTATGAATTGTGTGGGGGAATAAATGAAAAAGAGGATGCTGAAGAGAAACTGATGAAGAGAAATTTCATACAGTCCTAATCAATCAAGCCAAGGAAAGAGCTAAATTTTTTTGTGAACACCGAGCAACAAAGCACAATATCACCAAGCAGAATCAAAGTGGAGTAAAGGTATTAAAAGAGATATATTGGTCATATTAGTTTTATGAGATTACAATAGATCTAAAAATCTACAAGTATAATTTGTATATGTGAATAGATCATACTATTTTAGTTTAACCATTGATTCAGAAATTCTCTTAACTAAGTAGGATTTAAAGATCCTTTCTATATTGAGATACATCCCAAGGAGTATCAAAAATTTTGATCATGAAGATAAAATGAGATGCCAGATACCTATTGACAAGCCAAGTGAGTGTTTGATCAAGGAAGATAGCATATAGATGCCCGATATCAAGTGATAGACTAAAATTTTAAATCCTCTAACAAGGTCACACCTAACAGTGTGTTTGTAACCTTTAACAGGGTTGGCTCTTCACCGAGCTCACTTTAGAAGAGTGAAAATTTTGGGTTACCGGTCCCAAGTGGTTTTTCCCTTAACAAGGTCTCCACATTAAAAATCCATGTGTCAATGTGTTTATGAGTCATTACTTTAGTGTTTTGCATTATACATAGCTAATTTGGATTGATCGGTATACTCTAGATAATTTACTATCTTTTGGTAAATTAATAGACTGTTATTCAGTAAACATATAGTATAAGGTTTAACAAAGCATTCTGAGCAGTAGTAATTTGATAATTGCATTTGAAGGCATTCATCTTATAGGACTGAAGATAACTAGAGGCTTAATATTGTGGTACTAAGTTTTTGGGTTGATTATTGGAATATTTTTGAGGCCACTGATTCACCCCCCTCTCAGTTATTACTAACAATTGGTATCAAAGATTGTGTGCTTAGAAAGGGAGTTTAACAACTCAAGCAAAAGATCACAAGATGAACAGATGAGATGTGCCCAAGTTGAATAAAGACAACTTTGCATCATGGAAAAGCAGAATAAGACTCCACCTATCAGGTATTGGAAATGATATTACTGAATATCTTGATACTAAATATGTGTTGCCTACATGACCTCACACTCTTGAGAAATTAAGAGTGAAGCATGAGCATAATTGCATGATGATAGAACTTGCATCATCACTCTCTGATGTTGAGTTTGAAGATGTCAAAACCTGCACCCCTGCAAAGAAAATGTGGGATAAGTTGAAGCTGGTACATGGAGGAGATACCAATGTACTAAGAGCAAAGGCATAAATCCTTAGAGGGAGGTTTGATGAACTAAGGATTAAAGAAGGAAAAAATATCACTCAGTATAGTTGCAGAATCAAAGAGGTAGTCAATGCTATCCAAGGAGTTGGAGGTGTACTTGAAGAGGAGATAGTGGTAAGTAAAATCTTAAGAACCTAACTACCTGTATATGCTATTAGAGTTTCTGCTATTCAAGAAATGAGAGAAGTTGCAAACAATACAGTTACTCTAGATAGTCTGATTGGTAGACTGATTTCATTTGAGATCAATAACTTTGATAATAGTGTCTTACCATCTATAGAATTTGCATTCAAATCTTCTTTAAAGATAAGAAATTCAAGTCATAGACATGTTATTAGAAATGATAGTGACAATGATAATGAGGATCAAGGACTTGATGAGATTGAAGCACTAATGGAAAGAAGATTGTAGAGAGGGAAAGGTAGATACAAAGGTAAATTACCACTTGTATATTTCAATTGTAAAGAGGTTGGATACTTTTTTGCAAGATGTCCAAACAAAATAAAAGATGACAAAGGAAATGACTGACCATATGAGAAGAAGTTTGATGGAGGTGATAATAGAGATTACCAAAGCAACCGTTAATCTGAAAAAAGAGATACCTGAGACTACAAGGAAAAAGGGAAGAAATCTTGTTACCTAGCTGAGAATAGAGCTAATGACACTGACACCGAATCAGAAGAAGACATTGAGATAATATTTGTAGCCATGAAGGATGATTCAGATGATGAAGAAGAAAGGTATGTAGAAATTGCACTCATATCTAAAGTTAGTAAGAATGATGTCTAGATCATAGATAGTGGCTGCACTCACCATATGATGGGTGATAAACAAAATTTTGAGACTTTTGAATACTGCAATGGTTGTTTAGTGATAATGGGTAATGATACACCTTGTCCAGTTGAAGGTAAAGGAACCATAATATTGAATAACCTGATAAAATGTGAAAATCCTTACTGGGTAAAGGACTGAATTATAATCTGTTAAGTGTTTCACAGCTAAATAACATAGGTCAAAGAGTAGCATTTGAAAATAAGAAGGCAAAGATCTTCAATGAATCAGGAAGGTTGATTGGAACCGGTGAGCAGATAAAAGGTAACCTTTTCTATCTTGATGACACAAACACCACTTGTTTGATGGCTAGAAACAAAGGCATATGTTTGTGGCACAAAAGATTGTGTCATGTGAATTTTGACAATATGATAAAGATAAGCAACAAAAGGAATGTCAGAGGCTTACTGAGCATGACTAAGCCTGAGCATATCATGTGCAAGAATTGTCAAAAAGGTAAGATGACAAAGTCTAGTTTCAAGACTTAAACCCATACATCTAATGCAATTCTATAATTAGTCCATACAAATCTATGTGGACCCATGAGGATAAAGAGTTACTATGGAGATAGGTATTTCATTCTTTTTGTTGTTCATTATTCTAGAATGATGACAATCATGTTCTTAAAAGATAAATCTCAAGCACTTAAGATGTTTAAATGGTACAAGGCTATGGTAGAAAAACAAAGTGAAAAGAAATTGAAATGCTTAAGGTCAGATAGAGGATGGGAATTTACTTCAGAAGAATTCACTAACTATTGCAATGAGCATGGAATTAAAAGACAGGTTTCTGCACCGAGAACACCACAACAAAATGGAATTGTTGAAAGGAGAAACAGATCAATTATTAACTGTGCAAGAACATTGATGATTGAGAAGAGCATCACTCAAAATTTCTAGATGGAAGCTATCAGTACTATTGTCTACACATTAAACATAGTACAATTGAAGAAGGACATAAAGAAGACACCCTATGAGCTTTGGTATGGTCATACACCCAATGTAAGCTACTTAAGAATCTTTGGTAGTCAATGTTATATTTTGAAGGATAATAGAAATGGAAAAATTGTCTCCAAAAGTGATGAAGGTATCTTTCTAGGGTACTCAACCAAAAGCAAGGCTTATAAATGTCTTTACAAGTCATCTAATAAGATCATTGAAAGTGCAAATGTGAAAATAGATGAATTTGTAGAAAAGAATGATAAGGAAAGCATAAAAGAACCAGAGGACTACAACAGGTTTGTTTATACAAAACCTGATGCTCTACCTGAACAACAGTGTATCACTCCCGAGCAACAGAACATTGCACCTGAGCATCATGCTGCAATTACCAAAAATCAAGAAAATCCTCAAAATGATGTTTCAAACAATGGAGATGAGAACAAAGGTCAAGAAGATGATAAAAATGATGAACATAGAACTGAACTAGAACTTTCCAAGTATGTCAGAAGACATCATCCACAAAATCAAATCATAGGAGACAAGAAGGCTAGAACAAGAACAAGAAGTAAGTCACTAAATACTAGGTGTTTACTTTGTGATTTTGAGCCTAAATATGTTAATACTGCACTTGAGAATGAAGAATGGGTCAGTGCTATGAATGAAGAAATATAAAAGATTGAGAAGAATAGTACATAGACACTAGTACCAAGACTAGATGACAAAAATGTCATCGGTACCAAATGGATATTCAGAAACAAGCTAAATGAGAATGGAGAAGTCACTAGATCACTTAGAGGGGATCAGATAAGAGGATCTAAGTATTGGATATGAGTTGTATATTTTGGTAGAAGGTAAATGGCCTGATGCTTCAAAAGATCTCTGCTAGATTTTGAATTCATATCTTTGTATTTGGCCATAACCGAGAAGGCCTTACAGCCTGACATGTTGCAATAAATTGAATATTGATTCCTATCTTTGTTATTATTTTATGCAACTATGTTGTTAGTGTTGTTTTTATTAACATCAAGGTTTTGGACTATCCATTCTTGGATCCTCCATCCTTGGCTGCATCACTAATCAATGAGATTAAGAGGCAAAAATAGAGGCCTATATATTGTTAAGTCTAAATGTATATACCGAGATGCCGATGAGTTGAAGAGTTGAAGTGCTATTGAGAAGAGAAGAGAAAGAGGTGGAGATCCAATCTAGAGAAGAGACTGATGAGTTGTTGATGCCAGTAGTTTCAGAGAGCGCATAAGGGATCTGATCAAGCAAAAGGTAGTTGTAGAGTTTTAGATCAAATCATAACATTGTTTCTTACTAATCTTTGTAACATAAAATATCTTAACCGAGTGGACCTAATAAACTACGTCTTTTTGTAAATCCTTGAGAAAGGTGACATTATAGGATGAATGTTTCAAGATCTCTAACCAGGGCACTCCTAACAGGGTGAAGATCTTAATAGATCTGAGCTAAATCCCCTAATAGGGTCACATAGAAAATGTGTCTTGTAATCTTTAACATGATTGGCTTTTAACCGAGCATACTTCAGAAGAGTATTTCATTTTGTGGGTGACAAATCCCATGAAGGTTTTTCCCAAATTGAGTTTCCTCATTAAATCTGGTGTTACATGTGTTGCTTGATAAATTTGGATGCTTTTTTCTTATGGTATATGTTTTTATCAAGTTTCTGATGTCTTTACAAGTTCGGTTGATGATGTTATTTAAGTTACCAAGTTGAATCAGAGATTTAGTTTTAAAGGTTTGAGTTTCAATTTTTTTTATTCACCCCACCTCTTAGTAAACCATCACTTGGTACCCTGAAAACTAACAATTGGTATCAGAGCTAGTGCTCTAAGAGATAATTTTGAAGGTACTTGAGTTAAAGATCTAAAGATGTATAAGAGGGAAGCACCTAAGTTGAATAGGAATAACTTTTCTATATGGAAAAATAGAATGAGGCTACACATATTTGGCATTGGATATTATGAACTAAATAATCTTGACACTGATTATTCACCTCCACAAGTTGGTTCTTTGACACTTGAGAAAATAATAGAAAGACAAGAACACACACAACTCATGATTGAGATATCTTCTACTCTCACTGACCTAGAGTTCAATGATCTACAAGGATGTGCACAACTAAGTAGATGTGGGATAAGCTTGCACTAGTTTATGGTAGAGATCAACATGCTCAAAAGGAAAAGGATGAAAGCATAAGAGAAAATTTTGTATCTATGAGAATGAAAGGAGAAAAAAATACAGTATACAACACAAAACTAAAGGAAATTTCTATTGCTATTAGAGGTTTTAGAGGAGCCATTGAAGAAGAAGATGTTACAAGTAAGTTGTTGAGAACACTACTACCTATCTATGCCATCCAAGTGTCTTCTATTCAAGAGCCGAGATCCATTCCTCATATGATTGCTACTTTGGATGGTACAATCGGTAAGCAAACTGCTTTTGAGCTGAATAATTTTGATAATAGTTTGCCTACTACTTCTAACATTGAATCTTCTTTCAAATCATCTTTAACTATGGGAAAGTCTAGAGAATCTAGATCTAGTGATGGATATGCAAGTGGTGTTAGTGAAAGATTCCATAGTTGTAAGAGTGAAATTGAGAACCTATATGTTGAAGATGAGAGAAATGAAGCTGAGTTTGAAGCATCGATGGGTGTCAGAAGTGCGAAGTAATTCTAATCGCTTTTAATTTAATAATTCTGGTTGCATCATTTGGACATTTAATTATTCCCTAGCCTTAACTTTATCTTTAGAGAAGATAGTCAGGGCATCACATTCCCTTTGCCAGGGTGCATTTTTATTTTATCAACTTTAAGAGTGAGAGGGGCATTGAATGACTAAGTATTTTAATTTTTCTTTAATTCTTTTCTTCTTCTTAGAAACTTTCACTTATTCTTCCCGTGAAGTGCACTCTAAAGTTATTTTTATTCTTTTTATTTCTCCTTCAACATCATTATTTCATTGATATTTAAAATTTTAAGAAAAAAGTTTGGCTGGTGTTAAATTGTCACTTTGAATGTTGAAATTTACATTTAATTATATAGAATTTTTAAAAATGATTGTTTTCCTCTTACCATTTTTAATCATATTATTATAAATTTCTTTTAACATTTTCTTATTAATTTATTGTTCCTTTTAATTATTCATTTAAATTTTAATCAATTTAATGGAAATTATATATTGTATATTTTATATTTTTAAATTTGTTGAAATTTGGAAATAGGTGGGTTCACTATAAGACAAGTTTATCCCTCCATACATAGCCCTCTTATATAAAATAATAGATTCTCACACGATGAGTTTAATAAGGCAATGGTTGAGATCGATTAAGCTAATATGACTAATCACATTTACAGTCCTCAGATTTATACCCTAAGGGAGACACCATTTCCTAAACCCTGATAGCCATCATGTAATCCTTAGCTCACACATCTACAACCCTAAAGGTATAAAAAGGGGATATTTTGGAGAACAAAGCTATAGTTCTCCCTGTCAATATGGATATCAAGGAGGCAACAAATAGTGAAATCCACGATGTAGTGGGTGTTGCTAATAATGACTTGGACTTTCCAGTGATCCCTAGTGGACGGAACCTAGCAACAAGCATCTTAGTAGAAAAAAACTATCGAGTGTAAATCCACACTTGGGAGAGGTAGAGATTAAGGACATTATGAGGTAGAAAGGTATCAATGAGAATGACCTCAAATCAGGTTTGGAGCAACTAGGAAATGAGGTCATTGATACACTGGTAGAGAGGACAGTGGAGGAATTTATTGATATGGAAGAAATCAACATGGAAAAACAAAATGAGAAGAATATTAAGGAAAAATAGATTCCTAAGGAGGTAAGTGAAGATAAGGTTTTGAAACATGATACAAAGGAAGGTGTGGCTCACAAGGTTGATGAAACTCTTGCAGCTGCAATAGAGATCAAGGAGGGAAAAACAATTAATTCCAAGCCTATGAAGGCCCCATGGATAATTACCACAAAGGAAGTGAGGGCTGGGGAAAATATAGATTGCAATGGAAACCATGAAGAAGTAGTTAGCAATATAGAACCCTCCTTAGTTTTGAAAAATAGTGAACAAGGAGAAAGCATTGAAGTAACCAAGAAGGAAGGGGTGAGAGAGGAAGACATGGAATTAGGTTTGGAATGTATATGTAATGGGGTAATAGACAACCTTATGGATAGGATAATTAAGGATTTTATTAATGAAGAATAGATTACCAAGGAGAAGGAAGAACTCATTTCAAGGATCATTGAGTTGAATGAGGAGGAAGGCAATGAGGAGGATGGAAATCGAGAGGAGATGATGAAAGAAATTGTAGAATTGGGGAGGAGAGAGGATGATGAGGACGAAAAAATCTTGGGATTGGGAATATCTTTGATATGAATGGAGAATTCTGATTGTGCTAAGATTAGCAGGAAAAGGGGTATAAAATCATTCTCATAATTGAGGGCCAAAGGTACGAATGGAGGGGATCACACCAAAATTTCTACTTTGATTAAAGCAAGGAAGGGGAAGGTCCTTCCCACAGAGTCATGAAACTCACTACATGGAATGTTAGGGGCACGAATGCACCTAACAAGAAACATATTGTCAGACGATGCATCTATGATACCAAACCAGATATTTTAATACTCAAAAAACCAAATTCAACCAAAGGGATATAGACAAATTTAATAAAAAATTAGGTTTTATGCACATGGTAGGAGCCCTAACTCATGGTGCATTAGGAGGACTAGCAATTATCTGGGACCCAAGAGTTGTCTTCTTCTCTAAATTGGAGGCTAGGAAGAATTGGATGAGTGAGATGACTAGAAGTATTTGTAGTTATTAACGTCTATGACCCAATGTAAATTAAAGACTAACTTTAGGGATGGAAAGAGATATAATAATATTTGGAAAAAACACCTAATCACATCAACATTATAGGAGGAAATTTCAATGCCATTCTAGATCATAATGAAATGACGAGGGCATTAGTAGAGATGCCCAATCAACTATTAATTTTTGAGAGTGGGTAAACAAAAACAACTTATTAGAAATTAAAATAGAAAAGAAGGCATTCACATGGAATAAAAGGAGGTTGGGTTTTAATCACATTGCAAAAAAATTAGAGAAATTATTCCTTAAGGTCAGATTGGTAGATTTCCCTTTTACCCTTTCAATAGTAGTTCTCCCAAAGGTGGGCTCAGATCATTTCTCGCTTCTCCTAAACATCATGGAAGAATCACAACCCAAGCATTTCCCATTTAAATTTGAAATAATGTGGTTAAAATATGATAACATGATATGGTTAATGGAGATGTGGTAGAATGAAGCAGATGTTTCAAGATCTAAATTATACTACCTAGTATCAAAATTGAAGATATTAAAAACTAAACTTATGGAGTGAAATAAAAATAAATTTGGAAATACCTTTGAAGAAAAAGATAGGGTAGAAAAGGAGTCAGAATTTATGAACAATGAGGTAATTGAGAAGGGGATTGATGAAGACCTCTACCACTCAGAAAGGAAACTACTTAACAAATATGAAGATACATATTGGCAAGAGAAGAGATCTTTTGGCACCAAAAATCCAGAGAAACATGGATTGAGGCTAGTGACAGAAAAACAATTGTTTTTCATAATAGCACTAAGGATCGAAGGATTATTAATAAGATAACTAAGATCAAAATTAGGAATGGTATCATGATTGAAGACCCAAGGGCGATAAATTACCTGAGGTTGTTAATCATTTTGAGGACATCTTAAATAATTAGGAAGGATCTACTATAGGAGATCAAAAGTAGATCTTAAATAACATTCCCAAGATTATTTTTGCAGAGAAAAATAGAGCACTTAATGCAAAATTCCCCTAGGTCGAATGACTTCCCAGCCTTCTTCTTTCAGAAATGAAATCATTTCATTGGGGATGAGGTTGTTGGGGACATGGAAGGGGTTAGGAATTATGAAAATATGTGAAAGGAAATAAACAATACTTTCCTAACTCTTATCCCTAAAAAGGAAAAAAAATTGGATGACTTTAGGCTCATTTAACTATGTAATACCCTCCACAAAATCCTTACAAAAACACTTGCTAGTTGAATTCAAAATTTCCTCGCCGACCTCGTTAGTGAAAAGAAATTAGGGTTTGTTCAAAATGGATCCATAGATGATGGAGTTATTATAGCCCAAGAAACCATCCATCCGGTCCAGAAGAATCATAATCCTAGCATGATTATAAATCTTGGCATTAGGAATTCCTATGATAAAGTAGACTAGAGTTTCTTATGTAGATGCCTTGAGGTCTTTGGATTTTCAAAGAAATGGAGGAACCTAATCTTTGAGTGTATATCCACTCCCCAAATGTCAGTTCTAATTAATGGCACAACTAAAGGATTCTTTAGTGTCTCTAGAGGTTTAAGAGAAGGGGACCCCATCTCCCCTTTCCTATTCATCATTATGGCAGAAGCCCTAGGTAGATCAATCACAAAATCTAGAGAATCAGAGTAGATTAAAGGCATTAAAATAACATCTGATTTAGAGCCCAGAAATCATCAACAGTTTATTGATGATACAATAATCTATGGTCAAGGGGAGAGTCAAGAAGCCTTGGAAATCAAGAACACCCTCAATTCACATTCTAATAAATCTGGTTAAGAAATCAATGTAGAAAAATCTAAGATTTTTTTCTTCAACATAGAGAGTTTAGTAGAGGATTACATATGCAACATTTTGGACTTTATAAAAGGGAAATGGTTGTCATTGGCTCGCAAGGTAGTTATGTTAAAATCAATCCTCTTTTCTCTACCAATGTATCAATTATCTTGTATGGACCTTCCAACCAATAAAAGTGAGGAGGTAAATAGAATCCTAAGAACCTTGTTTTTGCAAGGGTCGAAGGACAAAAATAAATTATCCTCAATAACATGGGATAAAATTTGTAGACCTAAGGAGGGTGGTGGTGTAGGGATAAACAAATTAAAAGAACATAGTAGAGCCCTAGGGGCCTAACTAGTATGGAGAATGTATTAATATGCACACTTAAAATGGGTTAAGATCCCCAGACATAAATATTTATCAGTAAAATGATCCTTTAGCCATGTTCAGAACAACCTCCACAAAAAAAGGCTCATGTATCTAAAACTTTATGCTTTACTATAGAGATACCATATTAGAGAAATTGACCTCGAATTTAGGAAACGGTGAGAAGCCCAGATTCTGGGAGGAATCATGGCGAGGTTTTCCCACATTGGATAACACATATAAATATGAAAACTCCAAAATATGGTTGCAAGATAAATGGGGGAAACATTTAAGCAATTACATTAAGGGGAACTTAAGTAGGGGATGACAATGGAAACCTGTAGAGGATAGCAGTATTCCAAAATAAGAGAGAAAGGACCTGAATAGAACTCTATGTGGTAGGAAGATTACCTTCTAGCAAGGGGAAGAAAAGATGGTTTGGAATGGCTGACAACTTAATCAAAGTGAGTAAGAATAACAAAGTAAGAGGTCTACCGAGTCTAGACAAACTTGAGAATATAATGTGCAAAGGATGTCAAGTAGGTAAGATGACTAAATCAAGCTTTACAAGACAATATTATACTACACAAGGTATTTTGGAGTTATTTTTGTGTTCTATCGATCAAAGACAACCTGCAAGAAATATCATCAGTAGTTTGTGTTTTAGTCTTCTTGTATAGCGTCCTGCAAACCACTGTTAGGCTGTATGCAAAAGATAAGCACATGAACATCAAAGCCAAAGATTAGTCCATATTACCAAAATCAAAAAATACAAAATAGATCACATATTCAGATAGTAGACAGAAAATCATGCACTTTCAAAAAAAATTGCACTGAAAAAGGTGATCGTATGAGCCTATACGGAGCTCCGGAAGTTGCAAAAACAAGGATTATGCAAGTAAAGTCATGAAAAATAGTGATTTCTGATAAATCCAGCAAGAAAAATTAAAAAATAATCCCACCATAGTGACCGTTGCAAAATTCTACCCAAAATAAAAAAAAATTGCTCAGAAAAAGGAGTTGAAATGAGCAATTTATGTGCATTTGAAATTAAGCCTGTCAGCAAGCCTCGCGCGAGGAAATGCAAGCCACCGCGCAAGGAAATGCATGCGCCACCTGAGGAAACACTAATCTCACGCGAGGAAATGCAAATCTCGCGTGGGTATGTGCAAAAGCTCGCACGAGAAACCACTGCAGAGCCGTACGGCCTGCCCAGACAGAAAATCGATGCTACAGATTCTGTTTTTTGACAAATATAGGTGTATTTGTACTTGTTTTAAACCGAAATGATGTTCCAGATGCAATGGTGGGGTCATATTTGACTCAAAATGAATGTAAAAAAAAGATATAAAACAAAATTGACTGTAAATGTGTAGTATGAGGCCAGGAATTGAATACTCCTGCCCCACGGTGGGCGCCAAAATATCGTATGTTGAATGTGGACCTCTTGATTCAACACAAACGCAACATAGTCCTTACACAATCAATGAATTCGCAAAGACAAACATGAATTGTTTTCTCTACAAGGTGATTGAAGCGACCTGTTGCCTCCTAATTAGATGTGATTGTTGCAGTTTACCCTCAGAACGAGAGCCAACAACCTGACCATTGCTAATATGGAGGATTTTATAGTGCAAGTAGATGAAGAAAAGCC
>MU225836.1:660450-662950 GCA_018584345.1 Thuja plicata
CTGGAATCCCTTTCTCCTTACGAATTTTAGTACCTGTATCATAAAATAAACACCACTTCCATCTACAATGGTTATCTTACATCCACTAATATAGATATATCCTCCAATTGAGCATTTATATTTTGGAATTTTATGTTATGATAATGAGTATTTCTGAAAAGTAGTTTGAACCCAATCAAAATACATAACTAATTCTATTTGTATTCAGAAGAAGACAATTCAGATAAGATGAGGCAACTAAAAGAAGAGAATGAGACCCTGAAACTTGAAAATGAGACTATGGCTAAAGAAATATAGATACAAAAGGATGCTAAGAAGAAAGTTGAAGAAGCTTTAAATAGTGAATTAGATCAAATGAAGAATGAGGCTGAAAAATACAAGAACAAATATCTAGAAATGGAGAAATACAATCAGATTATAAAAGGTGAACTTGTTGAAGCAAAGAAACACATTGAGAAACTTCACACCAGTAGTGACTTGATTGATGAATAGAGAGACAAACAAAAACCTAAAGGTGATATGACTGGTATTGGCTTAAATGAAGATGAATATTCAAAGAATCAGGAAGAGAAATCAAATGAGAAAATTGATGCTGAGAAACCTTCTATTGAAGAATCTAGAGAGCATATTAGACCCTTCATAGGTAGATGCTTTGGTTGCAATAGATTTTGACACATGAAGAAAGACTACAAAGGTAATGCCACTTTTAGAACTTTTTCTAGTTATTGTTTTAACTGTAATGGATATGGGCACAAGAAAGAAAAATGTAGAAAACCTAATCAATCTGGATATAGACAAGAAAATGGAAGAGAATCTACAGTGAAACCTACATGCTACAAATGTAATAACAATGGACACATTGAAAAGTACTGTAAGCTGAAAGTTAATCAAGAAATAAGACCTCCTATATGTTATAAATGCAATAATCTAGGACATATAACAAAGTTTTTCAAGTATAATGGTTCAGACAACAGAAGAGTACCACCTCCTATGAATTCATAGAAGAATGCAAATGATACTAGTAAGAGTGTTGTAGATTTGAAGAGTGATTTTGAAAGTTGTTTTAAGAAATAAGAAGATAGCAACAGTGGTAAGATATGGAAGATCAAAGAAACAAATGAGACATCAGTTTAGGGAGAGTTAGTAGATGCTACTAGATCTTTGCCTGATGGCAGTAAAACAAAATTGACCTAATTAGCTGATCATGGCCTTAAGGGGAGCATCGGATACATACATCATAATATATCCTACCCCAAAATTCATGGATTAAGCTCGAGAAAGCTTAGGTATGAACTTGGCCAACATCATATAACATACATCTAAGAGCGCAACATTAGCCGACACATATATTTTGTTCGCGAGATCTAACAGCTGACTGGACAGTATTGAGTAAAAGTGAAACTTATGACTTAAACTTGTATAAAGAACCATTCAATGGCCTATCTCTTTACCATTTGACAAAGAGTGAGCTAAGGAGATCAAAGAGAAGAAAGATTCAGACTATTCCACATTTTTTGTTTGTGATTGATTGAAGCATAAAATGCAGAATTCAACGGAGGAAAGGTATTTACATCATCTAGCCATGGATGCACCTATTATTTTCAATGTTGTAGATTGACCTAGGTACAAATTTAAGAAACATGCATTTAAGTCTTTTGAAGAGGATCTAGAAGGAGCATTTTCTCAAATCCTATATGGTGTATTACACGTAGAAGATATTAGGGCTTACATACATTGTAAGTATGATATATTAGGAATTGATGATATATCAACTGAGATGGAGTATATGACTGATAATGGAATCATGAAAGAAGAATACAAACACATTGATCAATTAAGCATAATGAAGATTCTAGACTTATGCAAATTCGATGAATATGAATGGTTTAAAATACTATTGAGCAGGGTTCATGATCAGTTCATTTGGATAGGTGATCAACCTATAAAGATTTGTAGTGACCTAATTCATGAAATCACTAGACTAGACAACACTGGAGTCATCCCTATTGCAGAGAAACATGTAAAGAAAGAAGTTGAAACCATAACTCATTCTAAATGGGACAGGTGGGAAATGACAGTGAATGACATCTTTCAAAAAGATGTGAGATTGATTGTTATGATACTTGGATACAAATTCTACTACAGTAGTAGACCTAACTTAGTATCTGCAGGAGTAATCATGATGGCATGGAGAATGGTGAAGGAAAACATGAAATATAACCAATTCAAAGCTCTGGCACAACAATTTCTTCAAAATGTGAAGCTAGTGAAGAAGGAAAGAACTAAGACCTTTAGTTTTGGTTCATTTTTGATGCATATGTTTATTCATATTGAGCACAAATTTCTTGGCTTACATCCTAGTGGTTGGAAATCTGGGATACCTACTGGTATTATAATCTCACAGAGCTACAAGAGACAAAATAATACTTGGGTTGATGGTGAACTATTTGGTATGATCAAAATACTACAGAGATAGATGGAGAACAGGTACATGATACAT
>MU225836.1:667950-687999 GCA_018584345.1 Thuja plicata
CTGAAGTTGTGAAAAGGATTATATATGAAAATAAATATCAGTACATGCAAGGTATGATTCATTGCCAGAACACGATTTAAGGAGTATGAATCTTTGAAATTATTTTCAAAGAGAGAGAAGTAAGTGATTGATGATCTGAGGAAGAAATAAGTAAGTGATGAATACATAAGTGAAGGAGACTACATGTAAGAGGGAGAATGTGATTGAAGAAAAATAGGAAGAACAAGCTAAGAGGGAGAATGTGATTGAAGAAAAATAGGAAGAACAAGCTAAGAGGGAGAAAATACAATATATAATGAACAAAGTATATCATCATCAATTGATAGTGTTTCCATCAATGCCAAAGAGGGGGATTATTAACCAAATGATGGTAATAATGATGAAGACAAGGGTCATAAGAGTACACGCAAGTAGAATGGTTAGATTGGTTGTTATTTTGTCAACCACCCCTCCCAAAAACCCAAAAAATCAAACTTTTTAAGTCTTCTGACAACCCAACTCCATTACCATACACACAACACATGTTTCGTGCCTCAATACACTTATATGAATACAACATATTATGAATAAATATATCAATGTTATCAAAAGTCCCACAGAGTCATGAAGCTCATTACATGGAATGTTAGGGTCATGAATGCCCCTAATGAGAAACATATTGTCAGATGATGCATCTATGATACCAAACCAGATATTTTAATACTACAAAAAACCAAAATCAACTAAGGGGGTATAGACAACTTTAATAAAAAATTGGGTTTTATGCACATGGTAGGAGCCCTAACTCATCGTGCATCAAGAGGACTAGTAATTATCTAGGACCCAAGAGTTGTCTTCTTCTCTAAATTGGAGGCTAGACAGAATTGGATGAGTGGGATGGGTAGAAGTATTAAGAGCTAGATTCAATTTGTAGTTATTAATGTCTATAGCCCAATCTAGATTAAAGACTATCTTTAGGGATGGAAAGAGATATAAGAATATTTGGAAACAATACCTGATCACATTAGCATTATAGGAGGAGATTTCAATGGCATTCTAGATCATAATGAAAAGAGGGGAGCATCAGTAGAGATGCCCAATCAACTATTAATTTTTTAGAATGGGTAAACAAAAACTTCTTAGAAATTAAAATAGAAAATGGGGCATTCACATGGAATAAAAAGAGGTTGGGTTTTAATCACATTGTGAAAAAAACTAGAGAAATTATTCCTTAAGGTCATCTTGGTAGATTTCCCTTTTACCCTTTCAATAGTAGTTCTCCCAAAGGCGGGCTTAGATCATTTCCCGATTCTCCTAAACATCATGGAAGAATCACAACCCACACATTTCCCATTTAAATTTTAAATAATGTGGTTAAAAGATGATAACACGATATGGTTAATGGATATATGGTGGAATGAAGCAGAGGTTTCAGGATCTAAATTATACTATCTAGTATCAAAATTGAAAATATTAAAAACTAAACTTATGGAGTGAAATAAAAATAAATTTGGAAACATCTTTGAAGAAAAAGCTAGGGTAGAAAAGGAGTTGTAATTTATGAACAATGAGGTAATTGAGAAGGGGTTTGATGAATATCTCTACCAGTTAGAAAGGATATTGATTAAAGAATATTAAGATATATATTGGTGAGAGAAGAGACCTTTTGACACCAAAAATCTAGAGAAACATGGATTGAGGCCAGTGACAGAAACACAAATTTTTTTCATAATAGCACTAAGCAACAAAGGATTATTAATAAGATAACTAAGATCAAAAGTAGCAATGGTATCCTCATTGAAGACCCTAGGGGGATAGCTAAATTGAGGTTGTTAATCATTTTGAGGACATCTTAAATAATTGGGAAGGATCTAATATAGGACATCATAAGGAGATCTTAAATAATATTCCAAAGATTACTTTTTCAGAGAAAAATAGATCACTTAATGCAAAATTCCCCTAGGCCGGATGAATTCCTAGCCTTCTTCTTTCTTAAATGAAAGCATTTCATTGGGGATGAGGTTGTTGGAAATATGTGAAAGGAAATCAATAATACTTTCCTAACTCTTATCCCTAAAAAGGAAAAAAATTGGATGACTTTAGGCTCATTTAACTATGTAATACCCTCCACAAGGATCATTTAAAAAAAATTGGATGACTTTAGGCTCATTTAACTATGGTTGTCATTGGCTTGCAAGGTAGTTATGTTAAAACCAGTCCTCTTTTCTCTACCAATTTATCAATTATCTTGTATGGACCTTCCAACCAATAAAAGAGAGGAGATAAATAAAATCCTAAGAACCTTGTTTTGGCAAGGTCGAAGGACAAAAATAAATTATCCTTAATAGCATGGGATAAAATTTGTAGACCTAAGGAGGAAGGTGGTATAGGGATAAAAAAATTTAAAAGAACATAGTATATCCTTAGGGGCCTAACTAGCCAACTTAAAATGGTTTAAAATCCTTAGACATAAATATTTATTGGTAAAATGATCCTTTAGCCATTTTCAGAACACCACCCCCCCCCCCCCCAAAAAAAAAAAAAAAAGGCTCCTGTATCTAAAAATTTATGCTTTACTGTAGAGATACCATGTCAGAGAAACTGACCTGGGATTTAGAAAATGGTAAGAAGCCCAGATTCTGGGAGGAATCGTGGGGAGGTTTACCCACATTGGATAACACATATAAATATCAAAACTCCAAAATATGGTTGCAAGATCAATGGGGGAAACATTTTAGCAATTACATTGAGGGGGAATTAATCAGGGGATGACAATGGAATCTTGTAGACGATAGCCGTATTCCATAACAAGAGAGAAAGGACCTGAATAGAACTCTATGTGGTAGGAAGATTACCTTTCACCCAGGGGAAGATAGGTTGGTTTGCAATGGTTGACAAATTAATCAAAGTGAGTAAGAAGAACAAAGTAAGAGGTCTACCAAGTCTAGACAAATGTGAGACTGTAATGTGTAAAGGATGACAAGTAGGTAAGATGACTAAATCAAGATTTACAAGACAATATTATACTACACAAGGTATTTTTGAGTTAGTACACGCTAACCTATGTGGTCCCATGAGAAAAAAAGCTACTATGGAGATAGATACTTCATTTTGTTTGTTGATGATTATTCCAGATTAATGTCGATCATGTTTCTAAAAGAGAAATATGATGTGATCAAAATGTTTAATTGGTACAAGGCTAGAGTTCAAAAAGAGATAGGAAGACAACTGAAATGTCTAAGATGTGACAGAGGAGGAGAGTTTACTTCTAATGAGTTTACACTCTTCTGCAATGAACACAAAATAAAGAGATAAATGTATGCATCGAGAACACCACAACAAAATGGGATAGTTGAGAGAAGGAACATATATATTGTAGATTGTGCTAGAACACTGATGATTGAGAATGACATTTCTCAAAAATTTTAGAGAGAAGTAGTCAGCACTAATGCTTATACACTTAATCGAGTACAATTGAAGAAGGGAACAAACAAGACAACTTATGAGATCTGGTATGGACACAAACTGAATGTAAGTTACTTCAAAGTATTTGGAAGTAGGTGCTATATTCTTAAAGATGTAAGAGAAGGTAAGTTTTAATCTAAAGGAGATGAAGGAATATTCTTAGGATATTTTACTAAGAGCAAAGATTACAAATGTTTGGACAAGACTACTAACAAAATAGTAGAAAGTGCAAATGTGAGGATTGATGCATTTGCAGAAAAGAATGATGAAGATGACAAAATGAAAGCTAAAGATTATTAGATATTTTTTTAAGTATAAATTGAGATTCCTGACACTTTACCAAAAGAAAAAATTGTACAAGAAGATGAGGGAGAGAGCTTCCACTGAATAACGGAAATGAAGAGATACCACCAGCTATTGAGACTATGTTATCAAAGTATGTGAAGAGACACCACTCGTTGAGTAAAATCATTGGAGATAAGACTGTTGGAGTTCAAACAAGAAGCAAGGTAAGATATGATGCATGTTTAATATCTAACTTTGAATTGAGAAAAGTAAAAGATGCATTAGAAAGGGAAGATTGATTGAAAGCAATGAAGGAAGAGATAGATCAAATTCAAAAGAATAGTACATGGAATTTGGTACAAAGACCAAACGATAAGAATGTAATTGGTACTAAGTGGATTTTCAGAAACAAGTTGAATGAGCATGTAAATGCAATCTTAAATAAAGAAATATTAGTTTGCAAGGGGTATTCACAAGAAGAAGGAATATAATATGGTGAAACTTTTGCACCTATTTCTAGAGTCCACATTTCTCAATGGTATTCTTGAAGAGAAAGTATATATTGAACAAGCTAAAGGATTTCCTAAGAATACTAACTGAGACATGGTATGCAAACTGCACTTGAAGCACTATATGGCTTGAAACAAACACCTCGAGCATGGTATGAAAGATTGCATTCGTATCTAATCAAAATAGGATTTCAAAGAACTAGTGATAACAACAATGTGTATCTGAAATGTGATAGTACTAACAAAGTTTTAATTGCAGAGATATTTGTTGATGACATTATCTTTGAAGGAAATGACACATTTTGCAGATCTTTTGCTGAGGAGATGAGAAAGGAGTTTGAAATTTCTATGATTGGAGAGATAAAATTCTTTCTTGGACTTCAAATTCAACAGGTAAAGGATGGGATCTATATTAAATAATTAAAGTATATCAAGGAGATCATAAAGACCTTTGGTATGGATGACTCAAGACCGGTTGGAATACTGATGGTCACTGGCTGCAAGTTGTCTAATGAGAATTAGTCAAAAGAAGTGAATGAGACACTTTACTGATCCATTATTGGTAAGTTGCAGTATGTAGTGCACAAAAGACCTGATATTTCTCATGTAGTAGAGATTGTTGCAAGGTTTTCTTCTGATCCAAAGGAAACACATATGTTTGTAGTTAAGAGAATATTTAGATATCTGAAAGGAACTGTAGATTTTGGCCTACAATACAATAAAGGAGGATAATTTGACTTGAAAGTCTACACTGATGTTGATTGGGCTGGAAATATTGATGATAGAAAGAGTACAACTGGTGGAGCTTTATTTTTAGGAGAAATACTAGTTACATGGCTAAGCAAGAAACAAACTTGTATATCATAGTCTACTGCCAAGGCTGAGTATGTTGTTGTAGCTATGAATTGTGCAAATATTGTATGGATCAAACAACAACTAGAAGGTATGCAAGAGGAGACTACCAATCCAATCATTATCTATTGTGACAACACAAGTGCTATTAATATATCAAAGAATCCGGTAATGCATTCAAAGACCAAGCGCATATCTATCAAGTATCATTACTTGAGAGAGCAATTTCAAGACAAGCATGTAATGTTGGATTATGTGAATTCAAAATAAAAGATAGTTGCCATATACACCAAGCCACTATTGAATGATTATTTTGAGTATCTTGGAGGTAGATTAGGGGTCCTACCCCTATGGAAAACATTCATTAATGCAAGAGGAATGTTGCATCAATTCTAGGACTCATTAGAATATCTAAATTTTGAGTTGATGCTAGTGATAAAACTTTAGGTGATGCATGAAGTTGTGAAAGGGATTATGTATGCAAAGAGATATCAGAACATGCAAGATATGATTCATTTCCTGAATACGATTTAAGGAGTATGAATCTTTGACATTGTTTTCAAAGAGGGAGAAGTAAGTGATTGATGATCAGAGAAAGAAATAAGTAAGTGATGAATACATAAGTGAAGGAGAATACATGTAAGAGGGAGAATGTGACTGAAGACAAAGAGGAAGAATAAGCTAAGAGGGAGAAAATATGGTACAAAAAGATTAGAGTATACCATCTATAAGACCAGAAATGGGACTAGAAAGCATATTTAGGTAGCCAAAAACCCTAAAAAATATGCTACCCTAACTAATCTAACATTAGAGCCATTGAAAGAGGAATTAAAATAATATGCAACAAAGACACAAGAACTCCCTTCAAATGATTCTCAAATGTCCTCCTTTCTTCTCCATAAAAGTGGATTATGTTGCTCTTTGACAAACACAATTGCACAAAGAACTTGTAAGCTCAAATTGATAACGAGAATTACTAGGAGATAGTGGTTCAACCTTGAAAGAATAAAATGTATCCCATTTTATAGAAAATGAGAGTCATTTAGGTGAGATTGCACAAACTCTATGCATAAATGTAGATTTTGGTTGGTAAGATGTTAGGAAGCACGATATGGGGGAGATAAAATAAGGAGATATTGAAAATATTCATGAAGTACCTTAATAGGGATGTGAATCCTCAATTAAGGGATATGATATTTAGGTAAGATTAGGAATAATTAATCAAATTAATAATTCAATATTCTCAATATTCCTCAAAATCAATAATTAGATTTATGAAATAATGAAAATCTCATAAATTGAAATTAGCTAATTAATTAATAAAATTTAGTTAATTATTGAAGACTTAGGGCAAAGGGAATAAATAAATTTTATTTATTTATTCAATTAGGACATAGGGTTAAACTATGGGTTATTCATCCCAAGGGGGAAATTAGTGAATTATTGATCAAATTGAAGGTGTTAATGTTGAATTGAAATGATTTTCATGATATTGACAAGGATTAGGATCAATTCTATTGATTCCAGAATAGTTTAGGAAAATCACAAGGCATCGATGAGCTTTGACAATGTGCCCACATAATGATTGTTGGAAATGATTGAAAGACACCAATGAAATTTGATGGCATCGTAGGATTGAAATAGGAATGGGGAAACATTGATGATCTTGGAAAATGTTCCCAAAATGATAATGATCAGACATAGTATTGACAAATGTGGACAACACTATTGAATTGATATTGATAGATTGATAGCGATAACACTGATGATTTTGACAATGCTAGAGGATTGATTGAAAGAGATTGATAATACATTTATATGAGTTTGGAATCAAATGAGTTTGGAATGATCTTGGATTGATTTAGGAAGATTAGGACTTGGTTAGACTGATTTAGGAAGATTATCAATTTGGCTAAAATGAGAGAAATGTTAGTAATTAATGAAATGGAGGAATGACACAATATTAGTGAATGATTAAGATCAAACACACAATATAGAAGATATGTTAAAAGGGGGCACAAGCATTGAACCATTTTTAAGTGTCTACACCATCATCAACTGATAGTGTTTCCATCAATGCCAAAGATGGGGATTGTTAACCAAATGATGGTAATAATGATGAAGACCAAGCTAAAAAGAGTATAAGAAAGTAGAATGGTTAGATCAATTGTTATTTTGTCAGCCACCCCTCACAAAAACCCAAAAAATCAAAATGTTTAAGTCTTCTGACAACCCAACTCCATTACCATATACAACATGTATGTTTCGTGCCTCAATACCCTTATATGAATGCAACATATTATGAATAAATATATCAATGCTATCAAAAGTCTGACATATAGAATCACTGAAAATCATAGATACACAACTATATATCAAAAATAAGTGTCATTCCACTCGTAAAGTGTATAATTTTAACACATGGTACTCGACGACATCCACATTCCAATCCTTGCATTCAAAAGGCGCAAGAAAATTTAATAGTGAAAAAATAATTTTATAGGTTGATAAAAAGATTATGAATGTATAAGTAAGTAATGAACCAAATAACATGAGTTTCACTTACCTACTGAAGTGTTCCTGAAGGGTCATCTCTCTTCTTGAGGGTATTCAATATTGCTTCATGATTAGTAGTACTAATAGACAAAAGTTCTTTTTTCTTTGGTTTTCTTTGGTATTTGAACAACTTAACTTTCGCTTATATAAAAAGGTGTGAATACATGAGAATGGTTTTGTGATTCTCATAGTCTTAAAACACATGAATGCCATTATTTATAATCATGTATGTGCACAACCATATTCCTGCAACAACATGTGATCCTGTTGGATATGTGAACATATCATCATCTATCATCGGTTGTGCAAGTTTCTTATTTACTTGCACAAAACATGCTAACCAGTAATCCAATCTCTCATCATTCCCTTGTGGTGCAACCAATGCAAAAACAAGTCCTAGTTGTAGAAGATCTGAAAGATGGTCATAGTCAAGTGAACAATCCATGTTGTCATTTATTAGAGATAGTGTGAAAGATAAAGGAGTTAGATAATATGTAACCCATGTATCGACCAACTCACTTCACTCACACTGATCCAAATCACACTTAAGACACCTCAAACAAAAAAAAGCCAACTCTCATGTCCAAATGGTCCATGTACTAGCATCTAAGTTTTGAAATGAATGCATTTTTGAAGAATCTTTCATGGTTTGAAAATCCAACCTATCTCCTATTGTGCCCAACTCAACCAACCAAAAGAATCTACACACCGCTGAATCAAGAGTCCCTGTCTGTGATAATTTTGAAGTACACCAATCAATAATAGAATGAAAATCAAGGAGGTCTGCACCTGAAATCCTCAATTGCTCCTTAACTAGATCTCTCTTTACACATGTACCTACTCCATCATGATCCCCTTTTCCATGACCGGCCTCAAAAACACTCTAAATATGAGGTACACTTCTCTCTACATGCATTCTACACAACCAATAAAACATACGATTATTTTTTAATTGACTTGTGCATTTATCTGACCAAATGAGATGTCTATCCATAGCAATATCATTTTCCTGCACCCACTCAAAATAATTCTCAAAGAAATGTTGGACATATTCATGAGAGTGAGATCTATCATCGCTCATATAAAAATAGTATTCTCTGATTATCTTCTAGTCATCTTTTGTACTATCAGAGGAATGTTTATATGTTATGTGCACAAAAATAGCAACCTGAATAGAATTGTAATATTGAGCTTGAAACTCATTTTGGGGCTACAATGTATAGTTCTCTACAAAGTCAATGACTGATATAATAGTGCCAATCGGGAAAGTGTCCTTACAAATCCTAAATTGTTGATCCAACCACTTAGACCTATGACTATGCCTTGCATACTTATAAAAAGATTCTTCTTAAAATCTGAAATAAAATCAACTACATTGCATTCTTTTGGAACCAGCTCACATCTAGAGCCTTCACCTCCACTTTTCAATGTATATTTAATGGTTTCATATACCTTTTTTTGGACAATTGTCTTTCCAAAATCATGTTCGTAGCCCTCATGAAAACATGAACAAACTTCACTAGCCCACCACACTCTAAGAACTTGTCATTTAAGCAATCTTGTCTATAGAGGAAACATCCATCATCTCTAGGACATAAAAAATGATCTAGCAAGTCTCTTGATGATTTTGGAAGAGCACTTGCACCACAATCCTCCAACATTTCACTAGTTTTCAAAGTAAGACATGGCCTTAATCTCATAAGATGTGGCCTTACTCTAGTTCCATTCTGAGATTGAGCGACAAGGCACATCTTAGAATCTCTGAATGATTTCTTTAACTCTAGTTTAATTAAGAGATTTAGAGACAAGGATATCTCCGAGTTGCTGAAAAAAGTCTTATCTCTAGTTCCATTATGAGATTTAGCAACAACCCTAGATCTTCTATATCTCTTAGACACGTATCTTCATCTTGTCATATCTCAGCCTTGCATCTCCTGATCACTTAATCCTTTTCTTGACTTTTAATTTATTTGGAAATTCAGTGAGAGCCACACATCTTGGTCTCGATCAACAGTAGGTGTGTGATCTCAAAAGACTTTTCCTAACTAAGGTTTTGTTCCGAGACTCAGAGATAAATCTTATCTCATGATCTCCAAATAAAAGTCTTAACCATGGTCTAGTCATGAGATTCTGAGATAAAGGCTATCTTTGAGTTGCTGAATAAAATTTATGACTCTAGTTTGTTCTTGAGATTCAGTGCCAACCCCTTGATCCTTCCTTTCATCGACGGTCCTTGCTGAATCTCTGGATCTTTTGAAAATTAACATGACATTATGAGATTAGGAGATAATTTCCATGCCAAGTCATTGAATGCATGACCTTCCAACCCTTATCAATGTTTCCTTCAGGCATGATGCCTTGATCAATATATGTGATGCATTTTATCTTTGAGGAAAAGTGCTAACCATGGGATCAACTCAGATCTGCATGATCATTAAGTTTATATTTTACGGGCCCCAAGATCTGAAAACTCACCACGCATCGACATGGCACAATGCCTCGAAGGGTAAATCAATTGCATCTTTTGATTAAGGCAATGCACTAACTGCATGATCAAATCTAACTTGATCACTCATTAACTTCTCTTAATATATGGCCATGTTCCACAAACTACCACTTGTCACACAGGCGCAATGCCTTGATGGATAAAGAACTTCATCTTTGTGATCAAGGGAAAGTGCTAGCCATAGGATCAAATCAAACTTGTTTAGAAGATGTAAAGTATAAAATATTCTGGGGACTTTAGAAATTAGGGAAAATTAAAACATTGGCCCCAACATTACTTAGGAAAATAAGATGGCCCCGCCAATAATTACTTGAACACATGACCCTTAAGTGACTTAAGTGGCTTCAAAAAGTAACTCAGAAATATAACAAGCCTTCGATGGTTTAGGGTTTTAGGGTTTTTGCATGGAATACCAAGGGTTTAAGCATAGAGACCTACATGATTTATGAACCAGGGCACAAAACACTTTGAAAAGTATTGGAACCATGAAGGATTTTGACAGTGTTACCAAACTATTTAACATGATGTTTTGAAAAGATGTGATTTGATATGAATGTGATGACTGCCAGATTTGAGCAGAATGAATCCAGTGGAAGAAAGATTTTGAAATTCTCAAGTAAATATAACCAACAGGTTTCTCATCACTTCATTTCCTAAGCATGCTTCCCTACCTAACTGTCCTCTAATTATACTTAAAGGGTGATTCCTAACCAAAATATGGATGTATACATAAGGATCATAGGCTATATTACAAGTGATAGCAAAGAGATGTCAAATCATTGAAGACAATTGTTAAGGATGCACACAAAATTTAGTCATTCATAGAAGATTTATGTAATCCATCAATCATAGATAGTTAAAATTTACATCAGACATCATAGGTGGAATTTCCCTAGCATGCATGCATACAGGTTTTGGAATAACTTTTTTCAGAGTATCTCAATAAGATCTCATTTTGGTCACAAGGTTTGTAGGGGTCAATTTACATAATAGGCTTTGAAGGCTTTGTGTCATGAAAATATCACACTTGTACAATGTGCACAAATGGGATTTTCCATGACATGAGAGATAGTGTTGTTGAATCTGTTGGAGGTTTCTAATCTTAACATGACATAGGTTAATTCAGCAGAATTGTGCAGCTAAATTTGCACAACACGGGATGGATCTAGCATAAGAAAAATATAAGTAAAAATATATTGATATAAAATATAGAAGCCAAAGAATGAAATTTAATTAGTCATTATATTCACTAATCATATACAATATATAATTCAATGCATGATTTATACAAATACTAAAACCCCCATTTGAAAATTGCAGTGAATATGTAGTCAAGAATTAGAAGACAATTCTCCAGTAGTTGGTCTTATGAAAGAAACACAATCACTCCTAATTTATGGAGTAGTTGAAGGATCACATACAAATCATAGGAAAGCATCTGTAAATCATGGATTTGACATAGAAATATTGAAAGATAGTAATTAACATTGAGTCAGATTGAAGTGCTTTGATGGTTAACGGTGATTGATCTATAAATAATGCTAACACCCCCCTTAAGAATAACTAAAGAGAACAAAAACTAATGAAAGGAAAGAGGAAAAATGGAAAACCCAATGGGAACCAAAACCCCCCCTCAAAATTAATACTAATCTGCATCGTAGCTACAATTTTTTAGTATCCTTCAACCCAAGAAGGATGCATAGAAAGTAAAATTCAAGAGATAATGTATCCCTCCACAATGTGTAATTAATGGCAGATGCTTCAAACTAGATGTAGAAGGTGGTGTTAATCTCTAAGTTTTGTTGATCATTAGTGTCCCACACTTAGTCATTTATCTAGGTAGGCTAGTTGGTCATCACTATGACTGAGCTATCCAGCATAGTCATTGCCGAGCAGATTTATGGTTTCTGAGTGACTCAAAAATAAAGCAAAAGTTGATCATGTTCATGCCAAGTGCCAGAGACTTAAGTGCCGAGAAAGAAAATTTTGATATACATGTCAGAAATGACACAAAATTTAAGGTAAAATGTTTGGGCCGACTTATGTGAGTTTTTGGCTAACATATGTGAGCATTTAATATTATCTATGGAGTTAATCATGCATTTACTTGTTTTATCCTATGCGTGGAATGGAGCCAATCAGGAAATTGGAATGCCTTGGAGTCATAAGTATTAGATCTTGATTGTTGATCTAAATCTCATTGCCATATTTGTAAAGACATATAAGATTGCTTCTTACCCTAATTTTATGTAGGGAAGAAGAGTGTGCATTCATTAGAGATGTGCAGAGGGTTATTTTGTTGAAGAAGTATAGATCTAGTAGAGTGACAGAGCAGTGAACAACAAAGTAAATACATATCAGATTATAAGATTAGAAGAGGTATTGTAAAGAGGAGATCCATTATCAACATCAGAGTGCACATTGAAGGATCATATCTTGAGACATTCTAACAAGTGTATTAGGTGAAATCTCTTAACAAAGTGGTTCTAGCAGACCTTTCTAAATCTCTTAGTCGAGTGCTTACTTTACTATAAGTTCAAATCCTTTCACAAGGTAGATTGTAATGATCTAAAGCTCTTAATCAGGTAGACCTTTAACCAGGTAAATTGCATATTATAATCAAACTTTTTTTATCCCTAATAGACACACTTTATTGCTGCAGTAGTGAAGAATTTGTGGGTATCATCCCCACCCCAATTTTACCTATTTGGGTTTCTGGGTTACCAAATTCTGTGTCATGAGTTATTTATTTACTGTCATGGATTCTAATAGTTGTTAGATTAATTTCATATATGCATGAATGTGGATCAGTTGGTTTTAAGTGATTAAGTTTCAAGATCTGATTCACCCCCCTCTCAGTATCCTGCTTTCCCAATATTGTATTTCCAACAATTGGTATCAGAGCTCAGTTCTCCTTCAAAAGGTTTTAATCAGCTTGAGAGTACAGATCTAGAGATGGAGATTTACAAACTGGGTAAAGTCATTGAGAATCAGAAGATTGAAATTCAGCTAGCATTACATAAGCTTGAGACAGCTAGAAAGGAATTGAGGAATTCATTAACATCTAGGAAATATTTGGCCAGACAAATGAATGACACTCATTATCAAGAAGAAGACACTGCAAATCTATTTCAGAATGGATATTCTATTAAGAGCGATGCAACAATTGCAGATCTATTGGAAAGGAACAATGCACTATGTGAAGAAGTCAAAAATTTCAAAAGAGAACAAGAAATGTAGACAGTAAGACAGTAGTGTGTGTGTGTATTTTGTACCTGATAAGAGAGACACAACACTTCAATAAGTCATTATGTTAGTGTAAAACAAGGATTAGTGAGCATATAAGAGCAAAATCCTAACATTGACCTATTGCTCCCTATCTAGGAAGAGTTTGAAAAATGCCATAATCATGCCCTCAGATTATGCACCATTCAGTGACAATACACTTCTAAGAATGAGAGATTTATTGAAAACTAAGCTAAATGATTAGAAAGCATGTAATTAAGCTATGAAAACTGACATTATAACAATGCATGGAATTGAAACTAAAATGCTATAGATATCTAAACAACATAACAATGCAATTTAACTCTAAAAATGAGGGTCATTTGCTCTCAAAAATACCTTCTATTTATAGAAAAAGGGGTTAAAAATGGGTGGTTCAGATGCAAAGCTAAAGAGAGGTCAGGATTTCACTAGAAGAGAGCACATGGATTGTGCTTCTTTAAGTGCATCAAATTGTGACACTTGTCACAATATTATTGGGTTGAAAGTAGGGAGAAATGTGACCATTTAGGAAAGAGAGCCAAGAAGACTCTAGAAGATAAGGCTCATAAAGAGGGCGTAAGAGGCATTTATGAGGATGGGCTTGAGTCAAATGCATTAAATGCAAGCATTTAAGAGGCATGGGGAGAGATACAGGCTTAAGGAATCTTCATTAATGAGGCATTAATGAGAGCCTTAAAGATGCATGGGAAGGGTGTAAGAGGGTGGCTTGAGAAAGTGGACTTGGAGAGAGTCAAGCTTGAGAAAGTTGACTCTCTCAAGTGGGTTGAGTTGTTAATCATTCCTTAAATGAATGTGACAACATTAGGAGGGAGGTTAGAATTAGATTAGGCTTAGATTTAGATTGGCAACGGGGGAATAGGTTGGGATGGGTTAGAACCCAGGGTAGAAGTGGTTGAGATAGGTTAGGTTAGGGTTTAGGGGAATATAAATGAAATGAATTAAACTTATTTAATTCATTCAAAAATAGAAATATTAATTATATAAGTTTTTTATTGCTTTTGATAATTAATTAGGACTATAGCCATTTTAATTAAATTAATAGGCTAGGGGAATGGGTTTAAAATGAAAGTGATGAGATAGATTAATTCATTTATAATTAAATACTTTAGCCATTGTTTGAATTTGATAATATTTGATTGGTTTAAATTGATTGGTTTAAATTGATTTGAATTGTATGGCTAAAGTAGTTAATATAAATTAGTGATAAAAATCACCTAGGACATTAAATCTGATTTAATAATAAATTATACCAAAGTAACATTGTCTTGAAATAACAGGGGGTATGATCACACCTAGGGAAAATAGGGTCTATGGTCAGTACAAACCAAATCTAGGTGGTTACATTTTTCTGTCTTTGAATTGGTGTGCGAGTAGCGCATTGATTCAAAGAAAATTTTCAATTTTGACTTCAGAAAGATTGAGAATCCCGTTCTTGGTTGTCAAATGAAATGTTGATGAGATCAGTCTCGCACTTGATCAAAAAAAACTGATAGAATTGATTTTGAACTTTGTTGTCATCCAAAGATCAATAAATGATTTTAAAATTACCAATTCTGAGCTTGGTTGTCGTCCAAAAATTGATAATACTGATTCTGAACTTGGTTGTCGTTTGAAAATTAGTAAGAAGCTTCTAGGAGCTTAATAAAAATCTTTTTAAAAATGAGGAAACATAAGATATCAGCTCATGAGAACCAAATCTTTCTATCCAACAGTTCTGACTTAGTCAAGGAAACTATTATGCCCCTAGTTTGTTTGATAACAAAGTCATTTTTAATGTAGTTTCAACCAAAAATTTAATTGATGATAGTGTGATCATTCCCCCTTGTAACCACCTGAATTTGGTCTATCACAACTATAGACCCTATTTTCCCTAAGTGTGTTCATACCCTCGATTTATGTCCAAACGACCCTATTACTGCTTGGCATAATTCTTTAAATCAATTTAATATCCTAGGTGATTTTTATCACTGATTTATATTAACTATTAAAGCCATACAATTCAAATCAATCTCGACCAATCAAATCAAATCAAAATCAAACATGGCTATAGTATTTAATTATAAAGGATTTAAATAAATCCATAAATCAAATACCCACTTGCAATTAACCCATTCCCCTAGCCTATTTAATTTAATTAAAATGGCTATAGTCCCCTAATTATTAAAAAGCAATTTTATTGTTTAAATAATTAATTCCTATGTTTTTAAATGAATTAAATAAGTTTATTTCATTTATTAATATTCTCCTAAACCCCAATCTAACCTATCTCAACCACTTCTACCCTGGGTTCTAACCCTTCTCAACCCATTCCCCCATGCTAATCTAATCATAATCCTAAATTCTACTCTAACCCACCTCCTAATGTTGTCACATTCCATTAAGGAATACTTAGCAACTCCACCCACTTGAGAAAGTCCACTTTCTCAAGCTGGACTCTCTTAAAGTCCATACCCTCTTACATCTTCCCTTCCCTCTTTAAGGCCTTCATTAATGCCTTCATTAATAAAGATGTCTTAAGCCCATGTCTCTCCCATACCTTATTAATGCCTTGGGTATTAATGGCTCTTACATATTCATTTATGAGTCTCCAAATTCATAAATGAACCTTGTCCCCCCTCTCTCTCTCTCTCCCATTCTTCTATAAATAGAAGCCTATTTTGAGAGCAAAGAAGCCTTCACCATTAGATCAAAAATACATTGTTATGCTATTAGATTTGTCCTAGACTCACATTTCATCTATTTTATCATGTTAGTTTATTGTTTTCATTTCATGTTTTCAAGCTAGATTGTATGCTTCTCACATTTTTAGTTTAAATTTGAATCAAATTCTTCATGCTAGGATAGTATTGGTCACTGATTTTGAGCATATTCTGAGGGCTAAATATGCAACTAATCACACTCTTTCTAGTTAGAAGGCAATAGGCCGATATTAGTGCTTTTTAATATTTTAACTAACCATTTGAGCTAATTTAATGACCTATTGAGTGTTTGTTTCATTTCCAATAGGTACCCATTTACACACACACATTTTTGGCACCCACCATGGGGCTCAATTTTGATTTTAGCCTCATTTTCTAATAATTTTTGGCCATTTGTAGACTCAGGAATCAGACACAGAATCGCAAATACGATTGCAGTCTCGCATCCTGGATACGCCATCACACTGCGTGATTTTTGGATCGCATCCGGGATTCCTCAGATCGTATCTGGTTTTTAGTCGCATCTAGTCAGCACAGGCTCATATCTGGGGAATAAGATCACATCCCAGATACTGCATCACATATGGTAAGAATTTAGGATCACATCTAGTTTTGAAGCTTGACCTTTTGATTTATCTAATCCTGACAAGTTCAACCAATTGTGCTTTCTGTGTTTTGCAGCCTAACAAGTGTTTTTAGGTACCTTTAAACAGGTTTCATGTAGTTGGATTAAGCAAAGTACTAACGTGGTTTTTACAGATTACCAAACCCTTTCTGTCTTGACTTCTATTTCCCTATTTTCATAACTTAAAGACCATTTCTTCCCACTTGATAAGAAACTAGATATTATGCTCTTTTCCTCTTGAGGAAAATCAGAAAGTCAGACGTTGTCTTATCATTTACGATGAAATTGAGAGTAACTAAACAACAAACACATCATTTAATTCGATTTGGGATAGTAAATGAACAAAACAAAGCATTAAATATGTGGGTTAATTGAACAAGTTTTATTGTATAATTGCTTTTGGATCAGAAATTGAACAAACACAAATCACTAAATCAATGTGGTAAATGAACAAAGAAAACTTTCCCTTTCTATCTTCTTCCAAATGGGAATCATTAAAACAAGCTCAACATAGCTTGGGGAAAAGAACCTTATTTATTGTGTTTGGGGAGAAAATGGCATGGAATAAGAGAGTATGCTCTTCTTCTTTTGAAGAAACAGAAATCTAGAACTCCTAAGCTCGCCAATCATGGTTACCATTCTTTTAAACAATAGAGGGCCTGCCGGTTGAGGAAAAAATCTCTCGGGAATGACCCAAGTGAGGACAGGTCTTACGCTGACCCTTCCAACTGACTATAAATAGTTGCTTCCTTGTAGGCCAAAGCCTTAGAAGACAGAACTGGTTTTGTTTTTAGAATTTTGACATCATTCCTTAAACATATCAGGGTATATATAGAGCGGAGCCGCTTCAATCTTGCTTGCGAGACTATATATATTCAGGTACTCATAGGGCTATACACCTCAATTTTGCCTTGTGCAATTCTATGGGGGACAGTTTTGAACAGATTGCCCAATAATCTACAATACCTTCAACTGAAAGAATTTCTGATTTATCCCCGAAAGGGTGATAATCTTTGTGCAAGGCAAAAAGTAATTACCCCAAGACACTCGTCATATCGTGCCCTCACTTGCATTTGGATTCAGCTAATACAACATCATGACTAGAGCCATTGCGTGCTTGGTGATGGCTATATTCTAATTAGCATTTGAGTGTGTACCTAAGTCAACGAGCAAATGATTTTCATCCTCCACCTAGAGAATAGGAAAAAGATGTGTGATTGGATCCACCCCTTCTAATAATGCAAAATTGTCTAATGTGTCAAAAAGGTCATTAAAAAGATAAAGCTCCTCATAACAATCAATAATTTTCATACCCTAAAGTACAAGTATCTTTTATGTCTGACAAAATACCCCTTTATACAATTTGGAGACAAACAGATTCACGTTCCTCAAAACACAAATTTTTCAAATGAACCAAAACTGACAAGTCCATCATAAGATCACATCCGAGATTTCCTGAGTCATATCCTATATTTAGGATCGTATCTGGTGCATATGATCACATTTAGTCAAGCAACAAGTCACATCCAGTTTTCTAGAATCGTATCCAAGGTTTAGGATCACATCTGGTTCTGTGAGAGGATCGTATCTGGGAGCTCGCATCCTGGACAGTGGGCATTTCTAGCAGTCTTTCCTAGGAGGTCTTAGTTGTTTTAGGTACCCTTTTTACTCTTTAGCTGGTCCCTATTGTCTCTCTTGGTCTCTCTACTATTATTTTTAAAACACTTTCAAAACATCTACCTTGCATGCTCAGTCAGTCTTTCACGATCAGTTCAATATGTGTGGTCTACCCATTCTCTATCAACAACTTGGTTCCCAGCTCATTATCAGGGGATTCTAACCCTTTGACACTGGAATCATTTACATCCACCAAACAAAAAAATAGATACTTCTACCTAGACACACCCACTTGAACGATCTGGAATCCTTGCTAGTACTATTGGGAAACGTTGACAAAGTTGAGAAACAAACTTCATGGTTAACACAAGATGCAACAAGTACACAACTGAAGGATCAAAAGTGCCTCCTAAAATATCACACTTTCAAGGAGAAACTTCTCGCAATTTTCTGTTCGATCTTGATTCACCTCAAATGGGTAGCAACACTTACGATTGGAGTAAAGCCTTTGAGGGTTATGGCGATGGAAAACAAGCACAATCCGTAGGCACAAAAGAGGAAGAAAGACCTAGGTTTGAACGTAATCCATTTGGGTCAGATAGTGATGAAGAAATCCTTGAAGACAAATACGAGAAGCTTAAACAAAGAAAAATAATCCACAAACTATTGGAACGGATAATCGGAGATGACAAAGAAAAATGCTTTCTGCATTTAGCATCCACGGGTGTTAAATTACCCCAGAATTTTGATGTGAATGATCTCAAAGAAAAAGAGGTACCAAACCCCATATCCATCCTTACTAATTAGCTCAATCAAATGCAAACTGAGCTCACGAACCTCAAGCAAGAGAAGGAGAAACCAAAAACACAATACTCTTTGGACGCCATTTGTCCATTTCCTTTCGATAAGAGTATCACTATGGTTCTGTTTCCTCCTAATGTGGCAAGACCAAAATATGAAAAATACACTGGGGAAATTGATCCACATGACCATGTGAGAGAATTTTGTACTCTTAGCATTGAGTATATGCATGAACCCACTTACCTCATGCGACTATTTCTATGAAGTCTAGGAGGAAACACCATGGAGTGGTTTTCAAAGTTGAATCCCAAAGTCAAGACATTTGAAGAGTTGATGCAATGATTCATTCAACACTACTGTTACAACATTCAACATGATGTCACCATGATGGATTTATGTAATGCCAAGCAGAAAATAGGAGAATCCTTTACACACTTCCTACAAAGATGGAGGAAGATGTTTGCACGATATTCAAGAGTCATTCCTGAAACAGAAAAGATGGAGATCTTTGTTAATAATCTCATACCTGAATTGAGCTATTCTCTACAAATGCAAGATTCTCCTAGCTTCAATAATATGATTAAAAATGCTCTCCGTATCGAAGAAGTCATGGTCAAAAAGGGGGAAATTACCCTTCAGAACAAAAACAAGGGCAGTAGCTCCAATTCTAAACCTAAATGGTGGAAACAAAATAAAAATGTTGTCAATGACAGAGTGGTTGATGCTTCCAACATTAATTATAAAACTGAAGCATTCAATCTTACCAATGGTATGCAAGCAAGCAAGGAGGCTAAAATAACACCTCCCATTCCCAAAGCCAACAATGATAATGACAAGGGATGAACATGGAATTCAAAACCCCAAAGA
>MU225836.1:701477-725163 GCA_018584345.1 Thuja plicata
TTATTAATGCCTTGGGCATTAAAGGCTCTTACATGTTCATTTATGAGTCTCCAAATTCATAAATGAACCTTGTCCCCCCTCTCTCTCTCCCATTCTTCTATAAATAGAAGCCTGTTTTGAGAGCAAAAAAGCCTTCACCTAAGATTGAAAATACATTGTTATGCTGTTAGATTCACTCTAGAACTAGATTTCATCTCATATTTCATGTTTTTACATTGTTCTTATTTCATCTTTTAGAGCTAGAATACATGCTTTTCCATCTTTTTAGTTTGTTTTAATCTAAAATCCTTCATGCTAGAATAGTATTGGTCACTGATTTATAGCATATTCTGAGGGCTAAATATGTTATTCATTACACTCTTTCTAGTTAGAAGGAAATAGGCCAATATTAGTGGTTTTGAACATTTTATCTAACCATTTCAACTAATGCAATGACCTATTGAGTGTTTGTGTTGATTCTGACAGGTACCCATTTACACACACACATTTCTGGCGCCCACCGTGGGGCTCGATTTTGATTCTAGCCTCATTTTATAACCATTTTTGACCATTTGCAGATTCAGAAATCGGACACAGAATCGCAAATACGATTGCAAGATCGCATCCCAGATACGCCATCGCACCGCGTGGTTTTCGCATCGCATCTGGGATTTCCAGGATCGCATCTAGTTTTCAATCATATTCGGTCAGCACAGGATCGTATCTAGGGAATCGAATCGCATCTCGGATACTGCATCGCATCTGGTAAGAATTTAGAATCGTATCTAGTTTTGAAGCTTGATCTTTTCATTTGCCTAACCCTAACAAGTTCAACTAGTGGTGTTTCTGTGTTTTGCAGCCTAACAAGTGCTTTCAGGTATCTTTTGAATAGGTTTCATGGAGTCAAAATAAGAAATAATACTAACGTGGTTCTTACAGGTTACATTTGCCCCTACGACGTTTTCAGCAGCACAGTATCCTTTTGCAACAGTTTCACAAAACTTGAGAAATTGCTTCCTTTCTTCACTATATTGGTAATAATTGCACGTTTTATCATACATCTTGATCTAAAACATCATTATCACTCATATTTTCACGTAATTCAACTTGATAACCGTGTGTTTATTTTTAAACACACCTTCTTGTACTTCGTTCTTTCTGGCCTTACCGCTTCCTGCAAGTAATACATTCGTTCCAATAAGGGATTTTATTCTTTTCCTTCGATTTCATTCCCGAGGGGGCATGATCACACTATCATCAATTAATTTTTGCTCGAAACAGCATCACAATGACTTCGTTATCAAACAAACTAGGGGCATAACAGTTTCTTGACTAATGTCAAAACTGTTGGATAGAAAGCTTTGGTTCTCATAAGCTAGATATCTTATGTTTCCTTATTTTTAGAATATTTTTAAAGCTCCTAGCAGCTTCGTATTGACTTTCGAACGACAACCAAGTTCGGAATCAGTATTATCAATTTTTGGACGACAACCAAGTTCAGAATTGGCATTTTTAAAATCTTTTATTGATCTTTGGACGACAACCAAGTTCAAAATCAATTATATCAGTTTTGTTTAAACAAGTGCGAGACTGATCTCATCAACATTTCGTTCGACAACCAAGAACGGGATTCTCAATATTTTTGAAGTCAAAATCAAAAACTTTCTTTGAATCAATGCACTGCTCGCACATCAATTCAAAGAGGGGCAAATGTAACCACTTGAATTTGGTCTGTCGCAACTATAGACCCTATTTTTCCTAAGTGTGATCATGCCCTCAATTTATGTCCAAACGACCCTGTTACTGCTTGGCATAATTCTTTTAATCAATTTAATATCCTAGGTGATTTTTATCACTAATTTATATTAACTATTATAGCCATACAATTCAAATCAATTTTGACCAATCAAATCAAATCAAAATCAAACATGGCTATAGTATTTAATTATAAAGGAATTAAATAAATCGCTAAATCAAATACCCACTTGCAATTAACCCATTCCCCTAGCCTATTTAATTTAATTAAAATGGCTATAGTCCCCTAATTATTAAAAAGCAATTTCATTATTTAAATAATTAATTCCTATGTTTTTAAATGAATTAAATAAGTTTATTTTATTTATTAATATTCCCCTAAACCCCAATCTAACCTATCTCAACCACTTCTACACTGGGTTCTAACCCTTCTCAACCCATTCCCCCATGCTAATCTAATCCTAATCCTAAATTCTACTCTAACTCACCTCCTAATGTTGTCACATTCCATTAAGGAATACTGTTACCGATTTTCAGTACCAAGTCATCTTCTTTATTGGCGGAATTCTACCTGCAAAAGAGATTTTCCACAAAGGCTGGCGGAATTCTACCTGCAAAAGAGATTTTCCGCAAAAGCTGGCAGAATTCTACCTGCAAAAGAGATTTTCCAAAAAGGCAAAAAAATGAAGGTTTTTTACATATGGCGGAATTCTACCTGCGAAGGTATTTTTCTGCAAAGGCTTGCGGGTTTCGCACCTCTCAGGTCATTCTCCAAAAAGGCGAAAAAGAAGAATTTTGTGCTCATGGCGGAATTCTACCTTCGTTGGTGATTTTCCGCAAAGGCAAATAGAGAGAGTTTTTTACATGTGGCGGGTTTCTACCTGCGAAGGTATTTTTCCGCAGGCAAGGAAATGCACCTTGTTTCTATTTTTCCGCATTGTTTAAACCCTGTGTTTTGCCATGCAAAAGAGGTCAGGATTCCTTTTGAAGTTATGTCTTAGTCTAATCGCTCTGTCACGTCAGTTTTATGTCACGTCTTTAAGTTGCGTGAGTGCGCGATGAGCTGCCAATTGATAGTCATCGCGCAATCGCGATCTACCCTTGTCAAGTCTTTTGAGTTGCGTGACTGAGCGGGTTCAACGCTTTAAAATATGTATCACGTAGTCGCGATGTCTTTTTCAAGTTAGGTTTTGGGTCTGCGAGTCAGCGACAAGTTAAAATTAGATGTATCGCTCAGTCGCTGTTAAGTCATGCTACTTTTACCCTGCTTTGCGACTGAGCGAGTCATGTAGAAAATCAAGCAGTCGCGCACCCGCTTAGTTTTTATGTCAGTGCTTTAAGAGCTCACGAGTCGGCGACGAGATAAGAAAGGGACTCGTCATGCAGTCGCCAGTCAATGCAGATGAAAGAAAGAGGGCTCACGAGTGTGTGACTAACAAAAAAGGGAGGGTAATCGCTCAGTCACCGGTCAGAAGAGGAAAAAGGGAGATCATCTCGCGAGTGCGCGACGAGCTGGAGCGGATGTCATCGCGCAGTCACCGATCAACTCAGAGAAGGGAAAAGGAACCAGCGAGTCAGCGACGAGCTAGAAAAATGACTCGTCACGCAGTGGCCAGACAATGAAGATAAAGAGAAGACAGCCCGCGAGTGAGCGACTGAAAAGAAAGGGTGTATTGTCATGCACTCATGGTCAATAATGAAGCATGGTTTTCAGGCCCGTGAGTTGGAGACTGAGTAGAAAGCGGATGTCATCGCTCACTCGCGCACAAAATGGAAACTGAAGTAAAGGTTGAGCGAGTATGTGACTAAGCAGAATATGCAGTAAGAAAATGAATGTCGCTCAGTTGCTCAGAGTCTAAAGGTCAGTTTAAACAGCCAGCGACTGTGCGATGAAGGAAAAGATGGAGAGCAAAATGCATTGGCGCTCAGTCACCGAGACTCAGGTAGGAGTAGAAAATAGCTCACGAGCCTGCGACTGAGGAATGAAAGGACAGCGTCGCTCACTCACGTGGAGGACAAAAGCAGAACATAGAGGCTGTGTGAGTAGGCGAAAAATAGGAAATGGGGATTAAAGAAGGCTCGTCTCTCACTCGCAGAAGGAAAAGATCCATGTTTTATTCCTGGAAGTTTTCAGAAGTAGAAAAATATCAGATTGTTCTCATGCGCTGGAAATCAGATATTTTACAAATGGAAAGGTCAGCTTTGAAAAGGTCGGAGGTTGCAGCTGTTAAAATCTACAGAAAAGTTATTGCAATTCAGAGACTTTTGTGGCTCTTCTAGAGGGATAAGACTGCTTTTGTGAAGGAGTATTTATGATGATATTTTTGAGTATGACTTTGGTGTCATCAACTTGTATTTTTGTAGACTTTTAAAAAGTAAACAGTGGCTGGACAGGACAAATCTGATCCAGAAGTTATTGCTCTCCAAAATGTATTTGGCTGAAAATGCATAAATATGAGTTGAGGACTCATTATTAGGGGCTTCTTTTTCCCTTTGGCTCGCTATTTTGTAACTTGTTCTGAGTTCTTGAGAAAGGCAAAGAGATTTTGTAACCCATTTCAGAGAAATATACAGATTTGTAACACCTTTGACTGTGAAAGATAGCTTATGCCTTCCCTTATTAGTCTGTTATTGTGTATTTAGTGTTTGATATAACATTCTGTGATGTTGTTTGTCCTCAATTTGTATCACACATTAGTGCCTTTATGTAGTATTTCATACTTGTTTGCAGGTTTTAAGTTGTGTTCAAGTCAGATTTTCCCAAAATTGTGAGAAATCTTTCTCCTTTAGGTGGATTGTCGTTATTAGCCTTCTTAAAAATTGATTATGCAAATATTATGATTCAGTGGGGGTTGTGTAAGAGAGCTTAAGTCATTATTTCATTGTGTCAAGTTATTTGTGCATTTCTCAGATACTATTTCTGGTGCATCACCATTTAGGACATAGTTTTCATTTTCTGTTCTCCTTCTATCTCTTTCCTCCATCAAAAAGGATCAGTTTTAGGTAGTGTAGAGTGATTTACCAGATAGGAAGTCGGCCTAGGACCCGGAGATTCATTCCAGCCATAGTTTACCCACAAAATTGGAATGTTTCCATGTTTCTCCAAAAGGTTAAGTTTCCTGCAAACTTAACGAGGTGCAATTTTGAGAGAACAATTTTTGGCACGCCCGGTGGGACTAGTGACTAATTTTTCCAGTCATCTTTTGTAGTATTTTTGCTGTTGTTAGTGTGTACAGCAGTACTTTCAGCCTTGAAGAGGTTTCAGATTACACACTTTGGTGACTCTGAGCTTTGGAATAGAAGAACCAGTAGATTACATCATATGAGAAGAGTGCAAACAAGAAATAGTTCTTCAGATTTTGAATATTTGCAGCTATCTCCACCTAGGAGAAGAGGGAGAGTAACTGAAAAGCCCAAAAAGACAGTGGTTTATACAAAAAGAGCTAAGTCTACTCCTGTTGCAGTTAGAGTGTATCCTGCTGTTCCGGTTCTCACTACATCAGGAAGTCATTCTTTGTAAGTTCCCATGGCGTTACCAAGGAACCAGCTCTTTGTTTCATTCAATCAAGGCAGCCCTTTGAACCTTGCTCAACATGATGTCATTCCAGTTGCTGCATTAAAAAGTCTACCATATTTTAGTGGCAAAGATCAAACCACCCCAGTTGAACACATAAAGGATGTGGCTAATCTTTGTGCACTGCATCATGTTACAGAGGATAACGTTGCTGTCAGATTGTTAGCCACGTCTTTCAAAGGAAAGGCCTTGCAGTGGTTTAGAAGGCTACCGGTGGGTTCTATTACTGATTGGGATCAACTCGGTGCGGAGCTTTGCAAGTTTTTCGAAGACAAATCTGACCATCTATCTTTGGTAGAGCAACTGTCAACTATCAAAAAAGCCCCTCATGAGCAAGTAACAGACTTCAATTTTCGTTTCCAAAAGACATGGGAAAGAATCCCTCAAACGGTAAGACCCTCTGCTAATCATGCTTTCTTATATTATTTGAGGGCTTTCAATAGTGATATAGCCATTATGATACAATCAATGGTAGGGGTTACACTCCCAGGTGCTTATGACGTAGCTGTTAGAGCAGAAAATAGCCTTATATAGGCTGGAAAAATTGCCCCAAGACCACCTATGCCAATCTTTTCAATAGCACCTATAGTTCAGTCAATGATAACTTTGCAAGCAGCCCCCTTAGCTATTATTCTAGCAGCACCAGCATTACCAGCACCCAATACGCAACCCGATTCTCAAGGCAATGCCCTCCCAGCTCAATCTACAGATTTACAAGAGATTATGGGTATTTTGCAGACTTTTGGTAATGAAATTGTGAATATAAAAAAATTGCAAAGTCAAGGATATAGGCTCTACTAGCCCTCCTATCAATCCCAGTATCAGCAAAATCAGGGCAATAGACCGCCTTATAACCCCAATGTTACTAGCACCTCGAATGAGCTAGTTCCTATTCAAAACAACCTAGTTCAGGATTATGAGTGGTGTTTTCCATGTAATCAGAAGCATAATCAAAGTACTTGCACGAACGGGGTCATAAATCAGGCCTTAATGGTTCAAAGTATTCCAAATTCACAGGATGAAGGTTCTGATTGAGCCACTTTACTTAATGATGAAGGCAGACCACCAGAGACAACTTTAATGAATTGGCAGAATGATGATTTTTGTGGCACGAATCAGGTTGCTCTCTCTGTTGCAGACAATACTAGAAGCAAAAAGAGAGCAATAGAAGGCGGTCCGCAAGCTGCAAGCTCGTCTAATGCTGAGATTGTGCAATTTTTTCTAAAGGGTTCAGCTTTAGCTAGTAAGAAACAACCTAAGGAACAGCCTATGATTCCAATACAACCAGCTGGTGTTAACATTGATGTTGCTACTACAAAGGCCCAATCTAAGGTTGGTATGACTTCTTTAAATATTTTGGATCATATGAAGAAGGAAAATGTGTCTATTTCCATGTGGGATTTTTTGGGGGTCCCAGGTCAAAAAGACCTTTTGCAATCAGCTTTATCAGATTTAAGTCTTTCTAGTAAGCCCAAAAGCCAGGAGGCTAAAATTGTAATGACCAACACTATTACAAAGGAGAAAGAACAGCAGGTTCCAGCAGTTAAACCCCCACCATCTTATGTATCCTTGATCATAGTAGACCACCTAGTACATAACTGCATGATTGATTCAGGTGCTAGCAGCTCAATGATGCCCAAACAAATCATGGATAAGTTGAGAATCAAGTATGAGCCACTTGAGAAGGGAGTGTTGCAATTAGATGATACTGTTGTTAATACTATAGGCATCACTAAAAATCTGAGCTTAACTCTGCAGGCTTGCCCAAACTTCTCTATCCCACAAGACATTTACGTCATAAAATTGCCTCCTTATTTTGCTATATGTTTATCAAGGGATTTTACTGCCAAAATTGGGGGTTATTTGTCTTCAGATTGGTCTCATATGCTGTTTAGGACCAGGTATGGCACCAAAGTTACTATAAGATCAGAGCCTATTGCCAAGGATCATGTTGAACCTTTTTCCCCAAGTCCTGTTAATGCCAACTTGTTGGCAAGTGACCAGGAGGAGCAGCCTATTTTTCAAGAAGGCGACACCCAGACTGATATAGTACTTGATATACTCCTAGATGAGTGGGCTGTTCAAAACCAGGCAGAAAATCTTTGTGAACAGCACCCGAGTCCTGCTGATTTGGGTATGTATTTAATACATGAGGTTGATGTAGTCATCCCTAATCTAGAAAAAAGTGCAGAAAAGAAGTTTGGGCAGCAAAGTGAGGAAGTTTGGGAGCTATATTTTGATGGTGCAAGGAATAAAGTTGGGGCTGGTGGTGGTTGCATGCTAGTTTCTCCAAAGAAAGATAGGTATTGTTCAGCTTTTCATTTTTGTTTCAGTTGCTCCAATAATATTGCTGAGTATGAGGCTCTTATTCATGGATTGGAATGGGCAAGGAGAAGAGGTATTAGCTGTTTAAAGGTTTATGGTGACAACGAATTAATAGTTAATCAAGTGAGAAGCATCAATCTCACCAAGAATGAGTTGTTGAAGTCTTATAAAAACAGGGTATGGGATCTAATAGAAGGCTTTGATGCATTTAATCTAGTGTCTATACCCAGAAGTCAGAATAGAAACGCTGACAGATTGGCTGCCATTAGTGCCGAATTTGACATTCCAAAAGAAATTAGCAACGAGAAAACTAATCAGCATGTCAAGGTCATTGTTAGACTTGCTGTACCTGATAATAATACCCACTGGCAGGTCTTTGAAGATGACCAGCAAATAGTCAACTTCCTAAGAGAGAAAGCTGAATTCTCATATGCCAATCAGGACAAATTTCAGCATCAGTATGATGGCCAAATCATCCAGCTAGAAAATAATAAGGTGCCAAAGGGTTTGGCCACCCTTGAATCCATTTTTAACACTGATGATGAGGCTAGAAAATCAAAGGCCAGCATGCAGTTCAACAGGAACACTATGAAGAAGTTGAGGTGTTCAAGGGAAAGTTGCTTAAGCTGGGTAAGGTATGTACAACGGAGGAGCAGCATTCTTTTGTTCATCTTTTTCAAGAGTTTAATGATGTTTTTGCATGGGAGTACACTAATTTGAAGGGGTTCAATCCCCAACTTGCTCAACACACTATTGAACTTGAACCAGATGCAAAACCAGTAAGGCAAAAATAGAGACCCCTGAACCCAAAGCTGGAGCCACTTATGCAAAAGGAACTGAATAAACTGATTGAAGGTTGTATCATATTCCCCATCAAACACACTTCATGGGTCTCCAACCTTGTACCTGTAAGGAAAAAGAATGGGGAGATAAGGTTGTGTGTAGATTTTCGAGACTTAAATAGAGATTCATTGAAAGAATGACATCCTTTGCCTTCTATAGAGCAGATCTTTCAAGTAGTCTCACGATCTTAGAGGTTTTCCTTGTTGGATGGATATTCAGGTTATAATCATATTCTATTAAGGGAGGAAGACCAGTTCAAAACAGCTTTTACCACCAAGTGGGGTACCATGGCATACAGAAAGATGCCCTTTGGTCTATCCAATGCTGGGGAAACCTTTCAGAAAGCCATGGATATGGCTTTTGATAAGTTAATGTATAAGATTGTTTTAGTTTACCTAGATGACATCATTATTTTTTCTAAGGAAGCAAAAGATCACTTAAAGCATCTAAGGTAGATTTTTGAAAGATGCAAAGAATTTGGGATATCTCTTAATCCAAAAAAGTGTGTGTTTGCTGTCCATGAGGGCAGATTGCTTGGTTATGTGGTTTCTAAACAGGGAATTACCATTGATCCTGACAGAATAACAACAATTTTGGTTCTTTCCTTGCTAGCACATAAGAAAGGTTTGCAAAGTTTCATTGGCCGAATAAATTTTGTTAGGCGGTTTATCCCAGATATTGCAGATTTGTTAAGTCCACTAATAGCCATGCTAAGAAAAAATATGCCATTCAGCTGGACTAAAGATGGAAAAAGGTGTTTTGGGCTAATTAAAGAGGCACTTACAGCAACACCTACACTCATAAATCCTGATTTTTCTAAGGATTTTGTTCTATATGCTTATGGAGTTATTGATTCTATCTCAGCCATGTTAGTTCAACGCAATGATGAAGACCTAGAGCAGCCGGTGGCATTCTTCAGTCAAGGTCTTAAGGACTACGAGCTCAGGTATTCATTTGTAGAAAAACATGTTCTTGCTGTTATTAGGAGTTTGAAAAAGTTTAAGCACATGTTGTCAAATAATAAGATCGTCCTAATAGTTGCTCATCCAAGTGTCAAGGAATTCCTTTTAAGTAAGGATTTAAATGATAAGAGAGCTGTTTGGGTGACTAAAGTGATGGAATATGATGTTGAGATCAAGGTCACCAAACTAATCAGGGGAAAAGGGTTGTGTGAACATCTTGCTGATGACATAGGCAACAAAGAAACCAGAGAACAAGAGGCTGTCCTAGCTATACAGGATGATGGACAAACCATTTTAGAGTCTGCCACAAGTTGGGTACAGCAAATGACTCATTTTATATAGACTGGTGAATGTCCACAAGGTTTGGATAAAGGAAAAAGAAGGTATTTTAGACTGCAGTCCATCCCTTATGTTTTATTGAATAATATTCTTTTTAGAAGAGACTTCAATGGCGTCCTATTAATATGTGTCACAGTTGACCAAGTTGATAAGGTGTTGCATGAGTTTCATAGTGGGCTAGCTGGAGGTCACTTCTCACCTAGAGAAACAACTCTTAAGGTGATGAAGGGTGGCTATTATTGGCCCAATCTATTCAAAGACGCACACCTATGGGTAAGGAGATGCAAGGAGTGTGCACTATTTGCTAGTAAACAGAGGTTGGCAGCCTTACCCTTCCAGCCAATATAGGTTGAACAACCCTTTATGAAGTGGGGTTTGGATTTCATTGGAATAATAAATCCACCATCCAGTGCTGGCCACAAATGGGTTCTAATAGCCACAGACGATTTTACTAAGTGGACCGAGGCGGTGGCACTTAAAGAAGCCAATGAGACTGCTATCCTAAACTTCTATGAAGAACTGGTTTTCAGGTTTGGTGTTCCAGAGTCCAATATCTCTGATAATTATTTAGCTTTTATAGGGTTTAAGATTTCTGATTGGGCTTTAAAAAATGGAATTTATTTGAACATATCTTCCAATTATTATCCGCAAGGCAATGGCCAAGCGGAGTCCACTAATAAAAATCTGATCAGAATTATCAAAAGGACTATGGAGGGTAACCAGAGAGTCTGGCATACACAACTAAAATCAGCCTTGTGGGCTGATCAAATCACTCAAAAAAGATCAACGGGGCAGTCCCCTTTGAAACTGATTTACGAAAAAGAGGCTCGGATACCTATCTCATTGGAACTTCCAGCCCTTGACTTAGCAGATCAGTTGGATATGTTAGAAGAAGAACCATTAACTGTAAGGTTGGCACAACTGGTTGAGCGAGAAGAAGTAAGGACAATAGTTTTGAGGACCATTGAGCACAATTAGGCTCAGGTGAAAGGGTCTTTTGACAAGAGGGCATCTCCAAGAGTTTTTCTGGAAGGAGATATAGTACTGAAATGGGATGAACGCAAAAGCAAGCCTGGAAATCACTCCAAGTTTGATGCTTTTTGGAGTGAGCCTTATATTGTCTCAGAATGTAAACAGCATAATTCTTTTTAGCTTTCAAAGTTGGATGGTAGCATGGAACGAATCCTAGTCAATGGGATTCATCTCAAGCATTGCTTCTGAGGTAGGCTCTAGCCTTGTATATATCGCAGCAGTTTAGTTGTTTAATAAGTGCCTTGGCACAATAGTTTTCTTGTAGTTTTCCGCTTTCCCTAAGTGCTGTCCATCACAATTAGTTAGTTTGGTTTCAGTTCTCTAGTTTTTAGAGGTTTTCAGGGGGGTTCTCAGTCAATCAAAGGTTACAAGTGAAGTGTCTTTTTTCCCAATCACAACTCATGCATCCATATTCAGTCAGTTCAGAAGGTTTGATTAGTTTTGCAAGTGGAATTCAGGTTCCCAGTATGTTTTCTTAATGACTCCATGCCCAATGGATAGTTAAGGCTACTGGTTCTTGATGTTTAGCAGGCAAACATTTTGCAGATGTCGCCAAAAATGTTAACGATTTTCAGTACCAAGTCATCTTCTTTATTGGTAGAATTCTACCTGCAAAAGAGATTTTCCGCAAAGGCTGGCGGAATTCTACCTACAAAAGAGATTTTCCGAAAAGGCAAAAAAGCGAAGGTTTTTTACATATGGCAGAATTCTACCTGCGAAGGTATTTTTTTGCAAAGGCTTGCGGGTTTCGCACCTCTCAGGTCATTCTCCGAAAAGGTGAAAAATAAAAATTTTGCACTCGTGGCAGAATTCTACCTTCGCTGGTGATTTTTTGCAAAGGCAAATAGAGAGAGTTTTTTACATGTGGCGGGTTTCTACCTGCGAAGGTATTTTTTCGTAGGCAAGGAAATGCACCCTGTTTTTGTTTTTCCGCATTTTTTAAACCCTGTGTTTTGCCATGCAAAAGAGGTCAGGATTACTTTTGAAGTTATGTCATAGTCTAATCGCTCTGTCGCGTCAGTTTTATGTCACATCTTTAAGTTGCGCGAGTGCGCGACGAGCTGCCAATTGATAGTCATCGCGCAATCATGATCTACCCTTGTCAAGTCTTTTGAGTTGCACGACTAAGCGGGTTCAACACTTTAAAATATGTATCGCACAGTCGCGATGTCTTTTGCAAGTCAGGTTTCAGGTCTGCGAGTCAGCGACGAGTTAAAATTAGATGCGTCACTCAGTCACTGTTAAGTCATGCTACTTTTACCCTGCTTTACGACTGAGCGAGTCATGTAGAAAATCAAGCATTTGCGCACCCGCTCAGTTTTTATGTCAGTGCTTTAAGAGCTCGCGAGTCAGCAACGAGCTAAGAAAAGGACTCGTCGCGCAGTTTCCAGTCAATGCAGATGAAAGAAAGAGGGCTCGCAAGTGTGCGACTAACAGAAAAGGGAGGGTCATCACTTTGTCACCGATTAGAAGAGGAAAAAGGGAGATTGGCTCGTGAGTGCGCGATGAGATGGAGCGGATGTCATCCCGCAATTGCCGATCAACTTAGAGAAGGGAAAAGGAACCAGCGAGTCAGCGAAAAGCTAGAAAAAGGACTCACTGCGCAGTCGCCAGACAATGAAGATAAAGAGAAGAAAGCCTGCGAGTGAGTGACTGAAAAGAAAGGGTGTATTGTCACACACTCGCGGTCAATAATGAAGCATGGTTTTCAGGCCCGCGAGTTGGCGACCAAGTAGAAAGCGGATGTCATCGCTCACTCACGCACAACATGGAAACTGAAGTAAAGGCTGAGCGAGTATGCGACCAAGAAGAATATGCAGTAAGAAAATGAATGTCGCTCAGTCGCTTAGAGTCTAAAGGTCAGTTTAAATAGCCAGTGACTGTGCGATGAAGGAATAGCTAAAGAGAAAAATGCATTGGCGCTCAGTCACCGAGACTAGGGTAGGAGTAGAAAATAGCTCACGAGCCTGCGACTGAGGAATGAAAGGACAGCATCGCTCACTCGCGCGGAGGACAAAAGCAGAACATAGAGGCTGTGCGAGTAGGTGACAGACAGGAAATGGGAATTAAAGAAGGCTCATCGCTCACTCGCAGAAGGCAATGATCCATGTTTTATTCCTGGAAGTTTTTAGAACAGAAAAATATCAGATTGTTCTCATGCGCTAGAAATCAGATATTTTACAGATGGAAAGGTCAGCTTTGAAAAGGTCAGAGGTTGCAGCTGTTAAAATCTACAGAAAAGTTATTGCAATTCAGAGACTTTTGTGGCTCTTCTAGAGGGATAAGACTGCTTCTATGCAGGAGTATTTATGATGATATTTTTGAGTATGACTTTGGTGTCATCAACTTGTATTTTTGTAGACTTTTAAAGGGCTAAACAGTGGCTGGACAGGCCAAATGTGATCCAGAAGTTATTGCTCTCCAAAATGCAGTTGGCTGAAAATGCATAAATATGAGTTCAGGACTCATTGTTAGGGGCTTCTTTTTCCCTTTGGCTTGCTATTTTGTAACTTGTTCTGAGTTCTTGACAAAGGAAAAGAGATTTTGTAACCCATTTCAGAGAAATATATAGATTTGTAACACCTTTGACTGTGAAAGATAGCTTATGCCTTCCCTTATTAGTCTGTTATTGTGTATTTAGTGTTTGATATAACATTCTGTGATGTTTTTTGTCCTCAATTTGTATCACACATTAGTGCCTTTATGTAGTATTTCATACTTGTTTGCAGGTTTTAAGTTGTGCTCAAGTCAGATTTTCCCAAAATTGTGAGAAATCTTTCTCCTTTAGGTGGATTGTCGTTATTGGCCTTCTTACAAATTGATTATGCAAATATTATGATTCAGTGGGGGTTGTGTAAGAGAGCTTAAGTCATTGTTTCATTATGTGTCAAGTTATTTGTGCATTTCTCAGATACTATTTCTGGTGCATCACGATTTAGGACATAGTTTTTATTTTTTGTTCTCCTTCTATCTCTTTCGTCCATCAAAAAGGATCAGTTTTAGGTAGTGTAGAGTGATTTACCAGATAGGAAGCTGGCCTAGGACCCGGAGATTCATTCCAGCCATAGTTTACCCACAAACTTGGAATGTTTCCATGTTTCTCCAAATGGTTAAGTTTCCTGCAAACTTAACAAGGTGCAATTTTGAGAGACAACAGTTTTTGGCACACCCGGTGGGACCAGTGACTGATTTTTTCAGTCATCTTTTGTAGTATTTTTGCTATTGTTAGTGTGTACAACAGTCTTTCAACCTTGAAGAGGTTTTAGATTACACACTTGGTGACTCTGAGCTTTGGAATAGAAGAACCAGTAGATTACAGCATATGAGAAGAGTGCAAAAAAGAAGTAGTTCTTCAGATTTTGAATATTTGTAGCTATCTCCACCTAGGAGAAGAGGGAGAGTAACTGAAAAGCCCAAAAAGACAGTGGTTTATACAAAAAGAGCTAAGTCTACTCCCACTACAGTTAGAGTGTATCCTGCTGTTTCAGTTCTCACTACATCAGGAAGTCATTCTTTGTAAGTTCCCATGGCGTTACCAAGGAACCAGCTCTTTGTTTCATTCAATCAAGGCAGCCCTTTGAACCCTGCTCAAAATGATGTCATTCCGGTTGCTGCATTAAAAAGTCTACCATATTTTAGTGGCGAAGATCAAACCACCCCAGTTGAACAGATAAAGGATGTGGCTAATCTTTGTGCACTGCATCATGTTACAGAGGATAACGTTGCTGTCAGATTGTTAGCAGTGTCTTTCAAAGGAAAGGCCTTGCAGTGGTTTAGAAGGCTACCCGTGGGTTCTATTGCTGATTGGGATCAACTCGGTGCAGAGCTTTGCAAGTTTTTCAAAGACAAATTTGACCATCTATCCTTGGTAGAGCAACTGTCAATTATCAAAAGAGCCCCTCATGAGCAAGTAACAGACTTCAATTTCCATTTCCAAAAGACATGGGAAAGAATCCCTCAAATGGTAAGACCCTTTGCTGATCATGCTTTCTTATATTATTTGAGGGCTTTCAATAGTGATATAGCAGTTATGATACAATCAATGGGAGGGGTTACACTCCCAGGTGCTTATGACGTAGCTTTTAGAGCAGAAAAAAGCCTTATACAGGCTGGAAAAATTGCCCCAAGACCACCTATGCCAATCTTTCCAATAGCACCTGTAGTTCAGTCAATGATACCTTTGCAAGAAGCCCCCTTAGCTGTTATTCTAGCAGCACCAGCATTATCAGCACCCAATACGCAACCCGATTCTCAAGGCAATGCCATCTCAGCTTAATCTGCAGATTTACAAGAGATTAAGGGTATTTTGCAGACTTTTGGTAATGAAATTGTGAATATAAAAAAATTGCAAAGTCAAGGATATAGGCCCTACCAGCCCTCCTATCAATCCCATTATCAGCAAAATCAGGGCAATAAACCACCTTATCAACCCAATAACCAAGGCCAAAGACCAAATCTTAATACAAGGCCTTTTCAACCTTATAACCCCAATGTTACTAGCACCTTGAATGAGCTAGATCCTATTCAAAACAACCTAGTTCAGGATTATGAGTGGTGTTTTCCATGTAAACAGCAGCATTATCAAAGTACTTGCACAAACGGGGTCATAAATCAGGCCTTAATGGTTCAAAGTATTCCAAATTCAGAGGATGAAGGTTCTGATCGAGCCACTTTACTCAATGATGAAGGCAGACCACCAGAGACAACTCTAATGAATTGGTAGAATGATGATTTTTGTGGCACGAATCAGGTTGTTCTCTCTGTTGTAGACAATACTAGAAGCAAAAAGAGAGCAATAGAAGGCGGTCCGCAAGCTGCAAGCTCATCTAATGCTGAGAGTGTGCAATTTTTTCCAAAGGGCTCAGCTTTAGCTAGTAAGGAACAGCCTAAGGAACAGCCTATGATTCCAATACAACCAGCTGGTGTTAACATTGATGTTGCTACTACAAAGGCCCAATCTAAGGTTGGTATGACTTCTTTAAATATTTTGGATCATATGAAGAAGGAAAATGTGTCTATTTCCATGTGAGATTTTTTGGGGGTCCCAGGTCAAAAAGACCTTTTGCAATCAGCTTTATCAGATTTAAGTCTTTCTAGTAAGCCCAAAAGCCAGGAGGCTAAAATTGTAATGACTAACACTATTACAAAGGAGAGATAACAACAGGTTCCAGCAGTTAAACCCCCACCATTTTATGTATCCTTGATCATAGGAGACCACCTAGTACATAACTGCATGATTGATTCAGGTGCTAGCAGCTCAGTGATGCCCAAACAGATCGTGGATAAGTTGGGAATCAAGTATGAGCCACTTGAGAATGGAGTGGTGCAATTAGATGGTACTGTTGTTAATACTATAGGCGTCATTAAAAATCTAAGCTTAACTCTGCAGGCTTGCCCAAACTTCTCTATCCCACAAGACCTTTACGTCATAGAATTGCCTCCTTATTTTGCTATATGTTTATCAAGGGATTTTACTGCCAAAATTGGGGGTTATTTGTCTTCAGATTGGTCTCATATGTTGTTTAAGACCAGGTATGGCACCAAAGTTATTATAAGATCAGAGCCTATTACCAAGGATCAGGTTGAACCTTATTCCCCAAGTCCTGTTAATGCCAACTTGTTGGCAAGTGACCAGGAGGAGCAGCCTGTTTTTCAAGAAGGTGACACCTAGACTGATACAATACCTGATATACTCCTAGATGAGTGGGCTGTTCAAAACCGAGCAGAAAATCTTTGTGAATAGCACCCGGGTCCTGCTGATTTGGGTATGTATTTAATACATGAGGCTGATGTAGTCATCCCTAATCTAGATAAAAGTGCAGAAAAGCAGTTTGGGCAGTAAAGTGAGGAAGTTTGGGAGCTATATTTTGATGGTGCAAGGAATAAAGTTGGGGCTGGTGGTGGTTGCATGCTAGTTCTCCAAAGAAAGACAGGTATTATTCAGGTTTTCATTTTTGTTTCAGTTGCTCCAATAATACTGCTGAGTATGAGGCTCTTATTCATGGATTGGAATGGGCAAGGAGAAGAGGTATTAGCTGTTTAAAAGTTTATGGTGACAGCGAATTAATAGTTAATCAAGTGAGAAGCATAAATCTCACCAAGAATGAGTTGCTGAAGTATTATAAACATAGGGTATGGGATCTAATAGAAGGCTTTGATGCATTTAATCTAGTGTTTATACCCAGAAGTCAGAATAGAAACGCTGACAGATTTGCTGCCATTGGTGCCAAATTTGACATTCCAAAAGAAATCAGCAACGAGAAAACTAATCAGCATGTCAAGGTCATTGTTAGACCTACTGTACCTAATAATAATACCCACTGGTAGGTCTTTGAAGATGACCAGAAAATATTCAACTTCCTAAGAGAGGAAGCTGAATTCTCATATACCAATCAGGACAAATTTCAGCATTAGTATGATGGCCAAATCATCCAGCTAAAAAATAATAAGGTGCCAAAGGGTTTGGTCACCCTTGAATCTATTTTTAACACTGATGATGAGGCTAGAAAATCAAAGGCCAGCATGCAGGTTCAACAAGAACACTATGAAGAAGTTGAGGTGTTTAAGGGAAAGTTGCTTAAGCTGGGTAAGGTATGTACAGTGGAGGAGAAACATTCTTTTGTTCAACTTTTTCAAGAGTTTAATGATGTTTTTGCATGGGAGTACACTGATTTGAAGGGGTTAAATCCCCAACTTGCTCAACACACTATTGAACTTGAACCAGATGCAAAACCAGTAAGGCAAAAATAGAGACCCCTGAACCCAAAGCTGGAGCCACTTATGCAAAAGGAACTAAATAAACTGATTGAAAGTTGTATCATATTCCCCATCAAACACACTTCATGGGTCTCCAACCTTGTACCTGTAAGGAAAAAGAATGGGGAGATAAGGTTGTGTGTAGATTTTCGAGACTTAAATAGAGCTTCATTGAAAGACCGGCATCCTTTGCCTTCTATGGAGCAGATCCTTCAAGTAGTCTCAGGATCTGAGAGGTTTTTCTTGTTGGATGGATATTCAGGTTATAATCAGATTCTATTAAGGGAGGAAGACTAGTTCAAAATAACTTTTACCACCAAGTGGGGTACCATGGCGTACAAAAAGATGCCCTTTGGTCTGTCCAATGCTGGGGCAACCTTTCAGAAAGCCATGGATATGGCTTTTGATAAGTTAATGTATAAGATTGTTTTGGTTTACCTAGATGACATCACAATTTTTTCTAAGGAAGAAAAAGATCACTTAAAGCATCTAAGGAATATTTTTGAAAGATGCAGAGAATATGGGATATCTCTTAATCCAAAAAAGTGTGTGTTTGCTGTCCATGAGGGAAGATTGCTTGGTTATGTGGTGTCTAAACATGGAATTACCATTGATCCTGACAAAATAACAACAATTTTGGCTCTTTCCTTGTCTGCACATAAGAAAGGTTTGCAAAGTTTCATTGGCCGAATAAATTTTGTTAAGCGGTTTATCCCAGATATTGCAGATTTGTTAAGTCCACTAACAGCCATGCTAAGAAAAAATACGCCATTCAGCTGGACTAAAGATGGAAAAAGGAGTTTTGTGCTGATTAAAGAGGCACTTGCAGCAGCACCTACACTCATAAATCCTAATTTTTCTAAGGATTTTGTTCTGTATGCTTATGGAGATATTGATTCTATCTGAGCCATGTTAGTTCAGCGCAATGATGAAGGCCTAGAGTAGCCGGTGGCATTCTTCAGTCAAGGTCTTAAGGACTACAAGCTCAGGTATTCATTTGTAGAAAAACATGTTCTTGCTGTTATTAGGAGTTTGAAAAATTTTAAGCACATGTTGTCAAATAATAAGATCGTCCTAATGGTTGCTCATCCAAGTGTCAAGGAATTCCTTTTAAGTAAGGATTTAAATGATAAGAGAGCTGGTTGGGTGACTAAAGTGATGGAATATGATGTTGAGATCAAGGTCACCAAACTAATCAGGGGAAAAGGGCTGTGTGAACAGCTTGCTGATGACATAGGCAGCAAAGAAACCAGAGAACAAGAGGCTGTCCTAGCTATACAGGATGATGGACAAAATGTTTTAGAGTCTGCCACAAGTTGGGTACAACAAATGACTCATTTTCTACAGACTGGTGAATGTCCACAAGGTTTGGATAAAGCAAAAAGAATGTATTTTAGACTACAGTCCATCCCTTATGTTTTATTGAATAATATTCTTTTTAGAAGAGACTTCAATGGCATCCTTTTAAGATGTGTCGCAGTTGACCAAGTCGATAAGGTGTTGCATGAGTTTCATAATGGGCTAGCTGGAGGTCACTTCTCACCTAGAGAAACAGCTCTTAAGGTGATGAAGGGCGGCTATTATTGGCCCAATCTATTCAAAGATGCACACCTATGAGTAAGGAGATGCAAGGAGTGTGCACTATTTGCTGGTAAACAGAGGTTGGCAGCCTTACCCTTGCAGCCAATACAGGTTGAACAACCCTTTAAGAAGTGGGGTTTGGATTTCATTGGAATAATAAATCCACCGTCCAGTGTTGGCCACAATTGGGTTCTAACAGCCACAGACTATTTTACTAAGTGGACCGAGGCAGTGGCACTTAAAGAAGCCAATGAGACTACTGTCCTAAACTTCTATGAAGAACTGGTTTTCAGGTTTGGTGTTACAGAGTCCATTATCTCTGATAATGCTTTAGCTTTTACAGGGTTTAAGATTTCTGATTGGGCTATAAAAAATGGAATTTATTTGAACACATCTTCCAATTATTATCCGCAAGGCAATGGCCAAGCGGAGTCCACTGATAAAAATCTGACCAGAATTATCAAAAGGACTATGGAGGGTAAATAGAGAGCCTGGCATACACAACTAAAATCACCCTTGTGGGCTAATTGAATCACTCAAAAAAGATCAACAGGGCAGTCCCCTTTCAAACTAGTTTACAAAAAAGAGGCTCAGTTACCTATCTCATTGGAACTTCCAGCCTTTGACTTGGCAGATCAGCTGGATATGTTAGAAGAAGAACCATTAACTGTAAGGTTGGCACAGCTGGTTGAGCTAGAAGAAGTAAGGACAGTAGATTTGAGGACCATTGAGCACAATCAGGCTCAGGTGAAAGGGTCTTTTGACAGAAGGGCATCTCCAAGAGTTTTTCTGGAAGGAGCTATAGTGCTGAAATGGGATGAACGCAAAAGCAAGCCTGAAAATCACTCCAAGTTTGATGCTTTTTGGAGCGGGCCTTATATTGTCTCAGAATGTAAACAACATAATGCTTTTTAGCTTTCAAAGTTGGATGGTAGCATGGAACGAATCCCAGTCAATGGGATTCATCTCAAGCATTGCTTCTGAGGTAGGCTCTAGCCTTGTATATATCGTAGCAGTTTAGTTGTTTAATAAGTGCCTTGGCACAATGGTTTTCTTGCTGTTTTCCGCTTTCCCTAAGTGCTGTCTAGCACAATTAGTTAGTTTGGTTTCAGTTCTCTAGTTTTCAGAGGTTTTCAGGGGGGTTCTCAGTCAATCAAAGGTTACAAGTGAAGTGTCTTTTTTCCCCATCACAACTCATGCATCCATATTCAGTCAGTTCAGAAGGTTTGATCAGTTTTGCAAGTGGAATTCAGGTTCCCAGTATGTTTTCTTAATGACTCCATGCCCAATGGATAGTTAAGGCTACTGGTTCTTGATGTTTAGGAGGCAAACATTTTGCAGATGTCGCCAAAAATGTTACCAATTTTTGGTACCAAGTCATCTTCTTTATTGGCGGAATTCTCTCTGCAAAAGAGATTTTACGCAAAGGCTGGCGGAATTCTACCTGCAAAAGAGATTTTTCGAAAAGGCAAAAAAGCAAAGGTTTTTTACATATGGCAGAATTCTACCTGCGAAGGTATTTTTCCGCAAAGGCTTGCAGGTTTCGCACCTCTCAGGTCATTCTCTGAAAAGGCAAAAATGAAGAATTTTGCGCTTGTGGCAGAATTCTACCTTCGCTGGTGATTTTCTGCAAAGGCAAATAGAGAGAGTTTTTTACATGTGGCGGGTTTCTACCTGCAAAGGTATTTTTCCGCAGGCAAGGAAATGCACCCTGTTTCTATTTTTATGCATTGTTTAAACCCTGTGTTTTGCCGTGCAAAAGAGGTCAGGATTCCTTTTGAAGTTATGTCTTAGTCTAATCGCTCTATCGCGTAAGTTTTATGTCACGTCTTTAAGTTGCGTGAGTGCGTGATGAGCTGCCAATTGATAGTCATCACGCAATCGCTATCTACCCTTGTCAAGTCTTTTGAGTTGCGTGACTGAGCGGGTTCAACGCTTTAAAATATGTATCACGCAGTCGCGATGTCTTTTGCAAGTCAAGTTTCAGGTCTGCAAGTCAGCGACGAGTTAAAATTAGATGCGTCGCTCAGTCGCTGTTAAGTCATGCTACTTTTACCCTGCTTTGCGACTGAGTGAGTCATGTAGAAAATCAAGCAATTGCGCACCCGCTCAGTTTTTATGTCAGTGCTTTAAGAGCTCGCGAGTCGATAATGAGATAAGAAAGGGACTCGTCGCGCAGTCGCCAGTCAATGCAGATGAAAGAAAGAGGGCTTGCGAGTGTGCGACTAACAAAAAAGGGAGGGTCATCGCTCAGTCACCGGTCAGAAGAGGAAAAAGGGAGATTGGCTCGCGAGTGCGCGATGAGCTGGAGCGGATGTCATCGCGTAGTCGCCGATCAACTCAGAAAAGGGAAAAGGAACCAGTGAGTCGGCGACGAGCTAGAAAAAGGACTCGTCGCGCAGTCGCCAGACAATGAAGATAAAGAGAAGATAGCCCACGAGTGAGCGACTAAAAAGAAAGGGTGTATTGTCGCGCACTCACGGTCAATAATGAAGCATGGTTTTCAGGCCCGCGAGTTGGCGACCGAGTAGAAAGTGGATGTCATCGCTCACTCGCGTACAAAATGGAAACTGAAGTAAAGGCTAAGTGAGTATGCGACCGAGCAGAATATGTAGTAAGAAAATGAATGTCGCTCAGTCGCTCAGAGTCTAAAGGTCAATTTAAACAGCCAGTGACTGTGCGATGAAGGAATAGCTGAAGAGCAAAATGCATTGGCGCTCAGTCGCCGACACTCAGGTAGGAGCAGAAAATAGCTCGCGAGCCTACGACTGAGGAATGAAAGGAGAGAATCGCTCACTCATGTGAAGGACAAAAGTAGAACATAGAGGCTATGCGAGTAGGCGACAGATAGGAAATGGGGATTAAAGAAGGCTCATCGCTCACTCACAGAAGGCAAAGATCCATGTTTTATTCCTGATAGTTTTCAAAAGTAGAAAAATATCAGATTGTTCTCATGCACTAGAAATCAGATATTTTACAGATGGAAAGGTCAGCTTTGAAAAGGTCAGAGGTTGCAGCTGTTAAAATCTGCAGAAAATTTATTGCAATTCAGAGACTTTTGTGGCTCTTCTAGATGGATAAGACTGCTTCTATGAAGGAGTATTTATGATGATATTTTTTAGTATGACTTTGGTGTCATCGACTTGTATTTTTGTAGACTTTTAAAGGGCTAAACAGTGGCTAGACAGGCCAAATTTGATCCAGAAGTTATTGCTCTCCAAAATGCAGTTGGCTGAAAATGCATAAATATGAGTTGAGGACTCATTGTTAGTGGCTTCTTTTTCCCTTTGGCTTGCTGTTTTGTAACTTGTTCTGAGTTCTTGACAAAGGCAAAGAGATTTTGTAACCCATTTCAAAGAAATATACAGATTGTCGTTATTGGCCTTCTTACAAATTGATTATGCAAATATTATGATTCAATGGGGGTTGTGTAAGAGAGCTTAAGTCATTGTTTCATTGTGTGTCAAGTTATTTGTGCATTTCTCAGATACTATTTCTGGTGCATCACCATTTAGGACATAGTTTTCATTTTATGTTCTCCTTCTATCTCTTTCCTCCATAAAAAAGGATCAGTTTTAGGTAGTGTAGAGTGATTTACCAAATAGGAAGCCGGCCTAGGACCCGGAGATTCATTCCAGCCATAGTTTACCCACAAACTTGGAATGTTTCCATGTTTCTCCAAAAGGTTAAGTTTCCTGCAAACTTAACGAGGCGCAATTTTGAGAGACAACAAATACTTAGCAACTCCACCCACTTGAGAAAGTCCACTCTCTCAAGCTGGACTTTCTTAAAGTCCATACTCTCTTACATCTTCCCTTCCCTCTTTAAGGCCTTCATTAATGCCTTCATTAATAAAGATGCCTTAAGCCCATGTCTCTCCCATGCCTTATTAATGGCTTGGGTATTAATGGCTCTTACATATTCATTTATGAGTCTCCAAATTCATAAATGAACCTTGTCCCCCCTCTCTCTCTCCCATTCTTCTATAAATAGAAGCCTTTTTTGAGAGCAAGGAAGCCTTCACCATTAGATCAAAAATACATTGTTATGCTGTTAGATTTGTCCTAGACTCACATTTCATCCATTTTATCATGTTATTTTATTGTTTTCATTTCATGTTTTCAAGCTAGATTGTATTCTTCTCACATTTTTAGTTTAAATTCGAATCAAATCCTTCATGCTAGGATAGTATTGGTCACTGATTTTGAGCATATTCTGAGGGCTAAATATGTAACTAATCACACTCTTTCTAGTTAGAAGGCAATAGGCCAATAGTAGTGGTTTTTGATGTTTTAACTAACCATTTGAGCTAATGCAATGACCTATTGAGTGTTTGTGTCATTTCCAACAGGTACCCATTTACACACACACACCCCTCGGGAATGAAATCGAAGAAAAAAAATAAAATCTCTTAGTTGAACGAACGTATTACTTGCAGGAAGCAGTTAGGGAAAGAAAGAACAGAGTAGAAGAAGTGAAGGAGTGGGGGTGTGTTTAAGAGTAAACACACAAGTACCAAGTTAATCACATTGAAAATATG
>MU225836.1:742878-766751 GCA_018584345.1 Thuja plicata
GTGGCTTGAGAAAGTGGACTTGGAGAGAGTCAAGCTTGAGAAAGTTGACTCTCCCAAGTGGGTTGAGTTGTTAATCATTCCTTAATGGAATGTGAAAACATTAGGAGGGAGGTTAGAATTAGATTAGCAAGGGGGGAATAGGTTGGGATGGGTTAGAGCCCAGGGTAGAAGTGGTTGAGATAGGTTAGGTTAGGGTTTAGGGGAATATAAATGAAATGAATTAAACTTATTTAATTCATTCAAAAATAGGAATATTAATTATTTAAGNTTTTTATTGCTTTTGATAATTAATTAGGACTATAGCCATTTTAATTAAATTAATAGGCTAGGGGAATGGGTTTAAAATGTAAGTGATGAGATAGATTAATTCCTTTATAATTAAATACTTTAGCCATTGTTTGAATTTGATAATATTTGATTGGTTTAAATTGATTTGAATTGTATGGTTGAAGTAGTTAATATAAATTAGTGATAAAAATCACCTAGGACATTAAATCTGATTTAATAATAAATTATGCCAAAGTAACATTGTCTTGACATAACAGGGAGTATGATCACACCTAGGAAAAATAGGGTCTATGGTTGGTACAGACCAAATCTAGGTGATTACAGTAAGACTATGTGAAGTAGTGGAACAAAAGAAGAAAGTTGAAGATGACAAAGCTATGGCTGAAGAAGATAAAAGAATGATGATAGTCAGACTTGATGAAAGAACACATGATGTACAAATGATGACAAACAATCAGGTTGACATGGCGAATCAATTGCTACCTGCAAATCAGGAGATTAGTAGGAAAGACATGGAAACAAGGAATCTGAGATCTAAGAATAGTCAATTGAAGGACGACTTGAGATCTAAGAAAGAACTGAATGAAAGGTTGAACAGACCCAATGAAGCTTTGAGTCATTTTGAGAACTTGATGGAAGCATCAAGGATATCAAAAGATTCTTCTGAGTAGGCCACATCAAACAACAGACATATACTAAGAAAAGGAGAAACATCTAAGATTGGAGAAAAGAAGAATCAAAGACAAAGAAAAACAAACCTGTATGCCATCACTGTGGAAAATCTAGACACACAACGAACATTTGCTGAAGAAAGAATGGTAAGTCCAATCCTAAATCCAAGTTCAATGGTTATTACTTTAACTGTAAGAAGTTTGGACGTAAAGCACATGAATATTGGGCTAAGACAAATGATGCACCTCCCACACCAAGAATCAATGGATACTGTTACAACTATCAAAAATTTGGACATAAGGCACAAGATTGAAGATCTAATGCTAAACAACAATGGACATCAAAGACACAAGAAAAAACACCAAGGAAAGGAAACACTTACAATTGGGATTATAATACAAGAGAAATTTTTCATTACTGTGAAGAGTATGAACATGCACCTGAAGACTACATAAAGACACATTTTAGAGGAAGATCTAAGAGTTGGATGAATGGAAGCCTAGTTTGCTTTAGTTGTTTGAAAATTGGTCATACTAAGAGAGAGAGTGCAAGACAAGAGTACCTTCTCCTACTATTGAGGAAATTAGAGCACAGATGAACCAGACATGGGTAAGGAAAATAGAACCGAGAAGCAGTGAAACTACTGAAGTCAAGGTCACCCAATCCAATGGATTAGGTGATCACACCATCTCAAACAAAGCAAAAGAGGTATGTAAGGAACTGCATTTAAATTTCATATCTTACACCAGTTACTAACATATAAATATGCCAAAGTCCATATCTGCATATGTTAAGATGCACCAGGACATATTTGAAGACATGTATCAAGAAAAAGTCAAAATTACACTATAGGTGCCGAGCATCAGTGATATGCACTAAGTCTAAGCTCTTTAGTGTGTGCCTAGCTGATATGGTTGGTTGAGTATGGTTAGCTGAGTGGTATACAAGTTGTGTTAGTCATCCGAGGATAGTTGTTTGGCACTAACCCAATGGGAAGAACATTTAATGCTAACCTACTTCGACCGTTGGAGTCTATAAAAGGATAGAGTTGTTTATTCTTCATTCTTACCTTGCGATTTAGAATTACATAGAGTGATTGAGGATTTGCAAACTTGATTTCTAAGTTTTCTCGAGGATATTTTCAGCGTGTCGTCGACAACCTTAAAGTGAATAGTGCGAAGTGTGACTTGCCAAGGTACTTTTTTCATCATCTTCAAAACCCTAATTTATAAGATCATGGCTGCAAGTTCTTCCACAGTAATCAAGGGTATGGACAAGGAGTTGAGACAAGTTCAATTGGTGAGGAGTGACATGTGTGCACCTCGTAACTTCCGTGCCATTCCAGAAAGTGCTATCTAGGGTGATTTGACTGGAGCCCTTTCAAAAATTCCACCCAAGGTACTTATGATACATGATGTAAGATCTTGTTATATGTTTAAAATTGGTGAAGTCTGAGACAAAAAATTGAGGGAATCTTACAACAAATTATGTGAAAAAAAAATTCTAAAAGATGAATTCAAACATCTAGCTGACAAAGGGTTAACTTGTGCCCTAGACTTCCCATAGGATTTTAAGATGGAATGGATTAAGATTTTCCTGAGCTGAGTACATGACATGAATATTTGGCTAGACAATGGACCAGTTAAGATTACAAAAGATATAATTCATAGGGTAACTGGGTATCCAATTGTTTAAGGGAAGAGAACCATGAGAGACCAGAGTAAGGAAGATATTGCAGCTAATACTAGAGTAGTTTGGAACAATAGAGGCATGACTATTTATACAATCAAAGATTTGGAGATTGATTTTAGAGTAAAGGTAATTGCACATAAGTTCTATCAATCAAGCTGACTGGACAGTGTTCTATGTACGGTAGTCAATCAAGGTTGGAAGATAGTGAAAAAGAATCATACCTATGACCTTGCTGAGCTTTAGTTGATGCAACTGGCAGAGAACCTTTCTTCAATCAGGAAGGAAAAGAGCTCATCATGTAAGTTTGATTCTCTACTAGTTTGTATATTCCTCTATGTACAAAATTCATTTCCCACACTTGGAAATATTGTTTGGAAGAAGGACAAACCTATCACTCAACAGATTAATGCATTCATTCAGAAATTAGGTAGTAACTTTAACAATATTATGGGAACATACTTTGTTGAACTCAATAAGAGAATGAGGTTGAGAAGTATAATTCCTAGTTCATTAGTGGAGAAGCATTATGGGGAGATTTATTTTCTAGTAGACATAGATTACACCTATGTGTAGGCAGTAATACCCAGGGTATCATGGATAAAGCCATTTCCTTATGAAGTTAACATTGATGAGACATCTGCAGCAATCACAACATTCCTAGAATAGGAGATTGATAGCTTAGCTAAACGATTTGGAAACTATGAAGAAGTAAAGGCCAAAATATCTATAAATTTGAAGGCTGGAACTATGGAGAGGAAGAGGAAAAATATTGTTAAGAATCCGAACAAAATGGTTGGGTTACCTAGTGATGAGGAGGTAGCGGATGCACCTCTAGGCTTAACTACTAGATAGGGAGAAGACATATCTACTGAAGAAGAAGAAGAAGAAGTTAGTGAATCTGAGGAAGAGATTCCTATGAAAGAAAAATGAAAGAAACCAGCAGTTGCTAAGGTAACCAATCCAAGAAAAGAAAAACCTAAGGTTACCCCTCCTATTGCTAACCGTCCAAGGACAAGGGCATCAATCATTTTATCTCCTGCAGTACAAAATAAGGTATATGCAAAGAAGATTGTTGGAGAGAGCAGTTCTGGTAAAAGGAAACAAGTTGCAACAAAAGTTGTGATGAGCCTACCTGTGAAGAGACCGAGGATAAAACTACACTTGGAGCCAGATAGTGATGAAGAAAAGATAGAAACTGGTGAACCCAACAACATACCTACAACATCATTTAAATCAATGACATATACTGATGAGGTATGTAAGAACCTAAGAAGTAATTCAGGTTTAGTAGGATTCAAATTTATAAAGTATGAAAAATAGAGTGTAGTGAATAAGTACAAGATTCAAGAAGCTTTAATTGATATGAAGGGCACATTCAAAATGACACCTGTAGAGATAGGAGATAGTGTTCCTACATAACTATGTGATATTTTGTCTCAAAAATGGCAATATGCACTGATGACAGAAAGACAAATAAGGGAAGGAACATTGGCTAAGATCATTCCTAACTTGACAAAGAAACAGATAGCTAAATTCATTGATGAATATAAAGGGAAGTTTATTCCTAAATAGAGAGCCTATGCTATTTTGAGGAATGATGTTGAAGGAGTAGTACAACAGAGTACTAGGATCTGGAAAGAACTCTTTGGGTTGTCAGTCCCAAAAGAGAAGAAATCAGATGAAGGAACCTCTGAGTAGCAGGCAAAAGAAGTAGAGACCACCTCTGAACCACAGAAAGTAGAAGAAAAAATTGCTATTGAATCTACAAAGATTGGAGTGGAACTGAAGGAGAAAATAGATACGGTGAAAACTGTGGATCTGACAGCAGATAGTCCAATTGACACCACAATTGATGACACTAGCAATTTGGATGCCGAGGGTCAGGATGAGATGACAAACACATATATTGAATCACCTATCAAGGATATTGAGGCTGATGAAGAGAAATAATATGAGAAAGAGAAGATAGTAGAGCAAGAGGTAAATACTGAAAATCCACATATTTTAGAGGTTGTGCAATCAGTTTTAGATAGTGGAGAGGAGATAAAGGATACTGAAAATGATCCTAAAGAACAAGAGGTTGTATAAGTGTTGGTTGATCTACCACACTTTGCATCATCTACTCCCACTGGTCCTAAAACTGGGAGTATGCCTGATCATCAGGCAATCTTGACTGAATTGAAAGATATGGGAACCATCACTGTTAAAGGAAAAAGTGTTGATGAAACAGAGCTGAGCATCAACTCACTAGAACTCAAGAGGAGGAAAATAATTCAGAATTCTCCAAACCTAAATATCACATTAGATGAAGTCATTGTGATTCCAAAATGGGATCCCAACGAGTTATCTTTTGAATAGATAAAGACTCTTCAAGACCTACTTAACAAGAAGAAAAGGCAAGAAGAAATGAAAAGAGGGAAAAGATAAAAGCAAGTTTTACATGACATCAATGATATTTTGTGAAAGCTTTTGACATGGAAGATGAAAATCCTCAAGCACCTATTCTGGAATAATTGGTTCACATTGTGCAGAAGGTCAATGATGAAAACATTGAGGCTAATGAAAAGTTATTGCAATGGTCCGAAAGAAAATTTGAGAACAAAGTCTTGGAGAAGATCTCAGCAGAAATAGCTACAAAATAGGTTGAACTTTCTTCTCTTGTAGAGATTCTTGAGGTAGTTGAAAATAATGTTTATTCTTTGTATATAAAGTTATGTGATGTAGAATTATTCACAAAGGATAATCTACAACTTATTGAGAAGCTGCAATTAGATTTGAAGTCAACTGAAAGTTCATTAAGCATGGATTCTAGCACTAGCTCCATACACTTTAATAAGTTGACTCATACACAGAGAAGATTAGCCAAGCTTATGGCTGAAGATGACAAAATAAGAGCAAAGTTAATAACTATTTAGACTGCCTTAATACCTCATCTAGAGTTCATTTAAAAATAAATTTCATCTGAAAAAGACTTAGTCAAGAGAGATTCTCATCTCTCTACTACAGATAGTTTGGTGAGTCTAGCTACCGAGCTAGAAATCAAGTTACAGGTTATGAAGTATGTAAAGAACAGTTGGGATACAAAATTTAATTTAACATTACAACTTTATAAATAGTTTTTGGACAAGTATAACTTAACCCCACCAGCTATCAGTGAAAAAAACAAGGGGGAAATTGATAAGGGTTCAGCACAAGAGGAACAAAACCAGGTATAAATACTATTGCTGAAGACATGTATACATTGTAAATTCTTGTATGTAGTATGGAGTACATTCCTAGGGGGAGTATATTGCGTACTTAGACAAATTTTTGTGAATATAAAGAAATGATAAGTGTGCTTTTTCCACTAATATAAAAGGGAGAGATTGTTAATCTCTAAGTTTTGTTGATCATTAGTGTCCCACACTTATTCATTTTTCCAGGTAGGTTAGCTAGTCATCACTGTGGCCAAGCTATCCGGCATAGTCATTGTCGAGCAGATTTATGGTTGCCGAGTGACTTGGAAATCAAGAAAAAAGTTGATCATGTTCATGCTGAGCACCAGAGACTTAAGTGTCGAGCAAGACAATTTTGATATACATGTCAAGAATGACACGAACTTTAAGGTAAAATGTTTGGGCTGACTTATGTGAGTTTTGGGCCAACATATGTGAGCATTTAATATTCTCTATGAAGTTAATTATGCATTTAATTGTTTTATTCTATGCGTGGCATGGAGCCAATCAGGAAATTGGAATGCCTTGGAGGCATAAGTATTAGATCTTGATTGTTGATCTAAATCTCATTGCCAGATTCGTAAAGACATATAAGATTGCTTCTTACCCTAATTTTATATTGGGAAGAAGAGTGTGCATTCATTAGAGATGTGCAGAGGGTTATTTTGTGGAAGAAGTATAGATCTAGTAGAGTGACAGAGCAGTGAACAACAGAGTAAAGACATATCAGATTATAAGATCAGAAGAGGTATTGTAAAGAGGAGATCTGTTATCAACATCAGAGTGCACATCGAAGGATCATATCTTGAGACATTCTAACCAGTGTATCAGGTGAAATCTCTTAACAGAGTGCTTCTAGAAGAACTTTCTAAATCTCTTAGCTGAGTGCTTACTGTAAGTTCAAATCCTTTCACAAGGTAGATTGTGATGATCTAAAGCTCTTAACCGGGCAGACCTTTAACCAGGTAGATTGTATATTGTAATCAAAATTTTGTAGCCCTAACAAACACACTTTATTTCTACAGTAGTGAAGAATTTGTGGGTGTCATCCCCACCCCAGTTTTATCTATTTGGGTTTCTGGGTTACCAAATTCTATCTCATGAGTTATTTATTAACTATCATGGATGCTAATAGTTGTTATATTAATTTCATATATGCATGAATGTGGATCAGTTGGTTTTAAGTGATTAATTTTCAAGATATGATTCACCCCCCCTCTCAGTATCTTTCTTTCCCAATATTGTATTTCCAAAATGTGGTACATGATCTTTGAACAAAAATCTTCCCCTTAGGAAGAAACAAAACCAAAGATGTATGAATGAACTATCCCCAATCCCTAAAGAATATGTAGGAAGAAACCTCTAGATGTATGATGTCTTTGAAACTTGCTCCATATTCCTGTTCATACTGAAAGTTGTCATAATCAAATTACGCATTGTTGAATATGAAAATCTAGAAGATCCTATAAACTGATGTAGAGCACAATCAAATAACTCATGTATCTCCTCAGAAGGAAAATACATCTCCTCAAAATGTTGTGCAAATATATCCAAACTCTTATCAATCTGTGAGGAATGATCATGCAGAGAATCAAGAAGAGGGTTAGAAGGTTCCCTCACAACAGCTAAAGATGAATCACCTTCATTAAAGAGAAGATTTAGGAAATCAATACTATCATGTAGATCCAAAATGAGGGATTCTACAAACAAAAATGAGATGTCTGATAGAAATTGATCCCAATGATCTGGATCCAGAAGGTGTAAATGATCCTGTTGTAAATAATCATTGGAACCTTTCAATGAAGCAACTCTAAACTCTGAAGAAACAACAGGTACATATGGGTTATCAATAAACTGCTCATCTAAGAAGGATGTGTCCAAACAAGATGGGGAGACAAAAATATTACTATTATCCATAGAAGCCTGGCTATCCCAGGAAACATCACTTTTAGATGATGAATCAATATCTCCATACAATTGTTGGATGATAATCCAAGAAATGAAAGGGAACTCAGTGTGCTCTATGTAATGCAGAGTATCCTTTGAAATAGTAATGCACATTAATCCCTAGACTATGTAATCACTATTCAACCATGTAATTTTATGTTCATAGTTACTTGGCTCATGAACATGTCAATTGAGATATAGTAGTAGATCCTTCGAAATGCAATGATTATTTTTCCTTTCTTTCTGGGAAAAATAATTCTCTAAGGTTAGCTTGACAACATAAGGATGAAAATAATTACCAGACATGATTAATCCCTCATAAATGGAACTTTATATTAGTTCGTGATTGCAAAAAGAACATTAGAGATGACTCCCAGAATAATGAAAACATTTCATTCTATCTAATAAATCTGATATGTTCATTCTTCTTCTTCCTATCTCTAGTGGGCTCTAATACCATGTAGAATTTTGTAGCTAAATCTACACAACACATGATGGATCTAGCAAAAGAAAAATGGAAGCAAAAATATTATGATATAAAATAGAGAAAAAAATAGAGTAGCCAAAGAATGAAATTGAATTAATCATTGTATTCACTAATTGTATGCAATCTAAAATTCAATGCATGATTTATACAATACTAAAACTCCAATTTGAAAATTGCAGTGAATATGCAATCAAGAATTAGACGATAGTTCTTAAGTGGTTGGTCTTATGCATGAAACACAATCACTCCTAATTTGTGCAGTAATTGAAGGACCAAATAAAAATCATAGGAAAGCATCTGTAAATCATGGATCTGACTCAGAAAGACTAAAAGTTATTAATTAACATTGAGCCAAACTAAAGTACTTTGATGGTTAATGGTGGTTAATCTGGAAATAATGCATTGGTCAATTATATATAAATTTATTCAAAATAATAATCAGATCACTATAGGAGAAATAAAATATAATTATAAGAAAAAATTAGTCAAATATCAAGATAGTTATAAGAGTAAAGCATAAAGTAGCAGTAGAGGAAATATAAACTAAAGAAAGATAATCAGATAAAGTAGTTAGTGAATAAGTTTGTCTATTTCAAGAGTACATGGTATTATGAGATAGAAACTAAAATACAAATAGGAGATAGAAACTTCTATAAAAATCATCAACTTGAAGATTCAGTTGATGAATAGGTGTACCTGCCTAGGTATTGCAGAACTTAAAGTGTAGGAGAATTTTAACCATAATTTGGTTATTCTTGTTTGTTGGCCAAGTCCATTGGAAGGTTTGAACATAGAGCTTGGCATACTCTCTATAAATTTCCACTTTGTTGCTATGGAAACCAACAGATTGGTGACTGGAACATAGAAGATCACCATTGGGGAGAGTCAAATATTGAGTGGCGGGAATTTTCATTTCATTTGATGAGGGCATCTTTGCTAAAGTGAAGAACCTAAAGAATAATTTTATTTTTTTCTACATTAAGAGGTGGCAACTTTGAAACTTACTTCTAGATCCAGTAATTCCAATCATTGAGGCATAAAAATATGTATCAACAATATGTGCATCCAAATAAAGTTTCCAATGTGAACATATTTTGTGATCAATCAAGGTTACACAATAGAAAGAATTTCATAATTGAGAAATATAAGGCTTTGGAATTTTGTGGCATTAATGGGCATCCAAATAATATCCCATTTGAAATAAGAGATAAAATTCAAAAGTTTAGTGGCACAAAGAATGAATCAGTTGAGAAACATTTGCAGTGGTTTGATAACTTGATGGAAGACTATGAGATTGATCAAGAAGACATAGTCATGAAAATCTTTGTGCAATCCTTCAAATATGATGCAAGAGAGTGGTTCTCAGACTTATGACCATGTTCCATTTAATCTTGGGATGAATTAAGATTAGCTTCCATTGATCAGTTAGGTGAAAGAATTAGTGAATCATTACTGCTTACAAAATTCTCGGATGTTCATATTCAGAAAGGTGTATTGATACCAACTTTAAATCTCATATTTTCAAAAGCCATAAGGAAACTTCCTGAAAACATGAAGCCTAATGATGCACTTGCATTGAGTATTTAATTGGGCACATTTGAGGAAGAAATTAGCTATAGGGAAAGGAGTAAAAGTCCAGAGAGTCTATATGAAGCTTTTGAAATTTCCATGAACATAGATAGAGAACTTCAAAATATGGAATGTGTAGGAGACTTAAGCCAGAAAGGAAAGTTTCTTAAGAAAACAAAAGGTACAATTTAGAGGTTAATAATTGTGTCTCAAATAACTACCAGCTCACTGCTCCACTGTATGGTTCACACTATGATGATGGATATCAACCAGAATATAGTGATAGATATATAAATAATATATGTGTGCCTCAAACAACAACAATACCTCATGCATATGCCCGAAATGATGCATATGAAAAATTGTCTAACATGTACATGTCTGAATATGGAGATACAAATGATCTTATCTTTACTGTCCATAATCCAACATCATTCACCAATGAACATTAGTTTGATCTTGTGTATTTTTACTAGCATGATGTAAACATTGTTAATTTTATGGTATTTCTCAGGCCTTGGATGATACCAAAATAAGAATATTTGCATATTATGGCAGCAACTTATTCGCAAAAATTCAAGGGAAACCTTATGAAATAAATAATTTGGTTAAAGTACCTAAAGGTGTAAATAATTTGAATTATCTTAATCATTTTCCTAATGACCAGGAAGATGGTTATGAATTAGACAGAGATTCATTTGCAGTAGAGAAAATGCTTCAAGATGAGGTAGCATCTGAAGGAATGGAGAGTATATATTGTGAACAATAGAAGGAAGAGGGGTATACATTTGAAAATGATCTGCAAATGTTTTTCAAACTCATTGTATAATGAGGATATAGAGAAAGATCAAATAATGCTTTATCAAGGAGCATTTGAAGATAGTTTTTATAAATTCTCTAATCCACTATATGAGGAAGAGGACGTCTATTTAAATGACCCAGATGTTATATCAAATTATCAAGATAACTCATATGAGGTAGAAGTGAAATCATATGCATTAAATAAGCATATTATGGGAGTGAAACACGATGTGAACAATGATGATATAAATTATTAATTCTTGGTTGATATAGAGCATGGTGATACAACAAATAGTATATCATGTGATGAAGATATGGACATAGACTCAGATTGTGATTTTGAACTCAAATCTTGTGATGAGAAAGAACCAAATGAAATCTCTAGACATCATGACATAATTTTGTATTTAGATGGACAATACATTGGTCACATAGAACAAAATGAGGATTCACAGAAGGCTACTGGAGATATGCATTATAATAAACATATACAAAAATAAGTTTTAGCCGAAAATGATTTCCAAATTTCATCAAAAGTGTTGTATAGTGAAGCATGTGAAGATATGAATGTTAATAAGAAAATAGATTCATTGAAAAATGAATAAGAAATCAGTAATGATGATCATATACATGACTCTAATATTTATGGTTTTATTGATGTAACTTCATCTCACAATGTGAATCAAGGTGCATGTTGTCTCAATGATCCCATTAACTCTTATGAATCAAATTTAGGATACAGTGGAGACTTGATAGATATGGATGGTTTTTTGAATTAGAAAAATGAAAGTTCTCAATTCATTCATCCTTTTCCTATCCATAAAAATAATTGTAATTTTGTTACTCAAGGTGATGACATAGTATATGTTTCAGAAGAAGGGTATAGCCAAAGCTAACATGGACATATGTGGAAACCAGTGTATAGAATTTTTTGAATCTGAAAGTAATTTTAAGACATTTTCAAATCCATTACATAGTATACATGAAGTGCTTCCAGATGATCCAAATATTTCACCAACCTATGAGGATCGTCCATATGATGTTGAGAAGAAGATGTATGTTGCTACAACATCACCATCAAATGAATCTGCCAAATAATTTGAAGATATTTTGGATTAGGCTGCTTCATACATACATAGTGGCATAACTTATTATGAGGGAAAGATGAATAGAGACATCAATGCTCAATGTTACTTAGTTGGCTCAAAGCTTGTTTATAAGTTGGAACACAAAACACAATGTGAAGGTCTCAATAAAAATTGTGACAAGGCTGAGAGTAAAGCATAATATTTTATCAAAACAAAGGGGGCCTCATTTTACACATTTTTTTTGTAAGAACTTGAATAAAATGGTGAAGAAGCTTATGGTGAAGTAAAACTAGAAAGTATCAATCTTCAGCCTGGCTTGATTCCAATCACTACACTGTTGATTGTGAAGATGCGGTGAACAATGATTATAGTCAAATATTGGTCAATGATATTTTCACATTGTTCATATCATTACATGATGAAAATTGGTTTATGACATGGGTATGCATAAGTCCCTTAATTTTGGTAGCCCAGGGCTGCTAAATACAATTAAGATATGATTTTTAGAAGCACGCAGTGATTTTTGAACTCAGTGGATCGACACATGGTTTACTTCTTCCAAATAATTTTTGGATTCTTTCTATGCTCATAAGGGGCATACATCCCCAGACATAGAAACTGTTGGAACTTTAATTTTTTTGTAAAAATTCATAGTAACATTGATAAGAAAAGGGTAATTCATGAGACCAACTTTGGAGGCTTATGTTTTTGCATTGATCATCATAATGAGTGGCTTGATGGGAACCTTCATATACCATAAATGAACATATATGCCAAGTTGCAGGTTGTTGTGATCATTTTTTGGAAATAATCATTACATTACACACTAAGGAACATACGTGAATGACCACCCTTTAAAAATTCATATCTCAATACCTAATGTGTTTCCTCTCAAACCAGTTGTTCTCCATAATTGTCCTAACTATAAAATATCTCTATGTCCATTTGTAGAACCTTAGGACCCTGTTTGGTATTTTTATCAAGTCATTTCCATTTACATTTTTTCCACTTTACTGATTAAAAAAATGCAGAGTTCATCAAAGAAACCTTTCTATTGAAATTAACATCTCACATACAATTGTCCTTCATACCAAAACAATTAGTCTCTACAATTTTCTATGCTACAAAGAAAGCCCGTGCAAGTTTCTAGAGGCCCGATCATTTATTTGATATTTTTACTATGTAAAAACTAGATGCAGATTATTTTGATCTATTACCTGCACAATGCTAACTTTATCAGGTTGCTTACTTTGGAGGTTCACCTTTTGTAAATAGTTGGTGATTAAACGCAAATGATTCCTTCTAGTGATTCTCTTCATGAAATTGTATTCCTATGGGCGATTTCATAGCTTCAACACTCATTTGGGTACCTTTTTGAAAAAAATAGATGGAACTTATAAAAGCTGGTTGCATGTGTATTCTTGAAATTACAGAAAGGCCAAATTTGACCTTTGATATCTAGGACATGAAACATAATTATAAAAATCTACCTGGCACACGTTCTCACTATATCTTAAAGAATACATCTATTTAGTGGATGCCTTTCAAGGATGGAATTGATATTTTTCCCAGGATTGTTTCAAAGGCAGTTTTCTCAGTTTTGGAGTTTGAAAAAAAGAATTTGATGATTACTCACTTCATATTTTCTAATCAGGTGCACATAGACATAGTTTCAAGTGGGTTTTAAGGTCCAGTGATTTCCAAACAATTTATTTTTAGCCGGGTTGAAAAGGGTTTCGGCTAATATCTTGATATTTAAGAAGAAAATATTCAGTTGTTTCCAGTATAAAATAAAAGAAGGTGTGAATCATTTCAATGGTTCAATTTTATTATTATAGTTAAAAAATAGGATTATAAATTTAATGATAAAATAAGACATTTGAAATAATCTTTCTTAAAAAACATTAAGTTCTTGTGGGCACCTCCCATTTGGTTTCATATAAAATAATATTCCCATTCTTTCACCAATAAAACAAATAGATCAGAGATTGTAGGAATTCGCCCCCTGAAATGGTATTTACTCACCAATAGGGAACTCTGGATGTGAAATTTCTATGAAAATAAAGTCATCGACAAGACATCTAAAGTTAGAGAGGGATAAAATTCTCCTTTTGAATATCTACGTCTTCTCGATAAGCATGTAAGGAAATCCCAGCAAATTCATCGACAAAACATGTTCTTCGGTAGGACATTAGAAGGAAACTTTGAGGGCTTATGTCTCTCCGAAGAAGAGATATTTGTCTACTGCATGCGCGAAAAGGGAGAAATTTGAAACACCATTTTGATAGCCCTCAAAATATGATTGAGGAAGTTCTCTAGAATACATATGCATAATTTAGAAGCACATATATAGATCTAGAAATGTGTTATGCATATTTCCTTTGATCTGCAGACTTTGACCATGTAGCTGACCAATTTTTTTTAACCCAAATTTTATGAAACAAAAAGGGTTTCTTGAGGAAATTATCAACTTTCCATCAATGTAAATTTTGTCAAATTTTAAGTTGAATAGGTATTTATTATTTATTTTCTAATTGAGTTACATCTAAAGTCATGATTGATAGACTGATTGAAAAACAACTATAACTTTCAAACGGTATAACATATTTGAAATCTGAAAAATGTCTCACATTCTATGCTTTTCCTAATACCAAAAAAAATAAAAATTCTCAACTTAATGAAGTTTAGATTAAGTGACGGTGGTCAGACACACGAGTTTTTATATTTTGGAAAAGATGTAGCAGAAAAGTCATAATTAATTATTTAATTAAAGAAAACTATAAAAAATATGTCACATCTAGACATGAGTCTACTACTTATATATATATAATCTTGTAAAAAAATATTATCATTTGATTATTTTTAAGGTGGTCAAACATGCACCTAGTTCTTATCTTTTTCCTGAAATTTTTGTACTACTGCATTGACACTTAAAATTTTCACCATATAGATTTTTTTTTTATAAAAAAGAGCTAGTATCTTGTAAACTAGATTCAATTTTCTATATATTCTCTTCTTACATATTTTTGATATAAGATTGATAACTTTTTCAAATTTTTATGTCAAGTTGTCTAACCCTGGTTTTCTAAAATTTCATTGCCACTTAAGGGCCTAGCTTGGCATACCATAATCCTGCACATACCCATTAAGAATAAAAAACTATATTTACCCAAGCCCGTATGGAATTTTTTTCCTTAAAATAGAGTCTTACATTTAAACAAAGTGATATGCCTCTTATAAGACCATCCCACAACCTTCCCCTATACATTGAAGTGATTATCGCTAAGCACAAGGCTAAAAGAATGCTAGTGGATAATGGGTTTGGTCTAAATATTTTCACCTTAAAGTTGATTCATCACCCTAGATGCTTAAAAATGCTTATAATCTTGAAACTATTACCCCTAAAACTCATACCAATATGGAGCACAGATTATTTGTGTGAGGTGGTGGAATAGGGATCCACTAGGTTAAACTAGGAATGAAGTATGTTCACATACACCTACATTGGAGGATAAATTAATTGGCCCAATCCAAACCTATTGAGGTAGAAAATATTTGAGCTCATATTGAGTTGGATTTATCATCCTTTTGCTTGGATTGAATTGATACAACAAGGACTTGGTAAAAAGGTATGACATTTCACACTAATCATCATAAAATGAGAGCTACAAGTTTGATAAAATAGTAATGAATACATATATGAAAAGGAGAGTTTGAGGGGAACCTTTAATTGAAATTTAGGCTCAAAATGACAATAGTAATTTGGTTAGTTCCATCATCCTAATGATCAACAAAAATCATACTATCCACGGATCTAGAGTCAAGAAGCCTCTCTAATGCTTCCTCTAAAAAATATTTGAAAATATGTTGGACTAATTGGCTAACCATGAACTATGTCAACAATTGAGAGCATCCTAGTAACTCTTTAGGATTTGAATCTTCTTGTCTTAGTACACCTTTTCCAAATATTTAACACTTCACCCCTATATCTAAAGACATGCTCATAAGAGGGAGAAAAACAATGTTTTCATTGTAAAGGGGATTTCCTCAGTCAAGCCCAAGGCGGATTCAACCTTCCCAACAACCATGATGATTAGGAGTCAAGCTTAATATAAATTATAATATTGAATATCACAATATTATTCCTCAATCTTGATGAAGTTGATGAATCCTAAAACTCGTCGAATAAGATCTTCAATTGTTTATGCAACAACATGACACCTAAAAATAAGATCAAACATAAAAGTTCCTTTACACACACACACACACACAGAGAGAGAGAGAGAGAGAGAGAGAGAGAGAGAGAGAGAGAGAGAGAGAGAGAGAGAGAGAGAGAGAGAGAGAATTTTAACTCGTACAACCACATCCATGAAAGGACCTAAAAAAGAAGGCAAAATAAAAATAAAAACCAAACAAAAGAGAAAAAAGGGAAAAAAATTAAAAATTAAAAATTAAAAATAAGATACACAAAAGGGGTTAGTATAAAAAAACAAAGTCTCCAAGTCAACTAGTTGAAAAGACCTCAACAATCAAAATGTCTCAACCACTAATATCACTCTCAAAGTGTTGTTGCAAAAGCACAAGATATTTTATGGATAAAGAAAGGAGAACACATCAAGTGATGAGACAAGAAACCATGATCCAAAAACTTGCAAGATGCATTGTGTTATGGGCTCTTTGGAAACCATTAATTCTAGTTGCCAAAAAAGTATATTATGTTTGATGATTCATGTTAGAAGATATGGATTCCACTTTCTACCAAGTTGTGTTATCCTAGGCAATCCATGAAAGAGAGAGAAGCATAGATTCTATTGGACAATGAGGTTTCTATATAGACATGAAAAGGAGAGTTTAAGGGGAGCCTATCATTGAAATTTGGGCTCAAAATGACAAGACTAATTTGGTTAGTGTCATCATCCTAATGATCCTAAAAATCATACTATCCACAGATCTAGAGTCAAGAAGTCTCTCTAATGCTTGCTCTACAAAATGTTTGAAAATATGTTGGACTAGTTTGCTAACCATGAACTATGTCAATAGTTGAGAGCATCCTAGTCACTCTTTAGGATCTTAATCTTTTTGTTTCGGTCCACCTTTTCCAGATCTTCAACACTTCACCCCTATATCTAAAGACTTACACATAAGAGGGAGAAAAACAATGTTTGTACTGTAAAGGGGACTTCCTCAGTCAAGCCCTAGGAGGATTCAACCTTCCCAAAAAAAATGATGATTAGGAATCAAGCTTGATCTAAATTAAAATATTGAATATCACAATATTATGCCTCAATCTTGATGATGTTGATGAATGCTAATACTCCTCAAATAATATCTTCAAGTGTTGATGCAACAACATGACACCTAAAAATAAGATCAAACATAAAATTTCCATAACATGAGAGAGAGAGAGAGAGAGAGAGAGAGAGAGAGAGAGAGAGAGAGAGAGAGAGAGAGAGAGAGAGAGAGAGAGATCCCCAAATCTTAGGATCTTAACTCATACAAACACATCCAAGAAAGGACATAAAAAGAAGGAAAAATAAAGAAAATCCAAACAAAAGAGAAAATAAAAGGATAAAAAAGAAAAAAAAATGAAAAATAAGATACACAAAAGGGGTTAGTATTAAAAAAAAGTCTCCAAGTCAACTAGTTGAAAAGACCTCAATAATCAAAATGTCTCAACCATTAATATCACCCTAAGAGTATTGTTTCAAAAGTACAAGTGATCTTATGGAAAAAGAAAGGAGAACACATCAAGTGATGAGACAAGAAACCATGATCCAAAAAATTGTAAGATGTGTTTTGTTATGGGCTCTTGCGAAACCATTAATGCTAGTGGCCAACAAGGTGTGTTATGTTGGGTGATTCATGTTAGAAGAAAGGATTCTACTTTCTATCAAGTTGTGTTATGCTAGGTGATCCATTAAAGAGAAAGATAAGCATATATTCTATTGGACAATAAGGTTTCTTTATGTTGTGTGATTTGTGTAAACTAGAGTTTAATTGGTCAAGCATGATTTGTTTATGCTATTTGACTCTAGATATTACAAAGAAAAGCCTCTTTTTTTCTAAATAATCCGCACCAAACTCAAAGATTAGCAAATAAAACCCCTATTTGCAAGTAAATCCAAAACACATTTGAAAAAGAGCTTGGGGCATAGCTTGATTGGTGAGAGATTCCTATGGTAAATCATGAGGTCGTGAGGTCTAGTCTCCCCCAACCCATGTGGTATTGGAGGATGTGTTGCGTCAGTGTCACTGACCATGTTAAACAGTTTACCCAGTGCACTCCAGTTTATAGGGGGTGTTATACCTCACTCTTGCAGTCTAAAAAAAAACACAATTACAAATATAGGTGGTGTAGTGACACCAACACAAATATTACCAAGAAAAACCCTTTATTTACTCCTATGCAATCTCAAAATAGAATCACAAGATGGGTGTTGTAGTGACACCAAACACAAAAAAAAAGGAGGCATTATATGCACCTCCCTTAAGATGTAAATATATCTCCATGTTGATACCTTAATGAAGATAGAGATCTACAAGGATAAAAACCTTCATCATAAAGGAGATATCCTTAAAAACAAAAAAATGCATTCCAATCTAGAAAGAGGATACAACTCTTTAAGAAAAGAAGAGATAGATGTAAAAGAGATATCTTACAATGATTTCAAAGGATTATTTTCAAGGATGCATATCTATCACAAAAGAGAGGGAAGAAGATATCTTTTCATGACGATATCAACCTCAAAACAATAGAGATGATCTTTAACAAAGTCAACATATTCAACACAAAGAGAAAGGGAAGGAGATCAAGAGTATATACCTTCCCCATTTCCAAGAAAGGGATTATTGAAGAAGGATGACACAATTTAAGACCAAGGAGGGTTCATTCATAAAAGCATACACTTTCAAGCAAGGAAGAATTCCTAATCAAGGTTACACACCTTCAAGCAAGGAGAAAATCTACACGGAGAAACAATTCTATGCAAGAAAGGAAATCCTTGTAAAATATACAACTAAACAAAGGGAACATGAATATTTAGAAAGGGGAAAAAGAGGAGAACTATCCTAGCTCCCTAGTATGTAGGTCTAAAAAAAAATAGGCTATTATGTTTCTATTCAAGTATGATTGCAGATGAAATTATATTACTGTGAATTAAAAAGAGCTCTTAAAGGTAAGCACTAATGTCACATAGTGAAGAAAAACATATTAGGTTCAAGAAGGATAAGGCACCATACACATATTTAGATTTAGAAATTTAATAAGATCAAATAAAATATGAATACAAGCTCTATCATATAAATCTTGAATAAATTATTTAAAAGCTCTATAATCAGCAAGAGAGTGAGAAAATATATGATGAAAAAGACAAAATATATTTCTATTTGTGTTTAAAATTATTCATGTATCTTATGGAAGGAAAAGTAAACTTTTATCATGTTTAATTTTCCAAAATATTCTCTTTTCAAGGTCTAAGAAAGTGCCCTAATAGACAGGTTGTATTGTTGAATATGTTTCTATTGATGTCTAAGGTTGATGATCAAGGTCATCTTAATTTTAGATGATCAAGGTTGTTTAAATTTTAGAGAATTGGATTGAGTTGCTTGATGTGCTTGAGTTGCTTAAGTTGGTTGTCTGCTTACTTCACTGCTTTTTAGCTGCTTAGTCAGACTATTTTCCACATCGATTTTTTTTTCAATGTCATATTTTGAATTTTCAAAGGGATCACAGTTTTATATTTATATATATGGAAGCCATATTTTAACATATATGAATTAAATATCTTTTGATATGTGGTTGTCATTAGCAATGCATGAGTTCAAATGTATGTATGATTTTTCAATATGAAGGAATTATTTTTTTAATTGATGGAGTTGAAATTGATTCTCTTTATTGCAGGAGTTAGTGGAAGATGGAGTAATGTAAGTAAGGAGGCATTGACATATTGTTAGTGAAAATAATTAAGTTTGGAAACATAGGATGTATATTGTTAGAGCATTCAATGTTTATTCTAGGTGTACCTTTCAAAAAAAATTGATAATCCTCTTATTTCACAAGTTAGTTTTTAGTCTCATATCTATTGACTATGATTTTGACATGAAACAATGGTAAGGATATGGAGATTAGAACCCTCTCTTGAAAGATCCTATTTTATTTATTTCGAAGTTCTATATGGTGTTGTTGCAACCATGTTGGATAGACACTGAAGATATAATCTGTAACTCCATGAGGTAGGGCTCTGCTATTTTGTTAAACTAGCGGCATGGAAAACTTTGATTCACTTTTGTTTTTTTATTTCCAGAATATTGTAATTAAAGAACTTATCATAAAAAAATCTAATATACTAAAATTAACACTAACAATTACTTCTAATACCAAATTTCAACAAGAGTTCAAAAGAGATAGGGTTACAAGAGATCACAAAGAAAAAACATGAAATTGAATCCTAAGGATATCAAGCGTGAGAATACTTAGACTTGCATAAGGAAGTTTAGATCTAATCATTAAACTTATGATAAAATAAATTAGGCATTCATAATTTATAATATCTAAGTGCAATCATCAAAGGAAATAGTAATGTAAGATTTCTCATAATAAAATGAACCTACACATAATGAACATAATAAATCTTGTAGTCATTTGGTATGAGCTAGTCAAGTGTGCTAGAAGGTTCATCTCTCTGCTTAATAAAAAAAAATATTGCTTCATGATAGTAATTACTAATTATCTAAATTTCTTGTCTTTGGTTTGGCTTGATGCTTCAAGAACTTAATATTTGTTACTATAACAAGGTGTAAATACATGAAAATGGTTTTGTGCTTGTCATATTCTTCAAATGCAGGTATGTCAATCTTTCTAATCATGTATGTTGGAAACCATGTTCCAACAACATATGAACCAGTAGGATACGTGAACCCATCATCATCTATCGTAAGCTATGCCAACTTCTACTTTCCCTATACACATCATGTAAACTAGTAGTTTGATCTCTCATCATTCCTTTGTGGTGCAACAATTACAAAAATATGTCCTGACTATAGAAGATATAAAATATGGTTGTAATCAACTAAAATTTCTATGTCATCATTTGGAATGGATATTGTTTGAGATATAGGAGTTAGATATTGTGGAACTCATGCACCCACCCACTTAGTTGAATTGCATTGATCCTAGTCATACTGAAAATAATTATGATAAAAAAAACAAGCCAACTCTTGTGTCCAAATGGTCCATGTACTTGCATATGATCTTCAAAATAAATGCATCTTTGAAGAATCTCTAATTTTCTAACAATCTAATTTGTCTCCTATTGTTCCCTCCTCAAACAACCAAAAGAATCTACGCATTTTTGAAGTAAGTGTCCCTCCCTATATAACAATGTTGAACTACAATAATCAACAATAGAACAAGCATCATGAAATGTAGCACCTAAAATAATCAATTATTCCTTAACTATATCTCTCTTCACACATGCACATATCCCATCATGCTCCCTTTTCCCATGCTCGGGTTTCAAAAAACTCCAAATATGAGGCACACCCCTCTTTGCATGCATTCTACTCAACCAATAAAATATACATGATCATTCTTGAATTGACTTGTGCAGTTATATAACCAAATGAGATGTTTGTCCACTGCAATATCTTTGTTGGGGAAATGTGTCTCAACCTTTTAGTTACATATGGCATCTATTTTTACCAAGTCATCCATTTGAGCACAAAAATTTTCCAATTTATTTTTTGGACGTTTGTTTTGCGTATATAAGAATGCTGATAGAGTTTCGTGGAAAGATCATACTCATTTTTGAAGATATTAAGTTTTTTTTTCTTTTGATGAGGTCATACAAAACATTTGAACTCAATTTTGAAGGCCTTAAAGGCTAACCTAGGTTGTAGATAACTTTGAGAGGTTTTTGAAAAGTGGTTATAATAGAAAATCCCCTATTGTTGCCTTCTTCTCTACTTCTCCTATGGAGGTGAGTTCCCCTCCTATTGAGGTGGGGAGGATTATTGTTGTTGGTGAGGAGGTGGTTTTTTTGTGGCGGTTTCATGTTAGAAGTAGAAAAGAGATCATGGGTACCAAATTTAAGCACATTTGGAAGGTTTGGGGAACCTTGAAAAATCCCTTAGCTCATTGTAACTGGTTATTTGAGAGGTTTTGAGTCTATGTAATTTCTTGGAAGGATTAGGGTCCATTTGAAAACCTGAGAAGGTTTTGGGTCCTTTTCAAAACCCTTAAAGGTTTTGGGTTCCTTTCAAAAACCCTTTGTGCTTGGCTTTGGTGGCTTTAACTTCTTGGCTACATTTTGTGTTTGCTATTCTATTTTTCTGATGGTTTATCTTCCACTGTAATAGGGATCAGGGCCATTTCAAAATCCCTATTGACCTAATAAAAAACAAAAAGCAAAAAAATAGGGGAACAACACCCCAAAGAACTTGCAAATCCTTTAATAGACGCTGGTTTTTTTTCTATTTTTTCTTCATTAATACTACCGACCTTATTGACTAAGTTCTCAATGGGGATGATCCCCTTGTCATTACTCCTCAATCTGGTCATAGGTTTGGGCATAGATGCCACACTCTTTAAAAATGTTGTTTTATGTTAAAAACTAGTTTTCAAAGGAGATGAAAAAATGGATACAAAAAAATGTCAGAAAAATATAGTTAGAATCTACACACAAAATGCTAAAAATCATTAGTTTACATCATCTTTAAATTCCTAACATTTTGGTGGCAATAGGCATTCAAATACAATTTTTTTTTCAAAAATGTTCATTTTAGTGTCAAAGTTGGCAAAAAAGTGTAACCCACTATTGTGGGACCACCCATAAATTTGCACCTACCTAGGGATTTGAAAACCTAGTTGCAAAGTTGGGTCCTATTTTTTCCTCCTACTACTTTTATTACTTCTATTCAATCGATGGAAATATTAGGCCCATAAGTGTAGAAATTATATATCTATATAATTCTATAACAAAATTTATTACTATTACGCTAATGTTTTTATTAATATGTACTCATGTTTTGTAATATTATATAGGCTACTATACAAAAATTGTCCTACCTCTCATCATAATTAAAATCTAATTAAGACTTTCATCTACCAACTACATAGTCCATAAAGGAGCTTTTTAAAAATGATCTAGTTGACAAATAAGTAAAAAAATGGTTCAAACCAAACCACCTATATAATTGAATTTTCTACACCAACATAAGAAGTCTATAGTGGACATTAAATTATCTAGACTACATACATACACTCTTCCTACCAACATGATGCTTCATTTTTCTTGCACTAAGTATTGACAATAATGTTGAACACGACCCTCCAAAATTAATACTTATTTCAACACAATTATAAAGTAGATTTCACCAGACTCCATTATCTGTTTAAACAAAATTCAGAAAAAGAATAAATCTTCAATACAATAACATAAAATAATGAACATTTTGGTCCTATATTAAATTAATAAGACTAGTTTTTCAACACCTTGGTCTTGTTTTTAGTAGCCATCCATCAAAATTTCCAATAAAAATATTAATTCCTTTTTTTAAAATCAAGAGGAATGTTGCACAGAGGGTTAGATTAACAAAACTTTATATATAGACTTGAGCACAAACTTTACTTTTCACAACATTAATACCATTGTTGGCTTTACAATCAAACACGAAACTAAAACTGAGAATAACATTTGCAAATGTATAGAAGAACACATCAATTATATTATGTTTGTGCATTAAACATGATTCCATTTTTAGCAAATCTTTATAGAGTACTCCATTATTTAAACTTTAATAACCAAGTTTATCTTGGAAACCAATTATTAAATACTCAAAATAATAAGTTAGTAATAAACACTATATATTAACTATAAGCTAATAATTATGAGTATTATGCTCATAAGTGTTCTATAATGATAGTAAGACACATGTGCATAAAAATTAAAAAACACTTGACATATATTTTTTTTTCAAATAACTAAAATTGTAGGATAACTCTTAAGTAAATAAAATATTAATTTACTAAACGAACATTAAAATAAGGTTGAAGACCTTTATAGAGGGTTCCACACTTCAAACTTTTATATCCAATTTTCTCATAGCAAATCAATT
>MU225836.1:789424-823399 GCA_018584345.1 Thuja plicata
ACAATACCTTGGGACACACTTGAGCATTCAAATGGGTTGAAAGGGGTCATGGGGTCTTCTTAGGGGTCCTAGTACATGATAAGGTATACTAGGACCTTTAGGAAGACCCCATGACCCCTTTCAACCCATTTGAATGCTCAAGTGTGTCCCAAGGTGTCCTACCGACTAGGCTTGGTAGTTGTTTTGGGTTTTGGCTTTCCAATGCCAAACGTGGTTGGTCAACCCAAATGACGTGTTCACCATATTTCCTCTGATCTACAGACTTAGACAATGTAGTTGACAACCTTTTTTTCACCCAAAATTTATGAAACAAAAAGGGTTTCTTAAAGACGTTATCATCTTTCCATCAATATAATTGCTGTCAAGATTCAAGTTCAGTAAGTAATTATTACTTATTTTCTAGTTGAGATATCTCTAAAGTCCTGATTGAAAAACAACCATAACTTTCAGATGGTTTAACCTTTTTGAAATTTGAAACATGTGTCACATTCTATGCTTCACCTACTATAAGAAAAAAAAAGTTTCCAATTTTGTAAAGTTTAGAATTAGTTAAGGTGGTCAGACACGAGAGTTTTTTTTATTTTGAATATGTTGTAGCAGAAAATTCATAATTAATTATTTATTTGGTAACAAATTACACAAAAATATGCGTCACATCCGGGCACGAGTCTACTACTTATATTTAGAATATTTTGAAAATATATCATCATTTGATTGTGATTAAGGTGGTTAGACATACACGTTCTTTTTATGTTTTTCCTAAAAAAATTTGTACTACTGCATTGAAATCTAAAATATTGAACAATTAGATTATTATTTTTTTCAGAAAAGGGCTAGTAGTTTAGAAACTAAATTAAATTTCCTACAGATTCTGTTCTTACAACTTTTTCACATAAGGTTGATAAGATGTTCAAATTTTTATGTCAAGTTGACTAACCCTGATTTTCTTAATTTTCATTGCCACTTAAGGCCATAGCTTGGTATACCATGATCCTGCACATACCCTAATAGAGAAAATGTCTTCAAAGCTTTGGTTTATAGGGTTCCATAATGTTTGAACATATATCCAAGACAAGGCATATACATGGCATAAGGTGGACATAACAGGGACCTGAGGGATTCATTGTCTACCCTTTTCCCAACGCAAGCTGAAACATGTGAATGGGCCCATATGCCTAAATACTTACAATTAGGTACATTGTAATTTTGAAATTGGGCTTTCTTATTAATTATCTATATATATACATAAATATGTATAGATATACATAATTATGTATACATATAAATAATTATGTATACATATGATGACATGCAACTGATTGAAGGTTTGATAATGTTAAGTTGAAGATAATGCAAGGCATTAAATTAGTTAATGATTTGTATTGTCATTGATGTCAACTTGATATCATCTGTACGGTCATGTACATAATGCCAAAGACTTTAGAGAACCAAAGGAACAAAGGTTGTGCTTTCAGCAATGCATAAAAGTCAAGTATTCACTTAGTGACAAACAACACCGACGGAGTGCACATCATCGGTAAAGGAAAAGAAGAACAGTCACAGTGATACCCGACGAGCTAAAGATAAGAGTTTCCTGACGAAGAAAAACCATAGGATGCCCGATGAGCTAAAAATAGAGTTTCCCGACGAGTAAAATTCCAATGATGCCTGATGGACGGAGATCCCGAAGCTAACTGGAGTCACACCAACGGAACTGTCAGTTGTCACTGAAAACTAACTACAGAGGTGACCGACGGAATAGAGAGTTCAGAAAATGACAAAATATCTAGCTAGCAAGAGCTAAAAATAGACTTAACTAGTTGTTTTCTTTGTTTTATTCGACCAGAGTTAAGTGACTGATTTAAATCTGATTTGTATAGTTGGCATGAAGATAACTATGAGACAAATTAGGAGTTATGCTTTAATCTAATTGGATGGATTGTTTTTCACGCCAAGAATCAAGAATAAAGAATCAAGAAACAATGAATATCATGTCTATATAAGAGACAAGCTTAATTTATTTTCGCATTTATGAAAAGGGGATTAAGGGGAGTGAATAAAAGAGGATACTGAAGAGAAACTGATAAAGAACAACTTCATATAGTCCTGATCAAACAAGCTGAAGGAGAGCTAAGGAATTCTGTAGACACCAATGAATAGTGAGCACAACATCACAGAGCAGAAAAGTAATGGATCAAAAGGATTGAATTGATACATTGATCAGAGAGGTAATGTACTTAAATAGATCTAAAAATCTGCAATTCAAAGTTGCAATATGAATAGGTCATAATGTTTCAAGTTAACCATTGAAGCATCAAGTCTCTTAACCGAGTAGGACTTAATAGTCTTCTATATATTGAGGTACATCCCAAGGAGTGCCAAAAAGGTTGATTCATGAAAGTAGAATTGGATATGCCCGATGCCTATTGATAGTCTAAGAGAGAGGCCGATTCATGGATGGCAGCATTAGATGCCCCATACTAAGTGACAACCGATATGTATAAAATCATCTAACAAGGTCACACCTAATAGTGTGTTTGTAACCTTTAACAGGGTTGGCTCTTAACAGGGCTCACTTCAGAAGAGTGAAAATTTGGGGTACCGGTCCCAGTGGTTTTTTCCTTTAATAGGGTTTCCACATTAAAATCCATGTGTTATGTGTATGATTCATTTCTTTACTATTTGGTATCTTACATAGTTAATTCTGGATATATCGGTATACTCTTCATATTTACTGTATTTCGGTAAATAGATGACTACTTATTGGTAAACATTAAGAAGAAGGTTTAACAAAGCAATCCGACAAGTAGAAAATTGATATAAGTTATTCAAGAAATTCATCTTATAGGACAGAAGATAACTTGAGAAATAATTAGTGGTTATAAGAGTTGAAGGGTTGATTTAAGGATTAATTTTTGAGGCCACTGATTCACCCCCCCCCTCTCAGTTATTAATAACAATTGGTATCAGATCTTGTGTGCTTAGAAGGAAGGTTTCAAGACCTAAGACAAAGATCACAAGATGAACAGACGGGATGTGCCCAAGTTGAACAAAGATAATTTTTCTTCATGACAGAGCAGAATAAGACTCCACTTATCAGGTATTGGTAATGATGTTACTCAATTCCTAGAAACTGAATATGTGTTTCCCACAGGAGAACCAATAGTTGAACAAATGAGAGAGAAGCATGAACACAATGGCATGATGATAGAGCTTTCTTCCTCACTCTCCGATGCTGAATTTGAAGATGTCAAAGAATGCAAAACTGCAAAGTAGATGTGGAAAAAATTGAATCTTGTACATGGTGGTGACAAAAATGTTTTGAGATCCAAGGAAGAAAGCCTTAGAGGAAAGTTTGATGATCTCAAAATGAAAGAAGGTGAAAACATCACTTCGTAAAGCACAAGAATCAAAGAGGTAGTCAATGCTATCCAAGGAGTTGGAGGTGTACTAGAAGAAGATATAGTGGTAAGTAAAATTCTAAGAACCTTACTGCCTACTTATGCTATTCGACTATCTTCCATTCAAGAAATGAGAGAAGTAGCAAATAGAAATGTTACTCTAGATAGTTTAATTGGAAGAGTGATTTCATTTGAGATGAATAAATTTGATAATAGTGTCTTACCAAACATAGAGTCTACATTCAAAAATTCTATGAGAATAAGTAAATCAAGTCACAAAAACACTATGAGAAAAGATAATGATAGTGAAAATGAAGAAGATGATCTTGATGAAATTGAAGCACTTATGGCCAGAAGAATGTCGAGAGGCAAAGGTAAATATAAATGTAAATTACCACTTGTTTGTTTTAATTGAAAAGGGATTGGACACTTTGTTGCAAGATGTACTAACAAAAGAAAAGATGACAGAAGTAATGACAGACCATTTGAAAACAAGTCTGACAGAGGTGATTACAGAAGCTATCGACAATCAGAAAGAAGAGATATCCAAGACTACAAGGCCAAAGGAAAGAAGGCTAGTTACCTAGCAAAATGAAGGAATGATGATACTTCAACACCGATTCTGATGAAGACATTGAGATGGTGTTTGTGGTTGTAAAAGATGATTCAGATGATGATGAATAAAGGTATGTAGAAATAGATCTCATATCTAAAATTAGAAAAAATGATGTTTGGATCATAGATAGTGGCTGCACTCACCATATGACCAGTGATAAGAAAATTTTTGAGACTTTTGAATACTATAAAGGTGGTTCAGTAAGAATGGGAAATGACACACCTTGTCCAGTTGAAGGTAGAGGAACAATAATGTTGAATAACCAGATAAAATGTGAGAATGCTTATTGGGTAAATGGATTGAATTATAATCTATTGAGCATTTCTTAGTTGAATAATTCAGGTCACAAAGTAGCATTTAAAAATAAGAAGGCAAAGATCTTCAATAAATCTAGAAATCTGATTGGTATCGATGAGTAGTCAAAAGGTAACTTATTCTATCTGAATGATACTAACTCCACTTGTTTGATTGCTACAAACAAAGACATATGGTTATGGAACAAAAGGCTGTCATGTGAAATTTGACAACATGATAAAGATTAGCAAAAAGAGAAATATCAGAGGCTTACCGATGATGACCAAGCCTGACAATATCATGTGTAAGAATTGTCAAAAAGGAAAAATGACAAAGTCCAGTTTCAAAAGAAAAACCCATACATCTGATGCAATTCTAGAATTAGTCCATACTGATTTATGTGGATCTATGAGGACAAAGAGTTATTATGTAGATAGATATTTTATTCTCTTTGTTGATGATTACTCTAGAACGATGATAGTTATGTTTCTAAAAGATAAATCAGAAGCATTTAAGATGTTTAAATGGTACAAAGCAATGGTTGAGAAGCAAAGTGGTAAGGATTTGAAATGTTTGAGATCAGATAAAGGAGGAGAATTTATATTAGATGAATTCACTAACTTTTGTAATGAGCATGAAATCAAAAGATAGGTCTCTACACCAAGGACACCACAGCAGAATGGAATTGCCGAAAGAAAGGAATAGATCCATTATTGACTGTGCAAGGACACTAATGATAGAGAAAGGCATCACCCAAATCTTCTGGAGGGAAGCTGTCAATAATGTTGTTTACACATTAAACATAGTACAATTGAACAAAGACACCAAAAAGACACCTTATGAGCTATGGTATGGATACGCACCCAAAGTAAGTTATTTCAAAAATTTTGGCGGTCAATTTTACATCTTCAAAGATGATAGAAATGGAAAACTTGACTCCAAGAGTGATGAAGGAATTTTTCTAGGGTATTCTACCAAGAGCAAGGCTTATAAATGTCTAAAAAAAGCCTCTAACAAAATTATTGAAAGTGCAAATGTAAAGATAGATGAATTTGCAGAGAAGAATGAACAGGAAAGCACTAAAGAACCAGAGGACTACAATGAGTTCAATTACAATGAGGAACCTAACACTGTACCATACCAACAATGTAGAGCTCCTGAGCAATAGATTATTGCACCCGAGCATTAGGCTGCAAATACCGACGGTCGGGACAATGATCAAGATAATGTGCAAGGTGATGAAGAATAGAATGAAGAACAAAACAATGATCAAACTGATAGACAAAGAACTATACCTGTACTTGAAAGATATGTAAGAAGGAGCCATCCAGAGATCTAGATCATAGGAGATAAGAAAGATGGTACAAGAATAAGAAGTAAGTCTTTAAACTCAAGTTGTTTGATTTGTGAGTTTGAGCCAGAATCTGTCAATGCTGCACTTGATAATGAAGAATGGATAAGTGTTATGAATGATGAGATTGAGAAGATTGAGAAGAACAAGACATGGTCACTTGTGCCAAGACTAGATGACAAGAATGTCATCGGTACAAAATGGATATTCAGGAATAAGCTGAATGAGAATGGAGAAGTAACAAGGAATAAAGCAAGACTAGTATGCAAGGGGTATGCACAAGAACAAGGAATTGACTATGGAGAGACCTTTGCACCCATTACTAGGCTAGAAGGAGTAAGAATATTACTTTCTTATGCTGCATATAAAGGATTCAAGGTATATCAAATGGATGTAAAATCTACATTCCTGAATGGAATACTTGAAGAAGAGGTATACATTGAACAACCAGAAGGGTTTGTAGATCCAGACAAGAGGGACATGGTATGTAGACTTCAAAAAGCCTTGTATGGATTAAAACAAGCACCCTAAGCCTATTATGAATGAATTCATTCCTATCTTATAAGTATTGGATTCGTAAGGACTAGTGAAAACAATAATCTTTATTTGAAGGAAGATACTGATGCTAACACTTTGATTGCTGAAATATTTGTTGATGACATCATATTTGGAGGCAATGATCTGCTATGCAAATCATTTGCAAATGAGATGAACAAAGAGTTTGAGATGTCTATGTTTGGAGAGATCAAGTTCTTTCTTGGTCTATAGATCATGCAACAAGGAGAAGGTATTTTCATTACACAGTCCAAATACATTAAAGAGGTCCTAAAAATATTCAAAATGGAAGAATCCAAACTAGTTGGAAAACTGATGTGTACTGAATGTAAATTGACAAAGGAGGACAAGACAAAAGAGGTAAATTAGACTTTGTACAGATCAATGATTGGAAAACTCATGTATGTTGTACACACTAGACCAAATAGTGCACATGTAGTAGGAATTGTTGCTAGATTTTCTGCTAACCCCAGGGAATCACATATGACTGCAAAGAAAAGAATTCTAAGGTATCTGAAAAATACTGAGGAATATGGTTTATGGTATAGAAGAGAAGGAAAATTTGAACTTAAGGTGTTTACCGACACCGATTGGGCTATAAATCTTGATGACCGAAAGAGCACAACTAAAGGAGCATTCTTTATGGGTGACAAACTTGTCACATGGATTAGCAAGAAGCAAGGATGCATCTCTCAGTCTACTGCAAAAGTAGAGAATGTTGCCGCTGCTGCAAATTGCTCAAATATTGCATGGATCAAACAGTTGCTAGAAGGTATGCATATGAAGATCTTAGAACCAATGATTATCTATTGTGATAACACTAATGCAATAAACATTTCCAAGAATCCAGTCATGCATTCCAAGACTAAACACATTGCCATCAAGTATCATTATTTGAAAGAACAAGATCAAAGAAAGGAAGTGACACTTAAGTATGTGCAATCAAAAGAAAAATTAGTTGATATCTTCACCAAGCCACTCCCCAAGGATACATTTGAGTACTTGAAAAAGAGACTAGGGGTCAAACCCCTATCTACCAGTTAGTAAAAGACTGAAGGTTGCATCAGCCTACATATTATTAGAATATCATACATGTTGATTCAAGAAAAAATATGAACTTCAAAGCTACATCTATATACAGACAGGTATATATCTGAACCAAGAACCAGAGCATATTGTTGTATTGCTGATGGATAAGGGAAATTCAAGAAATATATTATGGATGGAAAGAAAATGATTGTTTGACATTAATGTCAGATATTTGTAAAATTTCTGTTTGGCATTGTTTTCAAAGGGAGAGAGATTATCCATATTATCACATCTTTCTGGAAAGTGAGAAAGATTATCCATTATCACATTACTCCAACAAGGAGAGAGAGATCATATCCTTAAAGAGAGAAAATTTTATGAAATATTATACAAAGGGAGAGTTGCTGACAAAAGAGAAAGACATCAAAAGAGAATAGTTAAAGGAGAGAAATTGACAAGAGAAGAGGACACAACACATTAGAAGAAAAAGAGCTGCAAGAAGAAAATCTAAGCTAAAATAGAGCTTACCAAAGTTTAGACATTTATCGGTTGACAGAACAAAAAGATTGGTAGTTTGATGAATCTCAACGGTTGTATTTCATATTGTATTAGAAATAGTATAGTGTGATAATATAGTATGTTTCCATCAATGCCAAAGGGAGAGATTGATGGCATGTAACTGATTGAATGTTTGATAATGTTAAGTTGAAGATAATGCAAGGCATTAAATCATTTAATGATTTGTATTTTCATTGATGTCAACTTGATATCATTTGTACGGTCAGGTACATAATGCCAAAGACTTCAGAGAACCAAAGAAACAAAGGTTATGCTTTCAACAATGCATAAAAGTCAAGTATTCACTGAGTGACAAACAACACCAATGGAATGCACACCATTGGTAAAGGCAAAGAAGAATAGTCACAGTGATACTCGACGAGCTAAAGATAAGAGCTGCCCGATGAAGCAAAACCACAAGATGCCCGACAAGCTAAAAACAAAGTTGCCCGATGAGTAAAATTCCAATGATGCCCGACGGACGGAGATCCCAAAGGTAACTAGAGTCACACCAATGGAACTATTAGTTGTCATCGATGACTAACTACAGAGGTGACCGAAGGAACAGAGAGTTCAGAAAATGACAAAATATCTAGCTGGCAAGAGCTAAAGATAGACTTAACTGGTTGTTTTCTTTTTTTTATTTGACCAGAGTTAAGTGATTGATTTAAAGCTGATTTGTATAGTTGGCATGAAGATAACTACGAGACAAATTAGGAGTTATTCTTTAAATCTAATTGGCTCGATTATTTTTCACACCAAGAATCAAGAATCAAGAATCAAGAAACAATGAATATCATGTCTATATAAGAGACAAGCTTAATTCATTTTTGCATGCATGAAAAGGGGATTAAGGGGAGTGAATAAAAGAGGATGCTGAAGAGAAACTGATGAAGAACAACTTCATATAGTCCTAATTAAACAAGCTGAAGGAGAGCTAAGGAATTCTCTAGACACCGATGAATAGTGAGCATAGCATCACAACGCAGAAAAGTAATGGAGCACAAGGATTGAATTGATACATTGATCAGATAGGTAATGTACTTAAATAGATCTAAAAATCTACAATTCAAAGTTGCAATATAAACAGGTCATAATGTTTCAGCTTAACCATTGAAGCATCAAGTCTCTTAACCGAGCTGGACTTAACAGTCTTCTATATATTAAGGTACATCCCAAGGAGTACCAAAAAGGTTGATTTATGAGAGTAGCATTGGATATGCCTGATGCCTATTGACAGTCTAAGAGAGAGGCTGATTCAAGGATGACAACATTAGATGCCCGATACTAAGTGACAACCTATATGTATAAAATCCTCTAAAAAGGTCACACCTACCAATGTGTTTGCAACCTTTAACAGGGTTGGCTCTTAAGAGGGCTCACTTCAGAAGAATAAAATTTTGTGGTACTGGTCCAAGTGGTTTTTTCCCTTAACAGGGTTTCCACATTAAAATCCATGTGTTATCTATGTATGATTCATTTCTTTATTGTTTTGTATCTTACATAGTTAATTCTGGATATATTGGTATACTCTACATATTTATTGAATTTCGGTAAATAGATGACTTCTTATTGGTAAACATTAAGAAGAAGGTTTAACAGAGCAATCCGACAAGTAGAAAATTGATATAAGTTATTCAAGGCATTCATCTTATAGGACAGAAGATAACATGAGAAATAATTAGTGGTTATAAGAGTTGAAGGGTTGATTTAAGGATTTCTTTTTGAGGCCACTATTTCACCCCCCCTCTTAGTTATTACTAACAACATATACATAATTATATTTATGTACACATAATTTTGTATTAACGTTTACATCAAAATTTTGTACCTATGTGTGCACAATTAAATATATATTTTACTTAGCTCTGCAACCATTTGGGCTCTACTCTGCAACATCCAGGTAACCTTGTGCCCATCAAGCATGCTTCCTTTCTTGTATGTACAGCGATGTAATTAAATAATGATTGTCTCAATGCCTTCCATTTCCTTTAAATTTTTATTATTTTGCAAATGTCATCGAGGGTTTCAATTTGTTTTTAAATGATTATTGAGTGTTATATGAGTATCCTCATATAGGTAAATTGAGATTCATGACACGAGGTAAAGGTAAGGGTAGAGGTAGAGGTAGCAAGGGTATGACATCATAAGGAATGAAGAGTCCCGAAGCGAATGAGGTAGGAGGAAGAGGTGGAGGTAGAGGTAGAGTTAGAGTGACTCATGGAGTACACTTCAGGGATCCAGTGGATTGAATTCCCAATGAAGAAAAAGTTTATTTTTTATTAGAACTAAGAAATAAATATTGCATGTGAAAATGAGCCTAATGTCTAGGAAGAGCCCATTGTTGAAAATGTTGAACCTATTAGTCTGTCAAATCCAAGAGGAAAATGTTCCAAACATGGCATGAGACAAGAAATTGTCTGTATCAAAGAGAAGGGGATGTCAATCACAGCTGCAACAAGCAAGTTTTGTGTCCCCAATACCAGTTTGAGGTCATGGTTGACAGGGGTTGCAACAAAAACCATTAGGTGACCATGTACTATTTTATCTAAAGATGAGGAGGCTAAAATTGGGCACAATCTATTAATTGGTCAACTAAAAATAATTTTTGCCCAAATTTGTGGAGATAGGTAGAACCCATTCAATAATGGTATCCTAGAGTAATCATGGTGGACTGGTTTTCATCGTAGGCACCCTGATTTAACTATGAGAATAGATAAAGGAGTGGACAACGATTGAGCAGTTATGCGACAACCTTCTTTTGTTTTGTCATTCTATAACAACTTGGAAAATATCTACAATTTGAACCACTGTGGATCTAGTAAAATTTGGAATTGTCATGAGATCAGTGTTCAAGGTGGTAGAAATTATGGAATGAGAGTGATTGCTAGATTGGGACAGAGATTTGTACCCCACTTGATATCAAAAAGTAGAGGGTGGACCACAGTTTTGTCTTGTGATAGTGTAACTAGAATGACTATTCACAAGTTTTACTTATTCAAAGCAAAGAGGTACATCAAAAATTACATTACAAACTATAAGGTTGGTGCAGAGATGGCATGTCAATAGCATGCATGGATGACAAAGGAATTGTTTCTTAACTGGTTACAACATTTTTCAGCATCCATTTCTAGAGGGGTTTCACCCACTAATAGGGTTCTTATCTTTGATGGTCATGGAAGCCATGTGGCATTCAAAATAATAGAAGAAGCTAAGCATTTAGCAATTGACTTACTAACACTTCCTTCTCATACCAGCCATAGGCTATAGCCATTAGATGTTAGTTTTCTCTCTCCTGTCAAGAATTACTTCAAACAACAAAGAACTACATGGATGTCAAGTAACCCCCACATTGAAATTGGCCAAGAAGAGTTAACAACTCTTTCAATTCATGCATTCAAGCAATAAATGACAACAAACAACATTATGAGTGGGTTTCTTAGGATTGGAATTTGGCCACTAAATAGGTAGGCACTACAAAATGATATGAGACCAAGTGAGGCATTTGATATTCAATAAGAAGTGCAAACCAGTGGAATAGAGGATGATGCAGTCACATTGGAGACCAGACCAGAACACATTTTAGGAGAGGCTTTCACATGTTTAGTAGGGTACATTGAAGCAGCAATTAATATCTTTGACAAAGCTTACCTACCCAATAAAGTCAATGCAATGGGTTTAGCTGAAGGTATAAAAATCACATAAATTGAAGGTTTTAGTGATTGACCAAAGACCGCCCTATTAGACATCCTTTCTTTGTTAGCTACATCCAATGAAGGTACAAAACCACATCAACAAGTCTCAATCTTCCTACACAAGTTGTCCAACCAGAGTGGGTTGCAGTAGTAGCAAACAATTTAGGAGTGAATATATATTTTAGGATAGAAGAGGTCACCCTTTCCATGACAAACCCTCCTAAAATTGATCCAACAGATATAATCCATTAATTCATGAATGTAAGGGATTGGAATGATGAGAATGGTGTAGATTTGAAGATGAAACTGATCTAAGTGATGGAGAAGCTGACTACATGTCGTGCACCCAATAGGATGGGAAAAAAGTCTCATCATCAACAAGCCAATTCTTGAGCTTCTAGTGTAGAGGGTCTCTCCCTCATCATGACGAGGTAGTACAAGAGGGCTTCACTTGAGTAGACAACCCTAAATTTTGATATTCAATGACTACAATGAATTGCTCAATATCCATGAGGTAGAAGGGAAGAGGAATTAGGAGTTGTAAAGTGTAAGAAGTAAAAAATGATGGAGAGGGATGCAGAATGTGAAGCAGACTAAATACAAAGGGAAGCATTAAGGGAAGAAAAATATGCATGAAAACTACCACAGAAGATGAGGATAAGAAGGAAAAAAAGAGGAGAGGTTTAAGAGACAAGAGGAGGAAAATGCTGGACAAGAATGCAAGAGAGTTGCAAAGATAGAAAAACAAGCAGAGAGAGATAAATAGAGGAGGATGGAAGAGGAGCTAGGAAAACCCATTGTAGATAATATGATGACCATCTACTTCCCACTATATGAAGTTGTTAGTGGCTTGCCAATTAGGATTTCCCCTATGAACATCCAACTCATTTCAGATGTCAAGCAAGCATTTCTTTCTCTTATAGAAAGCTCCCTAGAAGTCATTCCTACCCATCAAACTACTGGTACAAGTGTGATGGACTGTACTGCCTGTTAGCACTATACCAAGAAAATTTTCAATTTCATAGCATTGGTTGTTTTCCCACGTATTCTCGTTTAAATCACATATCTTACTATGCACAAAGGTCAAATAGTGGTCAAAATCATCAAAATTGCTTGGTTTCAAATGTTGATCGCACACTCACACTAGTCTTTTAACATGTTTTCAAGATGTGCGAGTGAGCAATAAGTCATTTTAGTGTCAATCACGCAGTCGTGGTAAAATTATATCAAGTCATGTGAGCAGTGCGAGTGAGCGGTTTGGTCGCTAAAAACTGTAAATCACGCAATCACGATGTATTTTTGAAGTCGGGTAGTAGGCTTGTGACTGAGCGAGTTAGAAGTGGTTCTGTTCATCGCTCACTCGCAAGGGATTGATTTTTTTAAAAGAAGGTCTAGTGAGTCCGCGATGACTTAAAGTCTTATGTGTCACATAGTCGCTTTAATTATATGTTGTTATCTTTATGCTCTGTGACCGAGTGAATGTTGTTAAAAGGGGTTTAGTCGCACACCCGCGTTAGGTTTTCAAGTATGTCTTTTAAGTGAGTGACTGTGAAGGGAAAGTCAAGTTGTAGAGGTCGCTCACTTGTTCAAGTTTTAAACCATATATGTTTTGCAGTGCGAGTAAGCGATCTGTTGTGTGGAAGTTATCAGTTGAAATTTTGTCGCTCAGTCACCAAGATGTCCTCAATGTTTTAAAAGATGTGCGGGTACGCGACTATGAGACCATTTATGTTCTCGCTCACCCGCTGATGATTTTAAATTTAAAGAAATGATCTCGCGAGTATGTGATAAGGAAAAGAAAAAGGCTATCACTCACTTGCCCATGAATAAAGGCAAAAGGGAAGTGGTTAGCGAGTGTGTAATTGAAGAAAGAATGTTGGCAATTGCACACTCGCAATCGATGAGATAGTTAAGTTTTCAGGCCCGCGAGTTCGCGATGGAGAAAAAATGAAGTTGTCACTCAGCCGCTCATAGATTGAAGTAAAGAAAAAGGGGTCAATGAGTGTGCGATAAGAGAGTTTTAAGATTTTGATAAAGACACTCGCTCAGCCGCAAAGGATTAAGTCATAAAGAATTTTCAACAACAAGTTTGCGACTGAATGAAGAACAAGGGTCATCACTCACTCGCTAATATTATAAGTTGAAGTGTTTTGCAGCGTGAGTGAGCAACCAGATAAAGTACATGATAAAAATGAAAATCACTCATTCTCTCAGATCCAAAGGCAATGATTTAGAAACTACGGGTGTGCGAAATGTGGAATGATTAAGAAATGAATGTGTACTCGCTCACTCGCGAGGGTTCAGATAAAGCTTAATGTTGAGTAGCGAGTCCATGATGGGAGAAGGAAAAGTGATGTCACACACTTGCATAGACATAAAAGCAAAGGGTAGAGAGGTAGAGAGTATGTGACTGCCAAATGATGAAGTGCAAATTAGGTCATCACTCACCTGCAGAAGATGTAAACAAAGATAAAAATAGATGACGAGTGTGTGACTAGCTAAAGTGAAAGGTCACATCGCTCACTTGCAAGGACTATTCTGAGTATGAGTAAAGTACAATGGGTTGGTGATAGATTGACAAGTGGTTAGTTTTAGGCTGATGAGTGCAAAAAAGGAGAAAACTGTACACTCTTTTCCAGCAAGGATCAAATAGTGTGAATTAATGGCAGCATTAGTGACAGAGAGATGATTGCATGACACTGCAAGTGCGATAATTTGGAATTCAAGTGGACAAGACACATGATTTAATGGTTATAAGTATGAATGATTATGCTTGATACTATACAATTCTCATTTTCTGCATTCTGAGATTTTTTGTGAGAGCAACAAAGCCAGTTTGTTTGAGATAGTAATCTGAAGAAGAAAGATGAGTCAAGCTATTGTTCCCGCTAGCTCACAAGGGTCTGAGAAGAAGAAGGAGGTTACACCAAAGAAGTATGTCAAAGAATTTTCTGAGTTGCTGCCCAAGACTTTGAACGCAAATAGTGTGAATTTGGATGAGTGGAAAGATAAATGGTGCCAATGTAGAAATCCAGTCACCCCAAATTACACTAGTAATACCCTATTCCATTATTTCTAGAATAATAGGATTAAAGCAGTCCCAATTTGCAATCCATGGGATTTGAATATGGAAAAAATGACTGTACCTAATGTCTATGTTGACATAGGTCTTATTAGGGAATTAGCTAAAAACTACTACCCGGTAGCTAGGGTAATCAGGAAGAAAAATAAAGAGACCCTAGTTTCCATAGATAGGAAGTCAATGGCAAAAGTATTTGGAATCACTAGTGTGTTGTGCACAGATATAGATTTGAAGAAAATTCAGGATGACTATGTCAAAAGAGAGCATTTGATTAAAAAGTATGAAATGCCAAAATTCATGCCTAGAGTAGATAGGTACCTGGTAAAAATCCCAGACAATATCAAGCCACCTTTTGATTTATCCCTGTTTTGTCACTATATAAAGTGCACAGTGTATGGTTTGAGCAGAGTTCTAGGTTTGATGGAGATGCCACGGTGCCTCAAGATGTACTTATGATGGCTAGGAATTTTCAGCACCCTGAGGTTAATACTGATTATGACTATGTGGGGTATATAGTTGATGCTATTCATAATGCTTTGGTGGAGATACAGTCAGATGTCCTAGTGCCTACCTTCAAGCATTACTCCCATTTGATGTACATGATCTTATATTATAATAGAGCATCAATGGATAAAGAGCTTGAATTGTTTGTTTCACAGTATGGTGTTGACGCATGAATCCAAAGGTGGACTCAGGTATGGGATAGTTCATCCAACAACTCATCATTTGTATGCTTTTGCAGCTAGATTGTGGATCCAATTTTTAATTTGTTAGGAACAGATAGGAACAGGATTCCTTTTGAAATTAGAAAGGTTTTGAGACCTTGGGATTATGTTCCAAACTGGCCTACCTCTCACAATTGGGCTGATTTCTTCTTTTTTGACTACATCACTATTATCAGAGTGTATGGTTGTACACAACCACCTCACATCCTCCCCAAGTTTGTTCCTCTTAGGGTTGCATTTCTAGAGTTTATTTGGAAAATCACTTGGGTTGATAAGGAATTCTTGGAGGGACATAAGAAGGGAACTTTTATCCCTAGGTTGTGGGTAGGTTTTGATTTTTCCATTATGAAAAGGGTTTTTGATTTGATAAATGACTTCTTGAAGCAGTATAAAATGTCTACAGCTATTCCCAGATTTTGTGATCCATAGCTGTTTGTACAAACAACTTTGAAGAGAATGACTCCTTGGCAGAAGATTAGAGATCATGAGCCATTGGATGATGAGGATGTTGTAAGAAAAAAGTTAAATAAGAAAGAAGTCCAGGATAGGAGAAGGAACTGGAATGACCTCCTAAGGGCAGAATCTGAATGGAAAGAGGCAGATAACTCTTTCTCTTATTTTTACCCTCATCTCCCATACTTCTAGTGGATAGAGGAGATGCTCAAGTCCTATGATACTCTGATGGCATAGGTGCCACAATTCAGTTCTGAAGATGCACAATCTAAAGGGTCCCCAATTCCAGTTACATTACATGACCAAGAACACCAGGAACAACAGGAAGAGGAACAAAAGGAAGAGAATCAGGAAGAGGAAGAGGCCAGTGAAGAAGCTACTTCGGCTAGAGAGCCACCAAGGAAGAAACAAAAGAAATAGCACAAGATTGTGCAAGATAGGAAAAGCATCGCAAAGGCCATGATCAATGAGCATGGTAAGTATTTTAGGAAATTGAAAAGATAATTGCAGAAAGAGCCTGAAGCTGAAGGCCAAGGAGATAATCAAATGGTACTTTTTGAAAAGGATGATGAGAGGGTCATGATGGCTAATGAATTCATGAAGGATGATGAATTCATAAAGTCTGAAGAGTTCAAGACTTTTTTGATCAAGTTAAACCAAAAGGACTTGAGCCAAGGGTTGACTGCAGATGAGGAAAGTGCAGATAAGAATGAAGAAATTGTAAAAACACTCCAAGACTATGATCTTGAGAGTGAAAAAATCACTGTGGAACAATCTAGGTTGCTGGTACAGAATAGTGGTGTAATGCTGATGTCTGGTTGGGATCTACAATTGACATTCATCATTGATCAGATCAGGAGGCAAGAGGATCCTCTATTAAAAAAAGAGTTTGAAATGGATGAAGTATTGAAAGGATTAATATTTGATCCTAAATCCAAGACCCTGGCAATATGGTCATTAGCTCCTACCACACAAAAGCCCATGGTTATGACTATCAGAGAAGAAAAAAGGGAAGATAGGATGATCTGGAATTTACAAAACACTTCAGATACTGAGATACCACAGTTAATGACACAAGTGTCATTTATGAACTTGGCAAAGGTTGATGACCTGTCCAAGAGGTATGAAATGACTTTTGGCCCCCTAAAAAAGAAACATGAAGAGGTGGTGGTCCAAAACCACACATTAGAAGAAGAGATTGCTAGATTGAAAGAAGAATTAATAGAGAGTAAGAGAGAAAATACTCCAATCCATGAGGAAGTAGCAAAATTTGTGACAGAGGTTGCTACCGGAGTGAAGGAGGATTCGGCATTGGCAGAAGGCTAATCCAAAGAATTATCACAGGAGCAGAGCATAAATGCTATGTCTGTTATATTGCCCATATTGCAGCACAGGATTAATGTTCTAAAACAAAAAACTGACATAGTGTATACACTATATGGGTCATTACAAGAAGCTTCAAAGACAGCTGTAGAAGCTATGATTTTCTTAGAACCCTATTTCAAAGTGTGGTCAGGAAGGGAAAGGCTCATGGATAAGTTAAAAACCACTATGTTATATAGTGATGACTTCCCAAATAAAATAATAGATACTATAGAGATGATCAGTGAGCTGAATGACACCTTTGCCTTTTTCAATGGAAAATCTGATTTGATAGACAACAAGTTGCAACTGTTTGGTGATTAGTGCCCATCCCTGATCCCAAAAATTTATGATGAAGCAGGTGTTTTAAAAACATAATCAGATTGGATAGGTGGTTTTGATGGTATACTCAAGAATGAAGATATAAAGAAATTCTTGGAAAAGGGTACAAATGCTGAATATTACAACGAATTACTTGATAGCCTTTTCAAGATCGAGAGAGATATGGCCAAGTTTGTTTCTGAGGCCAGAACCGCCATTGATGCGAAGTGGGTAGAAGCTGTTGCAAAGTTGGAGAAAGAAAAACCTTTGATTGGCCCACCATCAAAGAGGTGAATAGGTGGGAGGAAAAACTAAAAGGATAAGGAGGATATTGTCAACAACAACAACAAACCTTATTCAGACTTTGCCAACAGTTGCCACCTGTGTTCTATTACAAGTTTTTGTTTCTTGTTTGTTGCAAAGTTGTTACAAAAGATTTTGTAAATCTTTCCCAGTAGGTCGGTAGCTTGTTGCATCCTTGGTTATAAAAGGATTCCAAGAATACTGGGAAAGATATAGCCATTTCATTTTGAGAATGCAAATATAATTGTATAAACTCTGGTTTAAGACCAACACAATGGGGTTTTTTGAAAATTACTTTTGAATGTAGCAAGCAATCTTGATTGTGAATGAGAATAAAATCCATCGATTGTTTCTGAAGCATATAATGAGTATTGTGTCTTCATTGTAATGTTTATAATTTTATTTAAATTGAATATTTGAGGAATGTCCAATTTATATATCTGTCAGGCAAATTATGAAACAGTTTTAGGGTTCTTTTAAGGAAAGACTAAAATTGCCTTAGAAATATTTCAGTAAGATTCATGGTATATAATGAATTTGCTGAATTAATTTGTTATGTGTGTTAGGATAGATATATAAGGTATATCTATGTTTATGTCAGAAGCCAAAATTCTTTTAAGTTCATGATCAAATTGATTGAAATTGTTCATAAGTGATTTCATGCCCTAGGGTTAAGCACTGGTCTATTTCCATTTGAAATAGGTGACTATTACCATAAAAATTGATATTTACCTTTATGTGTTGATCTTTTTCAATAAATATTACAGTGACTAATTCTTGTAATTCCATTCATACTCTACTAGGATAATTTAGTGATTTGATTATTCTGAGTAAGAGGGGTAATCCCGCCCAAGTTAATGAAGCTCGAAGTATAGGAGGTTTAAAACCTTGTCTCTGTCATTTCTGTATCTTGCATGATCAGTGTCTGGGATAAATAGAGTAGGCTCTTTGAGATTATTTTCATATCAGCAAGAAAAGGAACTAACAAAAAATGGTGACTCTACTAGGGACTTTAATCAAGGAATGCGTGAAAGGTTAGTCTGACAACAAAATTCCATAATATAGATTCCTTGAAGTCTAGTTTTTGAAATCACAAGTTGTGTATTGAATTTTATTGAGTTATATCCTCAAATATCATTGTCAAAGTGAATTTTCTTTATTTTATTCCTTAAGTTTTGGGTGGCGACTCCGATTTATTAGTTATAGTTTTTCCAAGGGGAATACTAGCAGATCAAGTGTGTGAGATTTCATTTTGAACATAATGAGGAACACAAAAGCAAACACAAAGAATCAATCTTAAGCCACATCAGAGAGTGATATTTCTAAAAATTCTAGAAGAAATAACTCTAGAAGAGGAGAGTCCTCTAATAACACTTCTTGGAAACCTAGGTCAGTAGGCCCCAGCCAGTCATTAGATACTATTCCTAAGAAAGAAATTAATAAACCTTTAAACCCTGAGTCTGACACAACTGATTATTTTGAGGACATATTTAACCCTAGACCAAAAAATGTATATCAAGAAAAGGGGGAAACATCCTCCTATTTCAAGGGTATCCCCTATGAACAAGTTGAAGAACAAAAGGGAGAAAATCAAATGAATATATATGATTCTTCTAGTTCTGATATTGAGGGAGTCCTCAGAGATAATGACCTTTTGAAGAGGGAATTAGATGAACTATTACTCATCAAGAAGAAGAATGATGAGGCTAGAGAGGAAAAGGTTATAAATGCTATCACTGAGAGGGAAAACTTGAAGAAATGGGTTGAAAATTAAAATTGGCAACTCAAGGTGCAAATAAAGGATTTCATGGTTTGAATAAAGAACTTTTTGGAGATGTAGATACCCTAAGAAAAGAATGCCAGGAAAGAGAACACTTTCTTAAGAAGGATGAATCTAGAGAAACAGGCCCTGTAGTGAGGCAAGTCATTGACTATGAAAGTCAAAAATCTCTTAAGCCTCAGATAGTTACACAAGATGTATCAACAACTAATACTAGGCAAACAGAGGTTAATAAAGGAAAACAAAAGATCACTAGCATTAACTTTTCTCAACCTAAAGTTGAAGAGGGTATATCTCAGAACATATTCTCACTTGATTTGGAATTAGAAAGGGCGAGAAAGGCCAAAGATGATATTGAAAAATAGTTGGAAAGAGCTGAATTAGAAGTTGTTGCTGCAGAGATGAAGAAAAGGATTGCCTTCTTGAGTTCCATGACTAATCCCAATATAACCATTAATGCTACTAGTCAGGCCATCCCCATATCTAACTCTAATGCTCAAACCAATAATGCCAATACAAATACCCAGACATATAGTGAAGCTCAAGGGGCCACATCACAGTCACAAGAAAGTGGACCTAATAGAAATACTGGCCTCCACAATGTGGGCATTGGTCAGAACATTGGCAATACTGCTCAGAATATTGGCCAGAATGTGGGCTCTAATTTTCAAAGAAGACCTATTCATCTAGAGAGATATAGATAGTTTTTCTTTGATGGTATCCCTGGCCAACCAAACCTTATTCCTAATGAGGTCAGAGATAAGATTCCCAAGTTTAGTGGGAATAATGCCATAACTAGAGAAGAACATCTAAAAGTATTCTTGGATACAATGAATGATTATGAGATTGTAGATGAGGATGTTGTGATGAAATTACTTGTGCAATCCTTAACTAAGGATGCATAAGACTAGTACCACGGTTTGCCTGATCATAGTATCTATTGTTGGGATGATTTTTTTAGAAGTTTCAAAGAGCAATATGGTGACAAGATAAATTCTGGTTTCATGTTGAATGAATTCAATAGCTTGAAAAATTTTACTAATGAAGGCATTGCTGAATTTAATGTAAGATTTCAAAAGGCTATGTATAAATTGTTTCAAGTATTGAGACTGGATGAAAATGTATGTGTTACTACTTACTGTAATTCTTTGGATTGAAAAATAACTTATTTGCTTAGGGATAAAGATCCTCAAACCATGAGAGAAGCATATAAGTTGGCTATAAAAATAGAAATCAATAGAAGGGCTTCTGGCAAGCTTGGTAAACAGGATGATAATAGGCTCTGGAAAGAATAAAAAACACAGTCAAATAAAAACCCCAAGGAAGAGGATAAGATGGATGCACTGGTAGCTGTGGTAAAAGATCTTGATGCCAAGGTAGACAAGAATGAAAAGGGATTTTAGAATAATAGGCCACAGTACCAAAGACAGGATAAACCTTATAGACTTCAAGATTTCCCTTATAAAACTTAATGGAAGGATGGGAAACCTATGTCAGAAGAGCATAATGATCCCAAGAAAAAAGAGATCCCTAATCCATTAAAAAACAACAGTGCACATAATGAGGAAAATACTCCTTGGTGCATGGCCTGTAATATGCCTCATTCTCCATATCAATGTGCAGTAGCTCAGGGCTTAGTGGATCAACATGAAAATGTTGCAACACAAGAAATTTAGGGTGAGAAGAAACCTGTTGTAAATATGTGTGCACTTACTATTGAAGATGACAATGGTAGTTAAGAAGAAGAATTAAAAGAAGATATTCCAATCACAATAAACAATACAAATACTAAGTTAGAGCATTTGCAGCTTGGGATGCCTAATGATAAAGAGATAAGAATTTTAACTATTGCTGCTATGACACAAGCAAGAAGTTCATACTAGCTCAGGAATAGAAAAGTCGATCAAAATGGGAAACAACCTGATTCACCTATCATTACAGAAGTCATAAATGAGGAAATTACACAAGATGAAGTGAATGATACCTTGGTTAAAGAGAACAAAGTTACTCCTACTCATGACCAAAAAATAAGACAGTTAAAAGAAAGTAAAGGTAGAAAATCTTGTGACAGTGACACCGGTTTCCCAACTTTTAATATGAAGCAAGCCTTATCTTAGATGAAAGTCTTTGTTCCTTTGCTTAAGATGTTTAAAATTAAGGAACACCAAGAGGCAAATTTTTCATTATTTTTTGATTTACCTAGTATGCATGACAGTACTATTTTGAATGATGAACTGAAAGCTGAGCATGAAGAAAAGGATAGAATCCCAATCTATTTAGGAAATATAGTTATTCAGGAGCCAGATCAGATTGATCCTTTTTATGTTACATTGCTCACAAATAATATGTTGCTAAAAAATTGTATGATGGATTCAGGAGCTGCTGCTAATGTGATGACCTACACTGTTATGAAACAATTGGGTTTAGATGTGGATACTACTTGTGGTAAATGTTATGCCATGGACAATACGGAAGTACCTGTAGTAGGAACTTTTCAAGGGTTAGAGATAAAACTTGCTTCTTACCCTGAGGTCACTTTTAAAATAGATGTTGTGGTTGTAGATTCACCACCCCATTATGGCATGCTCTTATCAAGACAATATACTACAGCCATTGGAGGACATGTACAATTGGATTTATCTTTTGCTACCATTTCTGTTAATGGAAAAGAAGAAAAATTGTTACGGGAGCCTAGATCTCCTATTTATGTTGAGAAGGTTCAACCAAGTATGTTGAATTGCTTTATGGATGTAGATATAAATAATTTCAAAGTGGAAAAGATTCAGCCACAGTTAAAAAATATAGATCCCGTCATAGAAGAATTGAAATTACAGCAGCAAGGGCTATGGAAGATGTATTTTGATGGAGCATGCTCTAGAGAGGTATCAGGGGCTAGTGTTTTATTTGTCTCTCCATCAGGTATTACTTTTTCATACTCATTCCTGCTGTCATTTCAATGTACAAATAATACAACTGAGTATGAGGTGTTATTGTTGGGATTAGAAATAGAAATTAAGCATGGAATTAAATTATTGAGAATTTTTGGTGATTCAGAGCTAGCTATTTCCCAAATTAGATCAAGATATGCCGCCAAGAATGATAGGTTGAAACAATATAAGCATGTTGTATGGGATAGCATTGAGTTTTTTTATGCATTTTCCATTGAATAGATAGAGATATCCAAGAATATCATGGCAGATTTTCTGGCTAATGTAGCTTTGAAAAATGATGATCTAACACTAGCAGGGATATCTATTATGGAAACTAAAACTAGGCCTGCAATCCCTGATAATGCATATGATTGGCCAGTTTTTGAGAGTAATGAGGATATCCTCAACTTCATTCAATGTGTGGATAATTATGATGGTCAAGTCATTGACTGTAATAATTTGATAGAGATTATTGATAGGAAGGAAACTATTTTTGGCAATGAAATTTTGCAGTTACAGACAAATGAAATCCCTAAGGGATTGACTCAATTAGAGGGATTGTTTACTGATAATGACAGTCATATGTGCCAAAAATCTACTGCCAAGTTGGAGGACTTTGAGGAGATAAATTTGGGATCAGAATGTAGTCCTAAGATTGTGTACATTGGAAAGAAATTGGCTCCTCATGTGAGGACTAATTTGATTAGCCTACTGAAAAGATTCAAGCATGTTTTTGCCTAGTCTTATGAAGACCTTAAGGCTTACAAGGAAGATTTATTTCAACATGAAATTCCATTAAAAGATGATATTAAGCATTTCAGACAAAAGCAAAGGCCAATTAACCCTTTGTTGGCCCCCAAAATACAGCAAGAATTGACAAAACTTAGAGAGGCTGGAATCATAAAACCAATCAGGCATTCTTCTTAGGTGTCTAATTTGGTCCCTATCAAAAAGAAAAATTGAGATATTAGACTGTGTGTTGATTTTAGGAATCTTAACGTGGCCTCATTGAAAGATAATTATTCCTTGCCAAACATGGAGGCCATGCTGCAATGGGTAACTGGTTGTGATCTTCTGTCTATGATAGATGGTTTTTCTGGTTATAACCAGGTGCTAGTTCAAGAATCTGAACAATTCAAGATAGCTTTCACTACCCCATGGGGTATGTATGTTTATGTAAGGATGCCATTTGGCCTAATGAATGCAGGGGCTACTTTCTAGAGAGCCATGGATGTGGATTTCAAGGAATTTATAAATATTATTATGGTAGTGTATCAGGATGATTTAACTGCATATTCCCAAAAGGCTGATGATCATTGTAAACATTTAGAAAAGATCTTTACCAAAGCCTTGGAGTATGGGATTTATTTAAATCCAAAGAAGTATCACTTTGTTGTGACTGAAGGTAAGTTATTGGGACACATAGTGTCCAAGGAAGGTGTTAGGATTGATCCTGAAAGAGCGGAAGCCATTAACAAGGTGTTGCCACCAAAAAATATTAAAGGAGTTCAGTCTTTCCTTGGAAAAGTAAATTTTGTGAGGAGATTTATTGCAAACTTTGCTGAAATAGTAAAACCCATTGTTAAATTGTTGAAGAAAAATGCAAAGTTTGAATGGGATAAGGATGCTCAATCAACATTTAATGAGATAAAAATGGCAAGTCAACAGGCTCCTATATTAAGATCTCCAGATTATGAGAAGCCTTTCTCCATGTTTTCTTTTGCTTCATTTCATACAATTGCTGTAGTACTTTTGCAAAAAGACGATGAAGGCTTTGAACACCCCATAACATTTTTTAGTAAGTCTCTGCAAGAAGTGGAACTTAACTATGAGATAATGGAGAAACAAGCATATGCATTGGTCAAGGAAGTCAAGGTTTTTAGACCTTATCTTGTTTGTGCAAAAATAATTTCTTATGTGCCACATGCCATAGTGAAAGACATATTATCTCAATCTCAAGTTATTGGGAAGAGATGCAGATGGATTAGCAGGATCCAAGAGTTCAATTTGGAAATTCAGGTTACCAAATTGGTAAGGGGTTTGGGTTTGGCCAAATTAATGATTGATACAAACATGGAGTTAGCCCAAATGAATGATGTACAAAAAATAAACATGAACTTTACTAGCATAGAATTGTAGTTCTGGTATATTGATATTGTGTATCTCCTGAAAAATGCTAAATGTCCAGAACATATGTCAGATAATCAGAAAAGGACTCTGAGATTGCAGGCCCAGAGGTATGTTCTAATACAAGGTGATTTATTTTGGAAGAATAGAGATGGAATTTTATTATTATGTTTGGATAAATCACAGTCTGAAAGGGTCTTGAATGAAATGCATAGTGGTGTGTGTGGTGGGCATTATTCTGCCAAAACCACAACTCACAAAATAATCAGAGCTGGATTCTATTGGCCATGTCTTTTCAAAGACACTCAAATTTTTGTACATAAGTGTGAACCTTGCCAAAGGTTTTTTTCTAAGATGAAATTTGCAGGAGCTTTAATTTTGAATCTTATGACTATTCAAGCACCTTTTACCCAATGGGATTTGGATTTTATTGGTGAATTTAGAGAAAAATCCAGTGGAGGTCACAGTTGGATTTTTGTGGCTACAGACTACTTCACAAAATAGATAGAAGCAATTCAAACAAAGAGGGAAACCAGCAAGGTAGTGATGGATTTTTTAATGGACAACATTCTGACAAGATTTGGTGTTCCCACTAAGCTGATTATGGATAATGCCATGTCCTTTAGGTCTGAGGAATTTAGGGATTTCTGTGAAGATTATGACATTATTTTATCTTACTCCTCACCATATCATCCTCAAGCAAATGGACAGGCTGAGTCCAGTAATAAGAGTCTCATGAAAATAATTAAGAGGATTCTGGATAAAAATAAGAAATCATGGCATTCAAAATTGAAGTTAGCCCTTTGGGCTGAAAGGGTTACAATAAAAAGAGCAATAGGGGTTTCCCCTTTTGAAATGGTTTATGGAAATCAGGCAAGGTTGCCTTTGAACAACCTATTACCAGTGTACAATTTTTTACAGGAGGAAGATATGGAAGATCAAGAACCCATGATGGAAAGGATGGATCAATTGATAGAACTAGAAGAGATGAGAATAGAAGCTCACAAAAGAAACCTGAAGATCCAACAAAAATCCAAGTACTTGTTTGATAAAAGAGAAACTAAAAGAAAATTTTAGATAAATGATATGGTGCTGCAATGGAATGCTAGAAAAGAAGAAAATGGCAAACATGGTAATTTTGAGTCATTATGGATGGGCCCATTTGTAATCCAGGAATTTCATGGTCAAGATTATTATTTCTTAGAAGACACTAATGGTGAGGTATAGGAATCGCCAGTGCATGCACAATTCTTGAAACATTATTTCTCATAAGTCTACTTTGTCCATGCACAGTAGATTAGTTTTCCCTATTTTAAGTGTGGTTTTGTGTGCGCATGTACAGTTTTGTTTTGATTTGTGGTCTGTTTCATAGAGATTTGTCTTCTAATGTCAATTTTGCAATTAACTTTCCCCAGTAGGAGCCATTGTTAGCACTATACCAAGAAAATTTTCAATTTCATAGAATTGGTTGTTTTCCCGCGTATCCTGGTTTAAATCACATATCTTACTATGCACAAAGGTCAAATAGTGGTCAAAATCATCAAAATTTCTTAGTTTCAAATGTTGATCGCACACTTGTGCTAGTCTTTTAACATGTTTTCAAGATGTGCGAGTGAGCAATAAGTCATTTTAGTGTCAATCACGCAGTTGTGGTAAAATTGTGTCAAGTCGTGTGAGCAGTGCAAGTGAGCGGTTTGGTTGCTAAAAAATGTAAATCGCGCAATCACAATGTATTTTTAAAGTTGGGTGGTAGGCTTGTGACTGAGTGAGTTGGAAGTGGTTCCATTCATCACTCACTCGTGAGAGATTGAGTCTTTTAAAAGAAGGTCTAGCGAGTCTGTGATGACTTAAAGTCTTATGTGTCGCATAGTCGCTTTAATGTTATGTTGTTATCTTTATGCTTTGCGACCGAGTGAATTTTGTTAAAAGGGGTTTAGTCGCACACCCGCATTAGGTTTTCATGTATGTCTTTTAAGTCAGTGACTATGCAGGGAAAGTCAGGTTGTAGAGGTCGCTCACTCGTTCAAGGTTTAACCCATATGTGTTTTGCAGTGTGAGTAAGCGATCCGTTGTGCGGAAGTTATCAGTTGAAATTTTGTCGCTCAGTCACCAAGATGTCCTCAATGTTTTAAAAGGTGTGTGGGTACGTGACTATGAGACCATTTATGTTCTCTCTCACCCGCTGATGATTTGAAATTTAAATAAATGAGCTCGCGAGTATGTGATAAAGAAAAGAAAAAGGCTATCGCTCACTCACCCATGAATAAAGGAAAAAGGAAAGTGGTTAGCGAGTATGTGATTGAAGAAAGAATGTTGGCAACTACACACTCGCAATCGGTAAGATAGTTAAGTTTTCATGCCTACGAGTGTGCAATGGAGAAAAAATGGAGTTGTTTCTTAGCCACTCACAGATTGAAGTAAAGAAAAAGGGGTCAGCGAGTGTGCGATAAGAGAGTTTTAAGATTTTGATAAAGACACTCGCTCAGCCGCAAAGGATTAAGTCATAAAGAATTTTCAACAGCGAGTTTGCGACTGAATAAAGAACAAGGGTCATCGCTCACTCGCTAATATTATCAGTTGAAGTTTTTTGCAGCACAAGTGAGCGACCAGATAAAGTACATGATAAAAATGAAAATTGCTCACTCACTCAAATCCAAAGGAAATGATTTAGAAGCCAGCAGGTGTGCTATTGTGGAATGACTAAGAAATGAATGTGTACTCGCTCACTCGCGAGGACTCAAACAAAGCTTAATGTTGAGCAGCGAGTTCATGATGGGAGAAGGAAAAGTGATGTCACACACTTGCATAGACATAAAAGCAAAGGGTAGAGAGGTAGCGAGTATGTGATCGCTAAAAGATGAAGTGCAAATTAGGTCATCACTCACCCACAGAAGATGTAAACCAAGATAAAAATAGATGGCAAGTGCGCAACTAGCTAAAGTGAAAGGTCACATCGCTCACTCACAAGGACTATTCTGAGTATGAGTAAAGTATAGTGGGTTGGCGATAGATTGACAAGTGGCTAGTTTTAGGCTGACGAGTGCAAAAAAGGAGAAAAGTGTACACTCTTTTCCAGCAAGGATCAAATAGTGCAAATTAATGGCAGCATTAGTGATAGAGAGATGATTGCATGACACTGCAAGTGCGATAATTTGGCATTCAAGTGGACAAGACACATGATTTAATGGTTATAAGTATGAATGATTATGCTTGATTATGTACAATTCTCATTTTTTTCATTCTGATATTTTTTGTGAGAGCAACAGAGCTAGTTTGTCTGAGATAGTAATCTGAAGAAGAAAGATGAGTCAAGATATTGTTCGCGCTACCTCACAAGGGTCTAAGAAGAAGAAGGAGGTTACACCAAAGAAGTATGTCGAAGAATTTTCTGAGTTGCTGCTCGAGACTTTGAATGCAAACCCGGTCACCCCAATTTACACTGGTAATTCCCTATTCCATTATTTTTGAAATAATAGGATGAAATCAGTCCCAATTTGAAATCCATGCGATTTGAATATGGAAAAATTGATTGTACCTGATGTCTATGTTGACATAGGTCTTATTAGGGAATTAGCTAAAAACTACTGCCCAGTAGCTAGGGTAATCAGGAAGAAAAATAAAGAGACCCTAGTTTCCATAGATAGGAGGTTAGTGGCATAAGTATTTGGAATCACTGGTGCATTGTGCACAGATATTGATTTGAATAAAATTCAGGCTAACTATGTCAAGAGAGAGCATTTGATTAAAAAGTATGCAATTCCAAAATTCATGCCTAGAGTAGATAGGCACCTGGTAAAAATCCCAGACAATCTCAAGCCACCTTTTGATTTATCCTTGTTTCATCACTATATAAAGTGCACGGTGTATGGTTTGAGTAGAGTTCTAGGTTTTGATGGAGATTCCACAGTGCCTCTAGATGTACTTATGATGGCTATGAATATTTAGCACCCTGAGGTTAATACTGATTATGACTATGTGGGGTATATAGTTGATGCTATTCATAATGCTTTGGTGGAGATACAGTCAGATGCCCCAGTGCCTACCTTCAAGCATTACTCCCATTTGATCTACATGGTCTTGTATTATAATAGAGCATCAATGGATAAAGAGCTTGAACTGTTTGTTTCATAGTATGGTGTTGACGCACCAATCCAAAGGTGGACTCAGGTATGGGATAGTTCATCCAACAACTCATCATTTGTATGCTTCTGCAAATGGATTGTGGATCCAATTTTTAATTTTTAGGAATAGATAGGTAGAGGATTCCTTTTGAAATTAGAAAGGTTTTGAGACCTTGGGATTATGTTCCAAATTGGCCTATCTCTCACAATTGGGCTGATTTCTTCTTTTTTTACTACATCACTATTATCAGAGTGTATGGTTGTAGACAACCACCTCACATCCTCCCCAAGTTTGGTCCTCTTAGGGTTGCATTTCTAGAGTTTATTTGGAAAATCACTTGGGTTGATAAGGAATTCTTGGAGGGAGATAAGAAGGGAACTTTTATCCCTAGGTTGTGGGTAGTTTTTGATTTTTCCATTGGGAAAAGGGTTTTTGATTTGATAAATGACCGCTTGAAGCAGTATAGAATGTCTACAGCTGTTACTAGATTTTGTGATCCAGAGCAGTTTGTACAAACAACTTTGAAGAGAATGACTCCTTGGAAAAATATTAGAGATCATGAGCCATTGGATGATGAGGATGTTGTAAGAAACAAGTTAAATAAGCAAGAAGTCTAGGATAGGAGAAGGAACTGGAATGACCTCCTAAGGGAAGAATCTAAATGGAAAGAGGTAGATAACTCTTTCTCTAGTTTTTTCTCTGATCTCCCATACTTCCAGTGGATAGAGGAGATGCTCAAGTCCTATGATACTCTGTTGGCACAGATGCCACAATTCAGTGCTGAAGATGCACAATCTAAAGGGTCCCCAATTCCAGTTGCATTACATGACCAAGAACACTAGGAACAATAGGAAGAGGAACAACAAAAGGAAGAGCATCAGGAAGAGGAAGAGGCTAGTGAACAAGCTAATTTGGCTAGAGAGCCACCAAGGAAGAAACAAAAGAAAGAGCACAAGATGGTGTAGAATAGGAAAAGCATGGCCAAGGCCATGAACACTGAGCATGGTAAGTATTTTAGGAAATTGAAAAGATAATTGCAGAAAGAGCCTCAAGTTGAGGGCCAAGGAGATAATCAAATGGTACTTTTTGAAAAGGATGATGAGAGGGTCATGATGGCTAATGAATTCATGAAGGATGATGAATTCATAAAGTATAAAGAGTTCAAGACTTTTTTGATCAAGTTAAAACAAAAGGACTTGAGGCAAGGGTTGACTGAAAATGAGGAAAGTGCAGATAAGAATGAAGAAATTATAAAAACACTCCAAGACTATGATCCTGAGAGTGAAAAAATCACTGTGGAACAAGCTAGGTCACTGGTACAGAATAGTGGTGTAATGCTGATGCCTGGTTGGGATCTACAAACCATGTTCATCATTGATCAGATCAGGAGGCAAGAGGATCCTCTGTTAAAAATAGAGTTTGAAATGGATGAAGTATTGAAAGGATCAGGAGTTGATCCTAAATCCAAGACCCTGGCAATATGGTCATTAGCTCCTTCCACACAAAATCCCATGGTTATGACTATCAGAGAAGAAAAAAGGGCAGTTAGGATGATTTGGAATTTACAGAACACTTCAGATACTAAGATAGCACTGTTAATGACACAAGTGTCATTTATGAACTTGGCAAAGGTTGATGACCTGTCCAAGAGGTATGAAATGACTTTTGACCAAATGATCACCCTAGCAAAGAAACATGAAGATGTTGTGTTCTAGAACCACACATTAGAAGAAGAGATTTCTAGTTTCAAAGAAGAATTAATATAGAGTAAGAGAGAAAACACTCCAATCCATGATGAAGTAGAAAAATTTGTGATAGAGGTTGCTACAGGAGTGAAGGAGGATTGAGCATTGGCAGAAGGCCAATCCAAAGAATTATCATAGGAGCCGTGAATAAATGCTATGTCTATTATTTTTCCCATACTGCAGCACATGATTGATGTTCTAAAATAGAAAACTGACATAGTGTATACACTATATGGGTCATTACAAGAAGCTTCAAAGACAGTTGCAGAAGCTATGATTTTCTTAGAACCCAATTTCAAAGTGTCGTCAAGAAGGGAAAGGCTCATGAATAAGTTAAAAACCGCTATGTTATATAGTGATGATTTCCCGAATAAAATAACAGATACCATAGAGATGATCAATGAGCTGAATGACACCTTTACCTTTTTCAATGGAAAATCTGATTTGATAGACAACTAGTTGCAGCTATTTTTTTATCAGTGCCCATCCCCGATCCCAAAAATTTATGATGAAGCAGGTGTTTTAAAAACACAATCAGATTGGATATCTGGTTTCGATGGTATACTCAAGAATGAAGATATAAATGAATGCTTGGAAAAGGATATAAATGCTGAATATTGCAACAAATTACTTGATAGCCTTTTCAAGATTGAGAGAGATATGGCCAAGTTCATTTCTGAGGCTAGAACCGCCATTGATGTTAGGTGGGTAGAAGCTGTTGCAAAGTTGGAGAAAGAAAAAACCTTTGATTGGCCCACCGTCAAAGAGGTGAATAGGTGGGAGGAAAAATTGAAAGGATAAGGAGGATACTATCAACAACAACAACAAATATTATTCAGACTTTGCCAACAGTTACCACCTGTGTTTTGTTACAAGGTTTTGTTTCTTGTTTGTTGCAAAGTTGTTACAAAAGATTTTGTAAATCTTTCCCAGTAGGTTGGTAGCTTGTTGCATCCTTGGTTATAAAAGGATTCCAAGACTACTGGGAAAGATATACCCATTTCCTTTTGAGAATGCAAATATAATTGTATAAACTCTAGTTTAAGACCAATACAATGGGGTTTTTTGAAAATTACTTTTGAATGTAGCAAGCAATCTTGATTATGAATGAGAATAAAATCCATCGATTGTTTCTAAAGCATATAATGAGTATTGTGTCTTCATTGTAATTTTTTGAATTTTATTTAAATTAAATATTCAAGGAATGTCCAATTTATATGTGTGTCAGGCAGATTATTAAATAGTTTTAGGGTTCTTTCAAGGAAAGACTAAAATTGCCTTAGAAATATTTCAGTAAGATTTAGGGTATATAATGAATTTGATGAATTAATTCATTGTGTGTTAGGATAGATATATAAGGTATATCTATGTTTATGTCAGAAGCCAAAATTATTTTAAGTTCATGATCAAATTGATTGAAATTGTTCATAAGTGACTCCATGCCCTAGGGTTAAGCATTGGTCTGTTTCCATTCGAAATAGGTGACTATCACCATCAAAATTGATCTTTACCTTTTGTGTGTTGATCTTTTTCAATAAATATTACAGTGACTAATTCCTGTAATTCCATTCATACTCTATTGGGATAATTTAGTGATTTGATTATTTTGAGTTAGAGGGGTAATCCTGCCCGAGTTAATGGAGCTCTAAGTGTAGGAGGTTTAAAACCTTTTCTCTGTCATTTCTGTATCTTGCATGATCAGTGTCTTGGATAAATAGAGTAGGCTCTCTAAGAGTATTTTCATATCAGCAAGAAAAGGAACTAACATTGCCCATGGATTTGTGACCCCTATTAATTTTGAAACTGGTATGGGAAATTGAGTATGAGTTATGTAGTTTGTATTTTGATCATAGAAGAAGGTGTTTTTTTCCATATATTCTGCAAAGAAGATCAGACATGATGGGGTGATATATTTTTATTCATAGTTATGCATTTTGATCAAAGATCAAGGCCACCTATAGGAAAAGAGAGATAAAAGAACCCCACCAGCAACACCAACCAACCACCAAACTATAAAAAAATACCAATCAAGACCGAAGCTCCTCCCTAAAAAAGGTAAAAATAGAAGCCACACCAAAGCTCCACAAGGAAAGGAAAACTCAAAAGAACCCACCAAGAGGAAATAAAAGATGCTTCCTCCCAAAAGGACACCCACAATCCACCACCATGGCCAGAAAAGAGGGACGAACACCAACATAATAACCAAGAGGAAATACCCTGCCAAAACAACAATTATAGCACACATCCACACAAGCTAGAGGAACAAATGCAAATTTCAAACCTGCCCAAAAGAAGAAGGAAGAAACAACTAATCCATAAAGAAGGGAAGGAACTCATTAAATTATATTTTTTATTAATTAGAAAAATCATGTTTTGAAGGGACCTGAAACCCTTTGAAAAATATTACATCGAAAGATTAAGCATTAAGAACCACAACCAAAAAATAGGCCATCAAAAAGGTTGCAACACTAACACCCTAAAGGAAAAAAAACACCAGAAAAACATTTGACACCCATAGGTAAAACCAGCTCAGACCCCAGCAAAAGAAAAACAAGAATGACCTTTAAGGGTCTCGTCCATTTTTTCTTCAATTTCCTCCATTCTATCGATAATGGTCTTGATATCATTAACACAATTGCTGGCAGTAGGAGAGTTCTTGAAAATTTCCCTGGTCCTTGTACCTAGTCCACTACTCTCTCCTTCTTCATCATCCCCTTGACCTCCTCCTTTGGCCATGCCCTTCTCTATCACATTAACTAGAGCTCTAAGATTAGTGCTTGAAGAACTCATATTTTCATGGCTATGCTGGAGGATCTCATAAATGGTTATTTCCAATTTATCCACCCTGCCAGAAATGACATCCAAAGTATCCCCCTTATCATGAGGTTGAATAAGCCCACAGTTACTACTCCACCCATCCACTTTCTCATGTACAATATTATACCTAGCTTCCAGCTTCCGATACTTTAGGTTCAACTTCTTAATTTCCTGAAAGCACCATTTATTATATCTAAAAGAGTAAAGAACCTTCACTTTTTGTGTGTGTATTTGGGTACCTGATAAAAGAGACACAACACATCAATAAGTCATTGCATTAGTGTAAAAAGGTTAGGTAAACATACAAAACCCACTAATATCGACCTATTTCCTTCTAACTAGGAAGAGTGTGATTAGTAACATAAAAGCCCTCAATTTATGCTACAATTAGTGACATATATAACCTAGCATGAAGGATTTTAGTTTAAAAACAAGCTAAAAAGATGAGAAAGCATGTATCCTAGCTTTAAGAATGGAAATGAGAACAATGCAAAAACATGAAATATGAAGTGAAATGTGATTCTAAGATTAATCTAACAGCATAACAATGCATTTACAATATAAGGTGAAGGCTTATTTGCTCTCAAAAATGGCTTCTATTTATAGAAGAGTGAGAGAGAGAGAGAGAGAGAGAGAGAGAGAGAGAGAGAGAGAGAAGGTGAATTAATGAGTTAAGGGACTCATTAATGGAGGTTTAAGAACCATTAAT